>CM060964.1:320770512-321023012 GCA_030765045.1 Tenodera sinensis
CAGTTTTATTTGGAAGTTGTATATAATGATTTTGGATACCTGGACTCTCTCTTTCCCTTACCCTTCGTTGCATTCCTTTGTTAGAGGTCATTAGCGTTGGAGTACAGACCCCACATTCCTAGAGAATAGCTAATTTGTGTTCTTTCGTTGAGAGGACAGGAAATAACACACGCCACCGCTCCTGTTGCCCATTGTCTCGCCTGGCATATTCTTTTTGTGAGTTATAACTTTTTTTTGAGCTGAAACTTTAAGATGTTTTTGTAATATATAGATATCTTTAAGGAAAATGTTTAAGATCAGATAAATACATAGAGAAAACAGGGAAATTTTTAAGAAAAGGGGTATGAAGGGTAAGTAAATAGTGGTCATAATAAACTTCTGCATTATATAGAAAACAAAATTTTAAATATAAGTGGAAGTAATAGAAATAAGCAACTCCAAGAGGAAGGACTGTGTAAATTTCCAGCTGGCAAACAGTTGGAATAGCTGCTGGCTTCCAGTAGCTAAGGTAATACTAGGAAATATTGTTAAAATTAATTATATTTGTTTTATTTTACTATTTTAGTAGACTAAGAGTGTATTTGTATAAGTGGAATTGTTAGAATAAATATTACTTCCTTACGTTTACTCTCTTACATATTTATTCTCTTTAACTTAGTGCTGTTTCTATCATATTGTGAGTTACGGGGAACATCAGGCAAGCCTATTGTCCCTAATAAGGGAAGTGGAAGAAGAGGAAAGATTAGGCACCGAAACCAAAGATGAACGTGAAATTGTGAATTCAAATAGTGAAACTTCGGCGGAATAAATTATAAATGTTGCCCAGATTAAGACTGTACTGCTTGAATCAAGTTGGCACTATACTTGAGGAAACTTACACTCAGTCTGGTGCATAAACTTATGCAGCATAGATTAAACATCACAACAATGCCAAAGTTATTGAGTGAAAAAATACAGATTATGAATGCAGCAGAACCAGAAACCCAAGATCAGTAACTCCACATGAGGGAGGTGTAATACATGATAACTGCAGACAGGAAACTTGTATGCATAATATACAACGAGCAGGTGTGTAAAGACCATAGTGCAAATCGTGTGTAAGTGCTGTCTTTAAGTTACATCTAATATGAGTAATAACCTATTGTTCTTACTGTTGATATAAGAATACATTAACTAAGATAAATTGATTATGTAAGTGAAGAGAACCATTAAACCCATTTTTGTGCTCCACTTCAGTTCCAAGTATCTGGTATTTTACAAGGTAACATTTATTTTAGTATTTTGCTTCATTTCTTAAACTAGTATTTGTACCAGTAATGGTTATATTAATAGTGATATATTGCTCGGCAAATTTAAGCAACAATTAAAAATCTGATGTGTTGCACTTACATGACTTTCTCTTCTCTTGTACTAACTATTCTTACAAACTCTTATTCCTCTATCTTCTTCATGTTAGTTGAGACAAACATATACAGAAATTATCTTATTGCTTATTTTCTTGTAGGTGCAAGGGGAATGTGGGAATAAAATAGGCTTTGAGTGACAGTCAAATGTTTTAAAGCTGGTCGTTATATGAAGGCTTTGAAATTCCGTTCTCTTTGCACTGCCAAGAGATAAAAAAAGTGAATACCTTCCATTTGAGAAAAGTATAAGTATTGTAAAACACACACAAATAACAAGGAAATCTCCGAAATGGTTCACTCCACAAAAACTGCATTTGGACATAAATTGTGTGTTTTAACGATATCTACATTTTTTGTATAGTAAGATTTGGTCTATCTCTTACGGTCTGCCAGTAATGCAAAAGTCATCAAGAGTAAACAGTACCTGGGCTATAGCCTGAAAATTCAAAATATATATTTTATTTGTCGTAAAAATATCTTAATCTATAAAAATATCTATATCTATTCTTAGTCAGAATCCTTAGAGCCATTTTTCAGGAAATCAAAATTTTGGAAAACTTTTCCACGTAAAGGCTAGTTTAGAGTGAAAGAATTTTCTTTAAAATTTTCGTGTCGCATCCTAGAAAGATATTAAACTTAAATACCAACTTTAGTTTTTAGCCGACTTTTAGTTTTTGAGCTATGCTGTTCACAGATAGGCGCGCACACACACACACACACACACACACACACACACACACACACACACACACACATACACACACACACACACACACACACACACACAAAGACAAGCACAAACATGTATATTTTTCTAAAACTGTTTTATTTAATTCAAGGTGCCTCAAAATATGTTTTTCCGGTGAAATCCCCGACATCGAATTTTTGGATCAAATACAATACTTCCCCTACTTACTACACGTGGTATAGAAAGTAAAAATAGTTGGTACGTACGATATTGCTTCCATTTCCATAAAGCCAATGGCCGACTAATTGGAAATAAGGTGATAGTACCCAATACATATGACTAAAACGAACTTACATATTCACATACACTGCTATACGCTTTAAAAATTCTTCCTAGATGCTAGCCCGAATTATTATTCCCAATTCAAGAAAGCATGGCTACAGAATATGTATTAATTACCATCTATTGTCATTCAATGTCGTAGTGCTGTTATTCTAAATATTTAAAATAATATTATATAACCAGGTTTATCCTGTTAAAGTTATAATTCTTCGACAAGCAATAGAGTGAAAGAATCTTTAGAATCCTTCCGTAAAATAGGAACTTCGTCGGCGTGGCCGGTCCGCTTTAAACAGTCCGCCACTGACTTCCAGGAAGCAGGGAGCTAAAAGGCCCTTCCGCCGGGATTGCGTCCGCTCCCCCCTACCCTTATTGTAATGAGCTTAGCCTAACTTTCCGCCAATAAACAGGTTAAGGTTAGCATTACGAGGTCGATCTTCCGGCGAGTATGTGAGTGCCTTTAAATTTCCCACAACAATTTCCTCTTGTTAGAGGTGAGGTCTCAAGTATGGTGGAATATCCATGTTCTTCTTAAGCCACTGAAAAAGAGAATGTACCAGTCAGAATTCTTTTCGACAGAAATTAATGTTCCTTCAATATTGCAATAGAAGTTCAATTAACAGCACTAATGACCGATTGCATTAAATGTTGGTTGTATAAAACTTTATCCAAGATCGACTCACCTTGATCTAAAATCAAAGTTCACTGTTGAGCTTTGTAAGGCTAACCAGTGTGTACGTATCATGACATACAGAATTATTTGTATTTTCCTTTCAAGGAGCCCTGGGACTGAATTTTGATTTTTCTGTATTTCTGTAGTTATGAAATCAATACATTGCAGACCTAAGGGTATTTATATTACAAACTACCACACAAAGTTTCAATACAATCTGTTTTAAACTTTATAGAGAATTTATTATTCAATTTACTCACAACACAAAAATACCTTAATTTTCAAAATATTCCATGCGCATAAAAAACTAAAATATAAGTTTTATTATTTGATAAACTTTAATTGCCCAATAAACACCATTAAAGTTTGGCAGGAAGAACAAATAATTATTTTTAAAGTAATTAATTTCTTTCGTTTGATGGACATTGAAAATATATTTTTAAAACTACTTTTGTTGTGTATCTACCTAATTTTCTTAAAGCTAAACAAATTTTCAGATTTTGAAACGAAAGACTGAAGTTGAAGTCAGTAAGTGGAGCAACTGCTGGAAAAGTTCTAGGAACATAACAGAAAATTTAATGCGCGTGCAGCCGATAGTGTTTTAAAAATGTAATGTCGAGAAAACCCAATTTTTTCTACACACATGTCATGTTTGTCACACCTTCCCTCGTTTATCTAGTAGTCTCTATCCTCTGATTCATATGTTAACTGCTTCTTCCCACTGAATTTGATTATTTTTTAGCCCTTTTTGGCCCATATTTTGTTCAAACCCTGCGAAATGGTATGCAGAAAAGCTGCAATAAACGTAGCACATGGCACTAGACCGTTAAAAATGGCGGAATATAAAAACAAATTTCATTACCTACCGATGATTAAAGGTTTGGGAAATATTTAAGGGCATAAACCTTAAGGGACCCTTGGGTAGCTTTCGTATCTCTCTTTAGATTTTTCAGGTGTAAGAGAAGTACAGCTTATTTTCCATTTTTTTCGATTTCAGATCCAGTTAGCCATCGTGATTAGTATGGGTAATTACTGATTTGAGCACGGCCTACTCTGTTTATCTCGCAGAACGTGTATTGAGATTCAGTGACTCTCTGCATTATATCTTCGATCGTCATTACAACGAAAGTTGGAATGATGCCAATGCTTTATTCTTTTAAATTATAACGTATGCAACATAAATAATAGGACAGTTATTGAGGTGGTAAAACTCAACAAGTAGGTTTGATTATATTTTATATCTGTATTATACAAAGTATTGTTAAGTTTAAGGGTGTGAAAATGCTAGCGGCCTAGGCCTTAGAAGTACGTAATATAGAAGGATAGGTTAAGTTGGTAGATGTGAATACGGGATAGTTCATTTACCTGCAATGTCAACATAATTGAAATGGCCATTAAACCGTACTATCTCCCAAAAATGCATAATACTTTTTAAACTCACTGTGTGTGTTTGTGTGTGTTTGTGTGTGTTTGTGTGTGTGTGTGTGTGTGTGTGTGTGTGTGTGTGTGTGTGTGTGTGAATAGAGTTACTTTAGGACAGGGGATGTGTTTGGGACATGCATAACCACAAATAGTGGTCGTTACTCCTGGGCTGACCAAATGTCATAACGCAGTGAAGAGTCTTAGTAGGCTATTTCCCCCTCCAGATGTCATGCGGTAATGAACATAGAATGAGGATGTAAGAGAACTCTTGCGAAACGGTTTTAACTGTCTCCCGCACCGTTATGTCCCAAAACGTTGACAGTATCGACCAACAGCACAACACAAACGAACAACTGGACCATTGACACACATCCGCAGTCCCATGTGACTTTGCCAGTAGCGTCAACGTAGGCACATACCATTCATCACGTTTCGCACATTTATTGTTTCCTAGTTTCTTTTTTGTTCATTTTTACTTTCTCAACTGGTAAGTAGGGGAAGTATTCTATTCCACCCAAAAATTCGATGTCGAGATTTCACCGGAATATATGTTTTGAGGCCCCCTGAATCCAAAAAAAAAAGAAGCATTTTTAGAAAAAGGTCCGTGTGTGTGTGTGTGTGTGTGTGTGTGTGTGTGTGTGTGTGTGTGTGTGTGTGTGTGTGTGTGTGTAGTATGTGTGTGAGTCTGTGTGTCAGTCTGTGTGTCTATGTGTCAGCCTGTGGACAGCATAACTCAAAAACGAAAAGTCGGTTAAAAACCAAAGTTGGTATTTAAGTTTAATGTTCTTCAAGGATGCGACACGAAGATTTTGAAGAAAATAGCCCCACCCTAAACTACACTTTACATGGAAAATGTTTCGAAAATTTTGGTTTTCTTGAAAATGGCTCTAACGATTTGGATTAAAATGTCATATGTTTGAGATATTTTTATGACAAATGAAATGTATATCTTGAATTTTCCCCCTATAGCCCCTGTACTCGTATTTACTCTGGAGGACTTTTGCATAACTGGTAAACCGTTATAGATAGACCAAATCATACTATACAAAAAATGTAGATCTTGCTAAAATACACAATTTATGTCCAAATAAATTTTCTTGTAGGTTGAACCATTTCGGAGATATTCTCTTTTATGTGTGTGAGTTTCGGAAAACTGAACTTTCGTGAAATGGATCATCGTTGTTCATTTTTTTATATGTTAAGTGTGCAAAGACAACAGAATCTCAAAACTTTAAAACATTTGACTATCGCACAAAGCCTATTGTATTCTAACATTCCCCTTGCACCTACAAGGAAACAAGCAATAAGTTGTACAAATGTTTATCTTAACTAACATGGAGATATAGGAATAAGAGTGTGTAAGAATGGTTAGTACAAGAGTAGAGAAAGCCATGTGAGTGCAACACATCAGATTTTTTTTTGTTTTGTTCTCTTACTTTCTCTACTTATAGCAAGTAGGGGAGGTATTGTATTCGACCCAAAATTTCGATGTCAACATTTCACCGGAAATATATCTTATGAGGCCCCCCCCCCCCCAATCCAGAAAAAGCATTTTAGAAAATTATTCGTTTTTTCTCGTGGTCTTAGCATGGCACTACAAAGCCATCACATAGCCACCAGCATTTTACAAATCCGACCATCACTCTCCTTGCTTATACTTACAACGACATGAGTAAATGTGTAATAAGGTTTATATCTGTTAACAAGAACATAGAAGCATAAGCTTTTGTAAGAATAGTTTGTAAAAAATCTGATGTGTTGCACTCACATGACTTTCTCTACTCTTGTACTAACCGTTCTTACAAACTCTTATTCCTATATCTTCTTCGTGTTAGTTGAGATTAACATTTGTACAACTTATCTTATTGTTTATTTCCTTGTAGGTGTAACAGGAATATTAGACTACAGTAGGCTTTGAGCGTTAGTCAAATATTTTAAAGCTTTGAGATTCCGTTGTCTTTGTACGCTTAACATATAAAAAATGAACAACGATGTTCCATTTCACGAAAGTTTTAAGTTTTCCGAAACTGACACAAATAACGCGGAATATCACCGAAATGCTTACTCTACAAAAAAGTTTATTCAGTCATAAATTGTGTGTTCTAGCGTGACCTACATTTTTAGCTTAGTAAGATTTTGTCTATTTCTTACGGTTTACAAGTTATTGAGTAAACAGGACTACATGGGCTTTAGCCAGAAAATTCAAAATATACGTTTCATTTGTTATGCAAATATCTTAAACATATGGAATTTTTATCAAAATCGCTAGAGCCATTTTCAAGAAAATAAAAATGTTAGACAAATTTTCCATGTAAAGGGTAGTTTAGAGTGGAGCTATTTTCTTCAAAATCTTCGTGTCGCATCTTTGAAAGACATTAAACTTAAATACCGACTTTGGTTTTTAACCAACTTGTTTTTGAGTTATGCTGTCCACAGAATGACACACATACACACACGGACCTTTTTCTAAAAATGCTTTTCTTGGATTCAGGGGGTCTCAAAACATATATTTCCGGTAAAATCTCGACATGGAGGTTTTGGGTGGAATACAGTACTTCCTTCTACTTACCAGTAAAGAAAGCTTAAAAAAAAAAAAAATGAGTTGAGAAAGTAATGTGAATTTAGCCATTCTGTATATTTTGGGCAGAGCACCGCACGCAGGCCATCCAGTCCATTGTACGCGCAAGCATGGACGGGATCCCTAACGTTTGCTGTTCGAACGCATCGACATCGCTCGAGTCCATCCAGAAGCTCCTAACCTCCAGCGCTCCCCCCATGACGGAGCCCATACGGAGGGTACTGCCATTCTGATTGGGCAGTTTCAACCGACGCCGGGGTAGAAACCTTTACAGGCGCACATCCGTCGCCCAGCTGCAACTTGCCGAACAGTGTCGCCTGGTCCTACATCTCAGATAATGAAGGAAGTGATGGGTACACGAAATGTATCCTAGCATTCTCCTACCCCTCCACACACACACACACACACACACACACACACACACACACACACACACACACACACACACACACACACACACACACACACACACACACACACACACACACACACACACACACACACACACGAACCTTAGTTTTCACGTTTGCAAAACTTTAATGTACGTAATCATTTATTTAATCCTGTGTGATTGAAAATTGTGCTCGAAATGTAATTATTTGAGTTGTTTTAAATAGTGTATAATCGCGATATGACCTAGTTGCCAAAGCAACATAACTAAATAATAAAGGAGTATTGAAAATGTCCAATCTCCTTAGTTTATGTTTATGAGAGTGTTTATGTAGTTATGCAGTTTATGAGAGCGAAAGCAAAAGGAAGAGTAAATACGCACACATGGCAATTACTAGTGCAAAACATTTATCAAGAAATTATAAAAAATTGACTTGTTTACAAGGAGTTCCTCAAATAACAGAAAGGACAAGCAAGGAGATACGATATGGATCTGATGCTTGTTGTTGCAATGGTTCACAGTCCTTAGCATAAATATGGAAATTTGCCAGGGTTTATATCGTGCTATTTGCCAGTAAATTTCCTATCAGGCCAATTTGATGCTGTATTACTGATTGCGATTTTTATTTGCACTACGACGTGTTTAATAGGTATGGGTAAGGTAGAATGAGACTGAAAAATTCAATACCATTAGCGGGATTTGAACCACGGATCTTCCGATCTCCGCCTGGTTCCTCTAACCATTGAGTTACAATGGTAACATGCCGGCATGACATTAAATTCTCCAAACGGACACGTATATTTCCCGGTAAACCACAGAGATCTCAAATTTCTATGAGATACCATACCCTAATGGCAACTTACAACGCGTACAGAGGTATTTTTAGATCGGCGAATGGAGGATAGGTCCACAGTGGTTTATGGATGAGTTAACTTTTGTATTTATAACACCATAGGGGTGTCAGGTTAGTAATTCTACTTCTGTGTAGTAAATATCGGGAACAGTACGTGATTAAGTACACTACTCACTCGCATTATCAACAGTGTCTTGTTTATTTCCAGCAAAGAAACAGAGACGTTACCCCCACCATTAATTTGCATGACGTCACTAGCGCAGGTTCTAGCAAGGCCATTCGCCGTGGCTGAAAAATACCTCTGTAACTGCTTTAAGGATGTGTATGACTGAAAATTTGAAATTCTGAAGTAATAATATTAACTCTTAAATTTATACCACAGGTGCAATGTCATGCAAACGTCTTACAGCCTAAATTTCATGCTTTAATAGTTTAGAAATTATGATCAAAATTGTTTATTTTTTGTTATGTCACCAAACAGTCCCTTGCGGCACAATTTTAAATTTTGATCTAATATCTTAACTCTAGGTACAAAATATATCTCATTTCTATGACTGCCCTAGGTTTGTGTACATCTACTTCACTTTAGGGTCCAACATTTTCTAAACTTACAGATTCTTTTGCCTAAAATTGTAATTTTTGTGTTTGAAAATTTAAAATATGTGCTCAGAGATATCTGACAATAAAACTTAAACCAATTTTTATTTTTTTATATTTTGTGAATATGTGTAGCAAATTTCATTAGTACAACACAAGAGCTGCTTCACAAGGAACATTTTACACGATGAAAACTGCTGAAAATATCAGCCCCGAGAAAACAATGATGAAAGATTTGAATGCATAGTTTTTTTTTTTTTTTTTTTTTGCATTTAAAAATGCCTCATTTATTTTATAGAATTTAAATAAAAATTGTTATAGATTTTCTTGAAATTTCAGTCAAACATTAAACCAACAGGACGAGGCCCATACCGGCAGCCAAGAAAGAACGACAAAGCCCGTTGAAGTCTGTGTAATTATTTCACACATATTAAGTCCCAGACTTCCTAGTTTAACCAACCTGATGGAGACTGGAAGATCCGTGGTTCAAACCCGGCCATGTCATTCAATTTTTCAGCCTGATTTTACTTTTCCAATCTTTGTTCCACACACGGGAAGTGTGAAACACAATTAATTGCCACTAACGGATTTTACATTCCACCCAAAAATTCGATATCAAGATTTCAACGGGCGAAGTGGCGCCTGGGCGGGGTTTCCCCCGCCATTCATTCAACCAATTACTCCATTATCACATTTCCAATCATCGATTTCGCCTGCATTTCATATCATCCTCTTCCTCACTATCGATCACCCGCTTCCAGGTCTTCATTCTGTCCGGTCCAGAGGTTCCTCTGCTCTCCGACAGACGTCTGGCCTAGGCACAGGCTTGTAAGTCCTAGAGGGTGTAAGTCCTACATAAGGGGAGGGTAATCAGGAAAAGAAGAAGATTTCAACGGGAATGCGTGTCATGAACTCCCCTAAATATTTAAAAGAAAAAAGAAAAAAAAAAAAAAAAAAAAAAAAAGACAACATACTTCGTATTAAGCTCGGTGTCTTCCAAAGAAGCGACATAAACATTTTAAAGAAAATCCCGCTCCTTCAAACCAGCCTCTACATGAACAATTATTACAGATATTAGCTATCTTCGATTTAAATACTACCTATATATTTAATATATTTATATGACAAATAAAAGCTTTATCTTTAATTTTCTGGCAATAGCCCGTGAAGTGCTTCTCATTCGGAAGGATTTCTTGATATAATTTGTATAAATAATAGCTATGGTATAATTGATAAGTAAAAACTTACTACATAAAACGTGGATTTCTTTTTAAGGCTTTAATTGGCGAGTTAGTTTGCTATATCTGCCGTTCTTCCCTTAATGCCTTCACCAGTTTTCGTATCCCTTCTGGGGCCATCTCACTCAAAGCGATTCGAATAGCCGTGATCGTTGGAACAACTCGCAATGGACTGGCCATTCACTTAAAGCCACACGTCACGAGCTCGAATCCCAGCAACTGCAGTCAAATGTGCCTATGGTAAAGGAAGGGGAGGGCTCAAATAAGATAACCGGTGTGATAGTATGCTTGGAAGCTGACGGGGTTACATTTGACTGCAGTTGCATGGATTTTGCTTCTTATTCTTAAAAGAACCCACAGACTACAAGTTTATTGAAACAAATTAATATGATTACAATATAAAACACTGCAAATACTTGGATTCTATTTATTAAGACTAGCATAACAAGAAATTAGAAAGAAAGAGCCAATAAAGTGCCTCAGAACTTAAAAAGCTCAAAACTTAACAAATTTACGTGTTGCTCATATGTCACGGTGCCCATTAAAGGGTTAAACACACAGTTTATTTCAAATCACTTTTACGGCATCAGTCATTTTCGAGGTATCGGTTATTATTTATTTTAATTTGTCAATACCCTACATCATTTTTAAGCAGCTGTCGTTATTCCATTGTTTCTCGCGAAGTGATAAGCAGACTATGGAATTTCAAGGTTAGCACCTAGGACCAGCTCTTAGACCTTTGACAATTGCTTGGATTTCCCCCTTTTTACTTACAATGGAATTATTTATTTAAAGTTTTATCTCGATCTACATAGAATTGATAGCAAAATAACTTTTCTTAAATAGTTTGTAGAAGCAGTGTGTGTGTGTGTGTGTGTGTGTGTGTGTGTGTGTGTGTATGTGTGTGTGTGTGTGTGTGTGTGTGTGTGTGTGTGTGTGTAGTAATGGAGGGGGGACATATCGACCCACCTCGATCCCGACGTGGATCTTTTGCGGGCTACCAGCCCCCCAGGAGGAAGGGATGAGGCGAAGTGAGACCGGAGGTTTATCAGAGAACGGAGCCAGCGAAGTCCAGAGACGCACAGAAGTCCCTACCACTTACAGATATTGACACCTGGTACACAACCGATGTGGTTCCTCTGCCCAGGGAGAGGGCGACGAGGTGACCCTTGCGGCCCGGGCAGCAACTTCGGGAGGGTCAGGGAAGGGGTTCCAAATTGCAAGCAACTGTGCATCTGTCCGTATTCGCCGAAACGTACCGTACTTCCAACCAAACCTGAAAGATGACAAGGGGGGATATGAGAAATGAAGGGAAAGGAACCCACGGAGAAGAGAATCCACCCCAGCATTCACCTAAGTGACAAGGAGACACCACGAAAAAAGAACCCAAGGGTGCCAGGTGTAACGCGTGACTACTCAACTTCAGGATATGCTCCTGCTAGCGCATATCGTCATGGGATCTGGTTGCCTATCCGGTTCCCTCTCATCCCTCCCTCCTAAGGGGCATGTTAGGAGAAAAAGAGCCGTTGCGTCTTACTTGCCATGCTCTGTTCTGGAGACTTTTTCGTATTCGTACTCCTACTCCTACTACTCCCTAGAATTTTTATGTTTCTCTCCATTTACAGTAAAAATCTCTAATTAATATTAAAAAAAAGTAAAAATGAACCCCTAGCCCAACAGTCCTTGGTGCGCCAAGGTTTACCGCCGCTGCGTCCACCACTTCTTCCTGCTACAGGCGTCATGAGTGAGGTGCAGTACTGGAGGGTGGGACGTTATCAGCGCCCCGAGCCCTCCCGGCCGGTTATGCGGCCTTCGCGACCTGGGGTCGCTACTCTTTAATCAAGAAGCTCCTCAATTGGCCCCTCAGGACCTAATGAGGCTGAGTGCACCCCGTGCCAGACCTCCCAGGGGGGAAAATATCCCCATTAATAACGGATATCTAGGAAACAACTTATACCTCTAAAAAGTTATCTGAAGTAAATTGTGTATTTTAAAGAGATATACATGTTTTATGTAGTGTATTTTCTTGTATCGCTTAACGTCTACCAGTCATACAAGAGTGTACAAAATGCCTTCCTAATGAAGAGGACTTCGATGGCTGTTCCTTGAAAATTCAAAATATACGTTTTATTTTTCATATAAATATACTCGTATTTAATCTATGTATTTTAATCAAAATCGTTACATACATTTTTTAGAACATAAACATTTTTTAAAACTGTTCCATGTAAAGAGTAGATTGAGGTAGGGGGATTTTTTTGAAAATCTTCGTGTCCATCTTTGGAAGGTACTAAACATAAATTACCAAGCTTTGTATTTATCTTATTCACTCTAAGACAACTTGAGTAGGGGGACTAACCACCTCGACCGAAGGGCAATCTTTGTGTCTATCCCCTGACGGGGGACCTCCCGGGAGGATGGATCAGACAAATGGATCCGAAGGGCGACCGGAACGTTGCCACGACATGACACAGGGTCTAGTCCCTACATTTTCCCAGTTAGAAGCACCCCGGTGGAGGCTGGCTCAGTACCCCTCCCGCCCTCTTGGGCTTGTACCATAACAGGAGGGGGTCTCGGAAACCAATAGCTCGCCTTCCAATCCGGGGAGACGAGGTTTCCAGAGCGCATTTGTTCCCTCTGCCGTGCTGCTGCCGCGACGCTAGCCGATACTTCCAACATCGAAAGAAACCTAACGGTATGAAGCGTGAAATGAAATAATTAATGTAACGAAATGGAGGGACAGGAAATTCGGAGGATATGGAAATCCTTCCCAGCATTCGCCTGACGATCCGGGGAAACCTCCAAAAATACCCATGGGTCAGGAAGGTCGGCTATGGGGATCGAACCCGTGATCTTCCGAATGCGGGCCACAGACGTTACCGTCTGAACCATTCCGCTCGGTTTTTATTTACCTTATTCCTCGTTTTTGAGCTACGCTGTTCACACACAAACATATATTTTCCTAAAAGTGATCTTTTGAATTAAAGGATCTTCAAAACATGTATTTCCGGTGAACTCTTGGTATCGAAGTTTTCGGTGAAATGCAGTACCTTCTCTGAGTACTGTGTACGTGGTAGGGGAGGTAAACATGTGACTAGCGCTTTAGTTTACTCTATCCTTCGTATATCTACAACAAATTGTTTAAATATGTACGTTTTATCTGGATTGACAAGAAATTGTAGAAGAGTCAGTAGAGAAAGTCATGCGAATGCAACACATCCGATCTTGTGTAGGTGTTCGTTCATTATGAGCAGTGAAACATTCGCTATTTCTTCACTGTGAAATGTGAATGTCTAAAATAAGCGGAGATGTCCTCGAGACTTAGGTCAAGAACAGGCTAAAGAGGTCTCCTTCACGAGGGCAGTTTTATTCTGCAAGTGTGACAAGAAGCGCAGAATACGTTTCGGAGGTGTTCCGTGTCAGGAAACCAGTTCATCGCCAGATGTGGTGGATGGAAACTGGAGCGTCACCGTCTGCCAGCCGGAAATCACTCGTGTAGAAAATCTATTCAAGACAAGCGGAACACTTTTTCCCAGGCTTTCTATTTGATAAGCAGTAGCAAAGATGTGCAAATTCTCTGTAAATCAGTTTGAGACAAAAGTGGTTGATGTTAAAAGAGAACGCTGTTTTTTCTGCTCCTTTAAGAGAAGCTAATAGTTAATCGTTGGGCACAGTTTCATTTTGAACCTTTTCTAATCTTGATTTTCTAGCTGATCTTCTCAAAACGTCCATTTCAGTAGCTAAAATTTTGCTGATTTCATTGTGTGATATGGGTGATAATTGCCAAACTTCTGATCCATATATGAGGATACTTTGTACAATAGTTCTGTAAATCTGTAATTTTCTATTCTTTGTTATAGTTTTACTCCATCAAAACGAATGTAAGGAGTCTATAGCTTTACTTTACTTTTTAATTTCTGTTGCATTATTGTGAAATCTATCAATTTTCGTGCCTAAATAAGTGCATTCCAAACAGGGTGAAATTTAGTTACCATCTACAAGCTTCAAGGGCTCCAATGCATAGGTAATTTGTTTTATTGATATTTATTTGCAAACCCCATTTTTCATATTATACCCTGAATTTCTTGCCGTGTATTCTATCTCGTAGTGATCTTGTGCTATAATTACCTGATCATGCGGAATTTAACGAATAAATGAATGTGTTTTGAATTTGTATCCCCATACTCTGACATTCTCTTTTCACTTTCTTAGTATATTTTGGATGTAGATTTTAAATAGCATTGGAGAGACTACATCCTTATCTTAATCCTTTGATGACTTAGAATCCTTCTGTAATTTTATATTCTATTTTAACCTTTAAAATATTTTCTTCACATAATGCTTTTATTGATGCTATTTCTTTCTTATTAATAGATGTTTCATCCAAAACGTTGAATAACTTTTGCAATGGGACGTTATCATATACTTTTATTAAGTCCAAAAGTAATACATGTAATTTTCTGTTCGTGGCTATCTTTTTCTCTATTAACTATGTTAAGCGGAATATATTATCTACACGTGTTCTTCCTGCTCTGAATCCCGATTGCTCTTCCATTTCCAAGTATTTGTATTCCGATTAGCGTTATAACGAGTGATCCAAAAGACTGTGAGCCGGCTACCCTGTGTTCTATCTGTACGCGTCCTCTGTGCTCGTCGCCGACTGCCGCTGTCATAGAACAGCGCGGATGAAACCATACAACATTTTTAAAACTACTTTTAAAGGCTTTGTTTACCAATGTTATTAACCGAGATGATAAAACTGGCCACCGTCGTTGTCCATACATTTTTGGCACCTCTTTGGGAAATAGAATCACTCGCCGTAGTTCACGTTGAGAAATGCTGGCAATTTCCTTGCGGATATTTTGTTTCAATTCTTCCAGGGTGTATGCGTTTGTCTTGTACATTTTGTGCTTCCCCAAAGATAGAAATCACAGATCACAGCATTCCAGCATTCGAGAGCAGGTCGTACAGGTTGTCCTGTACGGTATGTTTATCTGCACAGCACCTAGCCGCTTATTGCGAATTTATCTGTGCAGTATGGAAGGGGTTCAGAGTTAACACAAGTTTTCGTGTCTATGGACAAGAATTCTTCCTGCCTACCTAGGGCGGTATTAACCATCCATGCCACTCTGTCAGCCTGGTATGCCATTTGTGAGGGCACCAGTTACCGACAGTTTGGATGCCAGGAAGGAAGAGGTTGGCGTGTATATGGAGTAAAATATAGGTGGCTTTACCGCTTACGGGGGAGGCCCAAGGGCCCCCTTAGGCAGGCGGTAACTCTTCCTTCTGCGGGGGGCTCTGAGCCGATACCAGCTGGTTGGTGTGGGAGTTCAGTTTAGCGTACATGGTTCGGGATCGCTCCCCCACCAAGTCCACGATGTAGGGGAGTCTGGAGTGGTTGTGAAGGATGTATGACGGGAATCTACGCCCGGTACCATAGATCGTTCTTAGCCCCTTGTTCTTGAGCCTGTGAATGATGGTGGATGCCACCGATCCCCAGGCTTCGCAGCCTTACAAGGTCAGTGGCGGAATGATCGCCCGGTAGAGCCGTAGTTTCACGTATGTGGGCATGGTGAAACGGAGGATTGGGTATAGCTGTCTGAACGCAGCGTGGCTGAGTCCGGCCTTTGCGCGGAGGTGCGGAGTGAATGTTAGTCCGCGGTCGAGGAGAGCACCTAAGTATTGGCGAACCTTACCAAGGAGGAGTGCGGAGCTTTTCCCCGGACTAATAGCCATTCTCCACTTCTCACTCCAGCGACCAACGGCACTGAGTTGTCGTTGAAGGGGTGGGAGGCAGTATCGCACATTCTTGTTCTGTGCTATAATGAAGACTTCGTCTGCATACTGGCACGTCAAAGTATGATGTTCCGTGGGGAAGTCGGACATATATGCTGCAAAGAGTAACGGGGAGAGTATACTGCCCTCTGGATCTCCTGCCGCTATGCTTCTAGTGTTGACAGTCTTCCTTCCACTCTCACTCTGAAAGTGCGGTCCCGAAGGAAGCTGGTTATCAGTGCGAGATAGGGGGGAGGGATATTTGCCTGCTTAAGTTTGTGCAGTAGAACCTGATGTCAGGCTGTGGCGAAGGCCTTCTCCACGTCCAGCAGCACAGCTATGGTCTTGAAGTTTTCTTGGAAACCCAGGGCAGCCTTCTCGGTCACACGTATAACTGCATGGCCGTAGATCCATACCGCCAATGGCAAGCCTAATGGCGGTAGCTTCCACGTGTTGAAGGGCAGGAATGTGGAAAGGTGTGTGGGTCACCTGGAAATCTTTCTACAATCACCTCTATACTGCACTTCCAGAGCAGAGAAAAACAAGTCAACCGCGTGACCTTGTGTACATCAGCTGCTGTTGTCGTGTTTCCATTTGTACAGTGGAAAAACACCGCGCAGCGGTTCTCATGTTTTTGAGTCTCTCTATATATAACTATACACTCTGTGCCAGGAAACTTTTCAGGTGTAGTGTACATATAAAACAAGGAAATATGCAGGACTGTTTGCAAACTGCCGAAATAATATGCTTATTAACAAAATGCAAACTATGCATCAACTGCAACATAAAATAGTCCTTAAATTGTTACACATTTAGTAATTAACTCACATACCAAGTGAGTATACTTTCTTAGAACAGAGAAAATAATATCTATACATTTGCAGTAATATCCTCTTCTTGGTATTTAAACAAACGTTTATGTCATTAACATGAAGTAAATAGTAAAGCAAGCTTTTTAAAGGTAGTGATAACAGCTTCACGGGTGATCAGCCGTGTTAAACTTAAAAAGGTCGAGCTTTCGGCCATTATACTCTCCATGGCCATCTTCAGGACTAAAATGATGGAAAATTCTCCTCAGTTCCCAAATATATACTATGGTTAGGTTGTGTTGTCCGAACCAATCTCGGCAGCGTTTAAGGAAGGCTAAAGTGCATAGAGCACTAGCTCTCTTGGTCTGTAGACGTTCATATCGTCGTAGTTTCTTGTAGGTATCCTCCCCGTAGAGGTGCTTAATGTAGGATTTGAAGCTTTCACGGCGAACGTTAGTGATAACAGCTTCACGGGTTAAAGGTAGTTTGTGGAAGAGATAAACGATAGGACCTAGAGTTACGTGTATGTAACGTAATATTTTTTCTATGTAAACAAAGTATTATGTATTATCAATATAATGGGAAATAGACTTTGAGAGAGCAAAATGCTTAAGAGTTTGTTCCTTTCAGTTCTCGAATACTTCTGCGTGGCTGCATTTTTATGACGTAGACGTTCTAGGCTTGCAATTTAGAATGTTCCCAACGCCAGTCCGTAAACATGTTTATAAGAAACCGTTACGCTTCAGCGATTGTACAATCGTTTATGGCTTGTTAAATATAACCCTGAGGTATAGCTGCGGGTAAAGGAGATTACTTTTTCTTGCACATAAAAACGGCACATACAATTAACAAAAAACAAACATAGTATTACTCATACGAGTTAAAGTATTTTATAACAAAAAACCAACATTGTTATTAAGTGAAATCATCACGCCTGTTGACACGTTTATGATCGACAACATTTAAGTTACTTTATTATGAAGGATCACCTACAAGAACATTGCATGTTTCCTTTTTCTACCGCTTGCCTGTGGTAGTTGGAGGAGACATTGTATTCTTTTCAAAAGTGTAATATGGAGCTTTCACTGGAAATATATGTGAACTCTCCCTTCCCCAAAAAACTAGAAAAAAAATTGGTGTATGTATTGTGTGCGAGTAGGATAAACTGGAAAAGCATCTTCCAGGGAATACTACAGTAAAGGCCTACACGGGCCGAAATTTTTAAGTTCGGCTCGGCCCGGCCCGATTGTGTAATTTTGTGCTAAATAAAATTATTTTGCAGTTATTGACATTGTTACTACTACTACTACTACTACTACTACTACTACTACTACTACTACTACTACTACTACTACTACTACTACTACTACTACTACTACTACTACTACTACTACTACTACTACTACTACTACTACTACTACTACTACTACTACTACTACTACTACTACTACTACTACTACTACTACTACTACTACTACTACTACTACTACTATTATTATTATTATTATTATTATTGTTATTATTATTACTATTATTATTATTATTATTATTATTATTATTATTATTATTATTATTATTATTATTATTATTATTATTATTATTATTATTATTATTATTATTATTGAAACGTTTCAGCAGAATAATCATATAGTGAGTGAGTGTATCAAGTTTAAGGGCCCGTCGACAACATGGTCATTAGGGCCTCGAGTCCAAAAGTAAAATCGCGGAAGGACAAGTGTTAAAACATCGCTCATAAAAAGCTAAAAACCGAAACTTAAAATAGATAAAAGCAGCTAAACTCAGCTATTAAAACGTCCCAGTTAAAATGCTAAAAACTGAAGCTTAAAATTGCTACAAAGTTAAAAACAGTTAAACTCGAAACGCTAAAACGCTAAAAAACCAAAAGATAAGGCAATCTAAAAGCTAAAATCTCCGAAATAAAATCTTACACGTGCTTCATAAAATCGATTACGGAACAAAACCACAGCACTGTATACAGTGGAGTAAACATATAGAATTCCCAGAATTCCAAGTAAAGAAATGCTGCTATTCTCGGAATTTCGACATGGGTGACCAAAAATATAATAAATTATTTTGTATCTTAATTTTTAAGCTCGGGCCCGGCCCGAACCCGACAAGCATTTTTTAAATTAGGGCCGAGGGCTTGGCCCGCGTGCACACCTCTATACTACTGAAATAAAATTTCCGGCAGATTAAACTACATTTCAAACGGAAAATGTCTAAGCAAAGGGTAGTTATCACTCTCGCTGTCTTTTAATTCTCTAAAAAAAGCAGGGGGAACAAAATTTTATTCACGTACGGGCGTCAACTGTTGAGTCGAAAAGAAAGGTCATATAACTCAGGGCCTGATATTGTTCATGGAGTTCCCCTTCATGACGAAACATTTGTGTTCGGTGCGCCATTAACGGAGAAAGGTTACTAAAGAGGTGGGAAAAATGTACAATGTATAGTTGGCAGTTTCAGCATCTTCTTTCATAAAGTTGGTAAGTAAAGCCTTTAAAAGTGGTTTTAAAAATGTTGTATGGTTTCATCCACGTCTTTCTATGATAGCAGCAGACAGCAACGAGCGCCAAGAGTGGCAACAGGCAAAACATCGCGCAGTCCCTTCGGAGGTTCTTTGCTCTCCCGGTATTTACATTTTATTTACTAATCAACAGAACTATTGCATCTTGTAATCCTACGTTAGTATGGACGTAATTAAACATCACCTTATTCAATACCAAAATTGGCAAAGGTTTGTTTGCGTTTTAGGGAACATTCCTAACCCTAGTAACCCATATTTGTTTTCTAAAATATTTGTAATTTGGGCTGAAAAGTGTTAAACTTGTTAATCCTTCCATTTATGTCTATTTCATTACTGAATGATATTTTACAACCAAGAAAATTATACACTTATTGATATTTCTAAGAACGTACTGAACTGAGTATATGTACATCTCCTCCAAATGTCATACAACTCCGTTAACATTAAACTGCTGGCGTGTGCTTTTGGCTTGATGGTTATTGTCTGACGGAGATAACGGGTTCAAATCCATGTCCAAACCTTTATCCAAAACTTTCTAGAGTAGAACGTCACACTTTTTGTGCACGTTATGTGTCACGAGCAAGTGCTCATCCGGATTGCAGAAAGAGGCTATCAGGCTTTTTGACAGAGAAATCGTATGAGATGCTGTAGGCCTCCGAAGAGAAAACATTTGAGGAGTGTTCTGCTCTCTGTAGGGGAAAAGGCACATGACTGCTCGTGATGATGTCATAAATAGATCTACTATCTACATTAACTACTGTGTTCCTTTCAGGAGAATGTGGCTGTAATAATGAATGTGTTTGACATCAACAACGCTAGCGTTTTCTGAGAAACATAGAGTTTCAACATACAAACAAGTCTTAGGTCTCTTAGAAAACATGCCCTTGTGCTATCAATGCTGGAAATAGCTCGCGCAATCGTTCTTGAACACTGAAATAGCATTTAAATGAAAGCTTAGATGCGAGTCACTTGTTTTCAGTAGCAGCGATATGTCATTGTGATGAGTTCACCCGCTCAGGAATCACTGAAATGAATATTTCAAACGTATCTATACAGAGAGTTCGTACAAATTAAATCTCATAGCACAAATAACCATTTCAGTTTGCAATGAATAAAACAGTTAAGTCTTTAAACACATTTTAATTCCTTTATGCCTAACATATCTTCGTCTTCTGTAGATTCACCATCAATATCATTATCTTCACTGTTTCCATCGCATTGCCCTCAATTATAATTCTTTCTATATTTTTTCCCATCTTTCGTCACTTTCTTTTACTCTTGTCGAGACATTACCTATATGTTGTTTTTCTAGGAGTATCAAATGATTACTCTTTCCTCTTCATGTTTTAACTCTTCTAGCAAAATTATGTGAACAGGACTACCCTTTCTTGTGATCTTAGGTTTTACTTTTTCTTTCCTTTTTTTAAGCTCAGTAGAATATCGATCTTTATACTAAACAATCAGTTCACGAGTTTTACTATCAAGTGATTTTCGTTTTAACCTTAACATTAAATGAGGATTTATCGAACTATATACGCACTGATATCCGTACACAATACTTTACAGCATTGCATGGGGCCATTCTCTTCTCCCCCCCCCCCTTTATTTGCCTTGGCATGGCCGTGCAGGATAAAGATGACTGGCATTGGATAATGCGGTAAGTCTGCACCCCTTTTAGTTAAAAAAAATAGGAAAGTCAGTGTCGATCGTTAACATGTCGCGTTACAAATTCCAACCGAAATGCTCCCAGCATTCTTCTTTGCCCTCATATATATTACGTCAGTAGCGAAGAGTAACTAGGGAAGGGAAAAAATACCCACCCTGTTTCCCCTCAATGACCCCACTGTTTTACAGTCAACCGTAGTCGGGGGCAGATGATTCACGGTGCGTTTTGCATCAACTAACACGAGCCATAAGTTCGCTGAATACAGGAGAAAGAATTGTATATCCAGGCTCGCTGACCACTTACTGAATCAAGGTCACTGTTCAAGAACGAATGCGCGAGCTATACATACCAACATTGCTCGAAGCCTTGTTGACATGTTGAAACTATAGCCGTAATGTTTCTCAGAAAACGCTCGAGTTGTTGACGTCAAACACATTTCTTACAGGTACATTCTTGTCAGAGGATTACATTGTGACGCTGGGTGCGGCGCACAACAAAGGACGGTCGTGGCTAAGCTGCTTCACACTACATACTAGACCGGTGTGTTTGTAGATGTTCCAGAAATGACCGTGTGACGTCATTCCCGCTATATAAGGAGACAACGAGTAAAAGGAGTTTTTGAGTTGATCATTGTGCCAATGAGTGCGAGATAGCTGTGAAATATACGTCGCGTCGAAGTGAAGAAGTTTTAACAAGTGTTGAGTGTTGTATCGTCGAAGTTAGTGTTTGAGAGACAGAGAAAGTGAAGAAAGACAGTGAAAGAAGTGAGTCAAGGCTACAAGAAGAAAACGGTTGTAGGTTGTAATATCACGAAAGACTGTAGACTGCGTTAACATCACCAGAAGGAAATTGTCTTTTGTGCAAAGTTTAGAAGAAAAGTAAAGTGATAGAAAGGTAACTGGACCAATTTTGTCATTTTGTCACACTGGTATCAGAAGTGGGATTTACCAAATTGTCATTTTGTCACGGTATTTTAGACTGAGCATGATACAAAGTGTATCCTGGTTACGCTGCTAAACGTTTTGTCGGCTAAGTATTACGGTAGTATCTACTTGAAATGCCGAACGAGATAGCTCCACCGTAACGCATGAGGCTCACATTCGGGAGGTCCCAGATTCGATTTCTGTCGAGCACCCACTCTGACCTTGGGTTTGAAGGTCTTTCCTGGTTGGTAGGTAAACAGTAGGATGGTTTCTCATCTAGCACGATTTCCTTTCCATCATTTCTCTTTCAATCCGATTCCTTCTCATGTTGTCTTAGGTTTCATGGTGTATGGCAGTGCCGAACAGATGGCGCGAAGGCTTGCTAAAAGGAAAGAGTACTCCTCGTGGACACCAGAGGGCTGCTTGGTTGACGGTCGTTCATCGCCCTTTCTATGCAGCTCCAGCAGTGGGAGACTTGGACTGTTAGGGACTTCCGTGCGTCTCTTTGGCCTGTCTGCCTGCGGCCTATAACTCCCAGGGATGGCAGCCACAATAAATCTATTTAGGTGTCCTCTTGCATTGTTTAACCTATACCTATGCCTACAGTTTAGTTTCTACAAACACCCAAAGACAGTATATGAAAGAATTGCTCATAACATGCAGGAAACGCCCTGCTTTCTGTTCACCTCCATAAGCTCCATAACCTGCTCTGTTTACATTGATGATTTCTGTGATGATTTTCATCTTCATGCCAAATGCCATTGGCCCTAACTGAGTTTTAATGCCCGTTGTTACTTCATACGTCACAATAGGAGGCGAACCTTGGCGATATATGGCATGATAATTCATAAAATAAATTTGGGTAGTAAGCGTTCCAGGCCTACGTTTAGGTTACTTCCCCTACAAATTAAACCAGTGCATTATTTACTACGACTAGAAAGTATTCGTATCTGCTTCAAAATGATCTAGAACAACGATAGTCAGTATCCAGAGACGGACACAAACTAGCGATTCCATGGCAGTTTCTAAGTAATAACTTGATTTTTCTGGGAATATCTTCACAAGGCCTCTTCATTCTGGACGACTTTTGCACAAACGGTAAATAGCAAGATACAGACAAAAGCTTACTAAATACAAAATGTGGATCTTGTTAAACCACACAGTTTATGTCAAATACTTTATTATTTTCTTTTGAGTAAACCATTTCCGAGATATTCTTTATTGTTTGTTTGAATCTGCTAATGCTTATGCTTTTGTCAAATAGGAATATGTTATTCATTTTTTATCTCTTGGCCTTGCAAAGAGAGCGGAATTTCAAAGGTATCGCACAGCAACCAGCTCTTAAAACATTTCACTATCGCTTAAAGACTAGTGCATTCCCATATCCCCTTGCATCTACAAGAAAATTAGCAATAAGATAATTTCTGAAAATGCTTATGTCGATTAAAATGAAGTAAATGGAGAAATAAGCATTTGCAAGAATAATGTGTACAAGAGTCTTATCGCAATATATTGTGCGACGATTACTTGGTGTATCTTCTAAGGCTATGCACTTCGATTTTGTCGCCAAATAGTGATAGACTTCTTAAACGTAAGTAGTACCAAAGAAGTCACCAATGAACAAATGTTTATAGCATAAGACTTGAAAGTGCTTTCGTAAATTAAACGCAAAGTGTATGTAACAGCACCTTAACTGCAACATAATGCACCCCTGAGTGTTATAGTGGCATAGTCCGCATAAAGTTCAAGGAGGTATATCCAACCTTCCCTCTTTCGCACATCGCTGGTATAGCACCCATATTAACCAAGAGAAAATTCGCCTTTTTAATATGCAGACAGAAGAAACATAGTTTACTTATTCTGGAACGAACTTGTTAGCATTCGTCTGAGAACTACGAGGGTCGCTATATATGTATTGAGACAGCAAGATACGAATAGTCATAGAAACATTTTATACCTGTTTCACCAAGTACTCTCTCTGGCAGTATATGCAGCGTTCTATCCTCCGGAACTACGAGGGTGAATCAAAAAGTAAGTTGCACTTGCTCATCACAAGAGCACGCTGTGCGTCGTGACGGTGACCAATGTATAGCAAGCTACAGTAACTGCTGACACATCCGATAGGTAGGGTGGTGCGGTATCCCGTCGTGTTGTGTGAGCAGAGTAGACCTGGCTCAATGGCATGGATATTCACTCCAAATTGGAGGTGCGTGCAACAATCAGATTTCTGTGGGCTAGACATGGACATTCATTGTAAAATCACTGCTCTTTATTGTGGGCATGCAATTTTTCACCACAACACTTCACACGGCCCACCAAACGTCGGAACTTCTACAGAGATTCAAGTGAGAGGTAAGACAACATCCCCCACACAGTTCAGACTTAGCGCCATACGATTACTATGTGTTTGGTAAGGTGAAAAAGGATCTTGGTGGACGACAATTCCGAAACATGAGGACGTGAAAGCAACTGTATCCAGCAGATGGTTACACAGCACTGGAGGTAATTTCTACACACCCGGAATCGAAAAGTTGGTTGCCCGATCCGATAAATATTTACAGCCTCTTGGGGACTATGTGGAAAAGTAAAGTTACATTGTATGTTGCCGTAGTTGTGTTGCCTATGTGTATGTGGTTTAATAAATGGCCATAACTTGAAAGTGCAAGTTACTTTTTGATTCGCTCTCGACTTCTGGAAGCACCCACACTAGTCAGTTTCTGGCACTGTAGATAACGCCTCTTCGTATGCAGAAACAGCTTTTTCAGGTCTAGAAATTCGATGACACCGAAGTCGGTTCTTAACCGGGAGCAGGAAGAAATCACATAGTGGCAGATAGCAACTATAGGATGGATAAGTCAATAAGTTTGTTTCAGTTCCTCGTAGAAACTCCGTTGCTGCATTAGCGGTGTGAGCTGATGCATTGTCATGATGTAACAATATGCCCTATAGTCCTGCCTTTGGACGCTTTTCTTGGATTTTTTGAAACACTTTAGGAAGACGAACTTCTGATTCACATATTGCAGGAATAACACTTATGATTTTTGAGAACAACTGTTGTCAAGTGAGCGATTGTGGAGAAGAAGGAAGAAACCACTTTCTTTCAGACACTCTTTGACCTTTACGGGTGTTTGGTCATCTGGGAACATCCAAATGGAGCACTGATATTTTGTTTCAGGGTCAGGCTGATAGATCAATGTTTCGTCTCTCGTAGTAATATCTGAAACACGGCGAGACTCTCCACAGCTAATAATTTTCAGAATTTCTTCGCACCATTCCACCCTATGGAGCTTCTGTGCTTCAGATAAATTATGCAGCACCCCTCTTGAAGAATTCTTGTTTACATGAAGGTGTTCATGAGGGATGGTTGAAACACTCGGCGGACTAATCCCTAATACCAGCTCAATGTCCTTGTAGGTTTGTCTTTGATTTCCCTTTATCATTGTTTCCACAGCGGTGGTGTTTTCCACAGTCACTACTGTTGCTGCTCTGCAACTCTTCTCTTCATCTTTAAGAAACTGCCACCCCCTCTTCTACAAACCAGAGAAACAAAGTGGCACGTGACGGAGAACAGACCCCAAAAGCCTCCCAAGACGCTCAAGTGACTACGTTTCATTTAAGCCACATTTGAAGTTGTACGAAGCCATTACACAAAAATGCTCTCTCTGAATCTCCATTGCACTTGAAAAAAACGTTCACACGTTCCACACTTCAAACATAAACTGAGTAAAAATGAACAACGCAGCAATGGTCTACATTGCATTACCAATGAGTAGACCATTTTGACAAGGCAACAATGCTTTCCCCGGGGGTGGACAATTTTCCGTGTCCAACGCAAGTGCTGAAATATTCAGGGCTTATGCCTGCAATGCCGTTTGAGTTGACAATTTATGCACAAATGATTTACAGGTAGGTATAGTAGAGCTACTGTTTAAGTTTCCACTTTGGCCTCTTTGATTCTGGCCTTGATGTAGCTTGAACAAATTTATGGCACTTGTGATTCACTGTTTTCACTTTAGGAATCCACTTCGGCGTCTTTGAAGTATTGGAGTAACTTGACACGTTTATGACACTGCTGCCAAAATAAAAGCGGCATTGTTCACGTCTTTCTTCTTCTTCTGCTCTTCCTCCTCCTTTCAAGGATTAGATGTTGTGATCACCTGTTCCGACCTGTGTCATCCATTCATCTCTTACGAGGTCTACCCAGATCTCCATTTCCTATCGGCTGATAATTCATTCTTTTTGGTAATCTATTTTCTATTATTATATTAACATGGCCCTTCCATTTCATTATATTTTCTTCTATCTTATAATTAACTGAAAAGATTTTACATCTGGTCTTATTGTTTCATTCCTTATGTTATCCATTTTAGTACATCCTTTTACACATCTCTTGCACTTCATCTTTGCTGCTTGTGTGCATGATTTTCCTTTTCTGTAATACGTGTTTCTTAAAAAGGAAAATTTATGTACTAAACTTTCACAAAAGAGAAGAACAGAATCGTCCCTTTAGTGAAACTGGAAAGCCGATGAGTACTCTGACTATATATTATGGTTAAAAATTAAAGGAAGGCATGAGGCACCACTGATATCTACAGGAAGACCATTTTCAGCATCCACCGTGAGATACTGTAAAACCAGTGACACTACATGTATAGGAAGCATTTCCATATTTGTATGCGCCACCAAATAGAAACAAGGCTGTTCTAAATGTCACTAGTTTGTATGAGTCATTCTGTTTATTTGCAGCTCCATGGAACCAACGGGTAATCTGTGCTAAATTTACGTGATCAGGAAATTCCAGCTTGACGCCCGGAAGTGGGCAGGAAAGAGAGCTGTGCACGTGTTACTGGGAACGGAACGTACGAAAGTTCCGGTACTACAGTAGACTTCTGACGAGAAAACGTCTGAGGGGTGTATTGCTCTCTGGAGGAGAAAGAGGGAACAATGTCACATGGAGTTCACCATGATGTTATATACAGATCGACTACCTACATCAATTACCGTAGTACTCATGAGAATGTGGCAGTAAGGAATGTATTTAACATCAACAACTAGCGTATTCTGAGAAACATTACAGCTATACCGCTTGCAAAAGTTAAAGGCATGTGAACACTGGCCAATGCTCAAGCAGAGCGATGTTGCCAAGCGTAGTGCGTGTACCGGCAGAGGTTCTGTACATAACAGTGTGTGAGATGCATGCACCACATTCGGCAGCGCTGGTAGGAGGGGCAAGCGTAGGATTCGCTGGAGTCCGAGGTACGCCCCGCCTCTATATGCCTTTAAGTTTTGTGAAGATTATAGAGTTTCAACATATCAAGCCTTAAGCCTCCTAGGCAACATACGCTCTTGTGCTAGCAATACTGGGATACTAATATTGCGCACAAGAGCGAATATTTTCTAAGAGGCCTGGGCCTTGTTGATATGTTGAAACTCCAACAGTAGTGTCCCCAGAAAACGCTAGAGCTGTTGATGTCAAACACATATCTTGACTCAATGACTTCTTGCGTAGGAGGGCTTAGCAGATCGACTGAAAGGCGATCTTTTGTGCCTATGCTCCTGGTGGGGCATCCCCCGGGAGTTTGGTTGAGGCGAATGGATCCTAAGGGAGGCCGTAACGTTGCCACAACAGAGCAGGTGGCAGGGTCACTACATTTTCCCAGTTAGAAGCACCCCGGTGGAGGCTGGCTCAGCTCCCCTCTCGCCCTCTCGGGCTTGTACCATCCCATAAGGGGGTTTCGGAAATCAGTGGCTCGCTTTCCAATCCGGGGAGACGAGGTTTACAGAGCGCATTTGTTTCCCCTGCCGTGCTGCTGCCGCAACGCTCGCCGATACTTCCAACATTGAAAGAAACCTAACGGGATGAAGGGTGAAATGAAATAATTAATGTAACGAAATGGAGGGACAGGAAATTCGGAGGATATGGAAATCCTTCCCAGGATTCCCCTGACGACCCGGGAAAACCTCCGAGAAAACCCATAAGTCATTAAGGTCGGCCACGGGGATCGAACGCACGACCTCCCGAATGCGGGTTACAAACGTTTCCGCCTGAACCATTCCGCTTCGTAAACACATACCTTACAGCCTTATTCTCGTGAGAGGAATACAGTATTTGTGGTGAATGAGTTTCAAAGAATCCCCTCCCAGCGCGTGGCAGCGGAAACGGATAACCGAAAATAACTTTTGTCCCCTCGGTCCATACTCTGGGGTCCTTTCAGCTCACTTCCTTTGAGACCAGGAAACACATTTCCATAAAGTTTGTTGCACTCCGTCATCCAAAAAATATCACCGAATCATTTAACAAAGTTTTCCTTGTTAAAAAGTGATTGGTTGGTGCATTCTCCAGCACATTATTAACAAAATCATGCTGAAATGTTAATATAAAAATGTGATGTGTTGCACTCACACGGCTTTCTCAAGTCTTGTACTAACTGTCCTTACAAGCTCTTATTCCTTATCTTCTTCATATTAGTTGAGATAAATATTTGCTGAAATTGTGTTATTGTTAATTTTCTTGTAGGTGCAAGGGAAATACAGTAGGTTTTCAGCGGTAGTCAAGTCCTTTAAAGTTGGTAACTATACGAAAGCTTTGAAATTCCGTTCTCTTTGCTCGGCCGAGAGAAAAGATCTTCATTTTGAGAAAAGTGTTAAGTATTGCAAAGCTCACACAAATAACAAGGAATACCTACGAAATGGTTCACTCCACAAAAAATGCACTTGTACATAACGTGTGTGTTTTAACAAGATCTTCATTTGTTGAGGAGTACGATTTGGTCTATGTCTTACGGTATACCAGTTACGAAAAAGTCATCAAGAGTAAACAGGACTACATAGGCTATAGTCAGAAAATTCATTTCATTTTCCTAAAAAAATCTTAAACATAAGGCATTTTAATCAAAATCGTTAGAGACATTTTTGAGAACATTAAAATTTTCCAAAAATTGTCCACGTAATTTTCTTCTAAAGTTTTGTGTCGCATCCTCAAAAGATATTAAACTTAAATATCAACTTTGGTTTTTAACCGAGTTTTCGTTTTTGAGTTGTGCCGTTCACAGATACACACAGACTCAAACACAAACACACAGACACACAGAGAGAGAGAGAGAGAGAGAGAGAGAGAGAGAGAGAGAGAGAGAGAGAGAGAGAGAGGAGAGAGGAGAGAGAGAACTTTTTCTAAAACTGCTTTTTGTGGATTTATAGGGCCTCAAAACATACATTTCCAGTGAATCTCAACATCGCATTTTTGGGTCGAATACATCGTTTCCCTACTTAACTATACATAGCAGAGAAAGGAAACATCTTATGTCTTACATTTACACGACTTTCTCTAACCTTACTTCAACAAATTATTGTTAATCTATTTCACATTTATAGATGTAAACATTTGTAGAAATACTTTTATTACAAAGAATGTGCAATATTCACGCACCATTGAATATTTCCTGCGCAGCTTGTTGTGTTTGAAAAGTTCATATTAAGTTATTTAACAGGAGCCATCAAAATGTTGCGGTAAACTCCAGAACCTTTGCATCAAATTTTCATTTTGAACTTATTTTATGGGATTCAGAGCGAAATTGTGACAATTTGTTGTTGCGCATGTTGGTGTTTGCGTCATTTATATAATTTCTCCTCTTAAGTCAAAGGAGAAAGCAATTTGTATTTGACGTAATTGCTTGGTACAGATTGATGTATAGTTACAATTCAACATTGTTAGATACATTATCCTGTATATTTTAGGTATATTTGTTTGTAGTCAGATCAAAATGCAATATGGCCATACAATTGTTTCAAAATGCAAAATGTCCAACTAAAATATTATTATAGTATTTGTGATTCTTTTTATTGTGAAGTACATATTAATCACAACCATTAAGGCTACAAAATGACACTGTATTGAAATGTGTATCACAAATGGTTCATAAGTTAAAGATGCACAAGCAGCGTAGTAGTGGCAAAGAAGAAAGAAACTGGAGAGGGTCATAAATGCGAATCCTGACTTTTCCATTGTGATCACTTTGCGGCGAACACTCGAATGAACAATTCGACCTGACACTTGTCACAAATGTGTTCCTTTAAGTTTGCACCCATAACGTCTTGTGATGTAGAAAGGCCATTCTCTGCCTACAAAAACATATTGACTAACAAACGCAGAAACCTCACAGAAAACAATGTAGAAATGTTGTTAGTTGTTAACTGTGCTAAAAAAGTGAAGTGATGTAAGGAAATTGGTAGAATCTGTTTACTCAACACGTGCGCAGTTGCCGCTCAAAGGAAATGTGCGCTACCCACAACTAATGACTGTCATAAATCCATCTCCACGCTGAAAGAAAGGCAAACCTCTATCCCTGTCTTTGAAGACCAATAGAAACCCTGATTTTAAGGAAGTGACAGTTACATGTTGACTCCACGTGGAGTTTCAGTTGCCAAAATTCTGAATTCCAGTTCTTTTGTGTTTCATTAGCTACAAAGGTTCATTTATGATGTTGCAACTCTGCCTGAAAGGACTCGAGAAGAAGGGACCATGTTGTAAAACAATTATTAGGGTTCCTCAAAGAAGCGGCCGAACTGCACATGCGTTGACTAAACAAACTCTACACACTGCATCATCTGGAATGACAAACGTTTACTTCAGAATTCAATAACAGAAATATTAATTTCTGAATTAGGTAACTAAGTATCAATTTCAATTCATGCAGATTTAATGACATTTAAGTTGTCACAGTGAAACATTTTTTTTCCAATTTTTGCAGTATGCGAAACAGACGTGACATGCTGGTCGACTTGAAATGTTTAGTGCACTTTATCTGAAACTAAAATAGACCTTACTGTTACCCAGAAAATATTTAAAAACGGGTAGTATAATTTAATTATTTTAGAGTTGTTTTGTATTGTTTCAAAAAGAACTACTACCAAGAAATTATTCGGAAACAAAATAACAATGCCCACCTCGTAGTTTTTAAGTGTGCTTAAAAACGACAGCTCCATATCAGAAGATTTCCTGGCATGTAAAAGAACTCCTGCGGGACAAAATTCCGGCACACCGGCGACGCTGATGTGATCCTAGCAATTGACAGCGTCGTTAAACAACAAAATAATTTTTATTTTAATTTCCTATCTCCTTACTGCAACAATCGCAAAATGAGACATCCCCATCTAATCTAATAAAATCTTTCCCTCTTATCCATTGTGCAAGAACACTTTTGGAACCTTTAATTAGAGGTATATTAAAGCCAAATTAACACTCAGAATAAATAACCTCGTTAAACGCCAACCACGTTAACCATTCAAGCTTTCTCACACTCTAAAAGACAATGACCAGCACGAGTCATGACAATGAGTCAACTGGGTGCGTTTCCCTGCTTTCGGAGGTTAAATTCCTCGTCCCTACCACATAACTGGTTCGCGCTGGACTTGTGAAAGCACATCTCAATTCACAAGAGAGCCAGGAAACTTGAAATAAAATTCGGAGATTGGGAAATTATGTAAGGATATATATTTTTTAAAGTGAGGAACACGAGTAAAATAATTGCCACAAAAATCGAGAAGTTGAGGTGTTCACTGAAGCATTAAAACATGCATTTAAAGTGCATATAATGCATATTATATGCACGATAAGCCAAAAATTCCTTAACTGTGCATTATGCTTGTTTGTATCCCCAAAATGCCAAAACACGCAAATATCCACACATATTAAATTTTGGGACCGGAAAGTAATAAAATGGGTGAGCACAAAGTTTGAGCAATGTCATATGTTGCTATAAAAACAGGCATTTGCATGAAAGTCTCGACTTTACTGATGAGGCCATATTAATCCTACAGCATGAGCCGAGCTGTCGTCTGAAGCCATTCCCACTACAAACACATGTGAGGCATTTCATGGTAAATTAAACGCTTTATTTTATAGTTCACATCCTGACCTTTTCAAAATAATTTCAGTTTTGAGAACATTCAAATAGAAGCTTATTTCAAAATTAATGTTATGCAACTGTAGGCCAATAAAAGAAGGAAAGATGAAAACAGAGAAGACAAATACAGAAAAGGCCAAATATGTCGTATTGCTTTTGTAAAGTACATTTCCCATTTTAATGTACCTTTCGCATGACAATCTGTAGTTGAAAATATGAAGTTATGACAATTTACTACTTACGTGCATCAGCATAATTTTAATATAAAGTAAAATTTTTAATAATTACATTATTTTAATTTTTAATACTATGTTACACAACTTTTAATCACACCATGTGCATATTCACATCTCAATCCGCAGTCTGTAAGTGGGATGAAAAATTGCCGTACCATTTTAAGGTGGTGCCAACCCAAGAACGAAAATGTGCATATTAGGTTTGAGTTATTGGCACAACCGCATTATGGATATGCAGGCATTCATCGTGGCGCAATCATAATATGGCCCGACAAAATATTATTAATTTTAACAGGATCTTTTTTCTTTCGTTTGACTTGCAGTGCTTTTATTAACCGAGGAAGGTGAGACATTTGTGCATTTACAGCAAATTAAAGATCTGTAATAATTTAAACCTTTCAGAACACTTCAGTTTATACGTACAATTATCACCCATTTCATGGCTTTGTAACTTTAATCTCGTTTGCACATTTCTCATATTGCCAAAAGACTTTCTTTCCTTGCTTTTGTATTCCATTGGTTTTTCAATACTTCTTCACGTTCACTAAACACTTCCATCGCAAGTTAAGATAACAATTATACGAACACAGGACAATAATAGAATCCTACACTTATTACTATATGACTATAAGCAAAAATCCCCCCCCCTCTCTCTCTCTCTCACACACACACACGCACGCACACACCACACTCATACACACATAAACACGTACACACATACACGCTCACACACACACACACACACACACACACACACACACACACACACACACACACACACTAAGCTAAATAAAATATGTTTCCATCGATGAAATGAACATCTTTCTTTCACATTGCTTCTTTCAAAGCACGGTCTTTTTTGAATATAACTATTTGCGTTTAATGAACCCATTTAATCTAGTTTAGTTCAGCCCAAATCAAATCAAACCAAATCAAAGTCCTCCGGAAGTGTTGCACATGGCATTAATATACTAAATTTCCTTCAAAATGCAATAAACCCTTCTTCACGTGCATCCTTCTATTTTATTTTATTCAACATCGGTCGCCATTATTGAGAAAATTAAAATGTAACAAAAAGATCCATTTAAAGTATAGTTTGGGGTGGAGGATTTTCTTGAACAGTTTAGCACCGTATCCCTGAAAGATGGAGAACTTAAATGCCAAATTATTGAGTTATACTGTTCTCTGTCTGTCTGCCTCTCTCTCTCTCTCTCTCTCTCTCTCTCTCTCACACACACACACACACACACACACACACACACATTCACTTACATTCACAGACATGGACCCTTTTATAACTTTGTTTATTAGGGGGACACCAAACATGTATTTCCAGTGAAATTTCGGTATCAAATTTTTGGGTCGAATACAATACATTTTCTACCTACTCTGTACGTGGTAAAAACAAAAAGTAAGAATGTGATGTGTTACATTCACAATTATTTCTCTACCAACTATGGATTATTTCATACCTCTTCTACAAGCTATTCTTACAAAAGGTTATGGCTTTATCATTATCATTACAAATTTCGTTGTGGATATATGTAAGAGGATACATGTGAATGGAGGGATTGCCAAATCTTTAAAAATGTGTGCTACTGTATGCTGGCCTAGAAATTCCATACTCTTCCCATGTGAACGAGAGAAAATTCAAAACAGAAACGAATATGTCAGAAGTGGTAAATGGCACAAGAAAACCGTACTTTGTGTAATTCATGTATTCTAAAGGTATCTTCAATGTTTGTACATTTTCGTTCTATACTTATGGTTTTAGTTATTCTTCATAGGTTACTTTTAAAAAATAATCGAAATATACATTTTACTATTCATGCAAATCTCATATTTACCCAAATCCAAATGAGCCATTTTTAGTTAGTAACAATTATGAAGAATTGTCTTTTTCCTCGAATGTCTTTTTTCTTGAATGTTTTCGTTTTATGATGTTTATCCGCTTTACGCTTTGTACTGTTCACACACACACACACACACACACACACACACACACACACACACACACACACACACACACACACACACACACACACACACACACACACAAACACTGACATAAGGACCTTTTTCCTTTTTCTTTAAAAAAAAATATTCTGATGTGTTGCACTCTCATGACCTCTCTACTCTTGTGCTAACTGTTAAAAACACATTCCACTATCTTCTTCATGTTAATTGTGATAGGCATTTGCAGAAGTATTGCTAATTTTCTTATAGGTACATGGGGAATATGGGAATGCAGTAGGCTTTGAGCCATAGTCAAATCTTTTAAAGCTGGTCGCTATATGAAGGCTTTCAAATTCAGTTCTCTTTGAACGGCTGAGATATAAAAAAGTAAATAACGGCCTTCCATTAGAGGAAAGTAGCAGTATTGCAAAACTCACACAAATAAGAAAGAATATCTCCGAAATGAATGACTACTAAAAATACATTTGGAATTCACGTGTGTGTTTTAACGAGATCTACATTTCTTGTATTGTAAGATTTGGTCTATCTCTTACGGTTTACCAGTTATGCAAATCTCCTCAAGAGTAAACATGATTACATGGACTATAGCCAGAAAATTCAAAATATACACTTCATTTGTCATAAAAATATCTTAAACATATGGCATTTTAATCAAAATCGTTATGGCCATTTTGGAGAAATTGAAAAGGTAGTTTAGGGTGGAGGAATTTTCTTGAAAGTTTTCGTGTCGCATCCTTAAAAGATGCTAAACTTAAATACCAACTGTAGTTTTTAACCCACTTTTTGTTTTTGAGTTACGCTGTCCACAGACAGACAGAAAGACAGACACAGACACACACACACACACACACACACACACACACACACACGCACACACACACACACACACACACACACACACGCACACACGGACCTTTTTCTAAAAATGTGTTTTTTTTTAATCCAGAGTGCCTCAAAACATATACTTCCGGTGAAATCTCGACATGGAATTTTTGGGTGGAATACAATGCATGTGAAACATCTGGAACATATACATTATTGAAGCATGTAAGTTATATAAATGTTTATTCCACATTTCATAACTTATCTTCCGGGTTCTCATATAACGAAGTAGGTGCTTTAGTCAGTTACATTTTACCAACGCTTAATTCAAAATTTCTCAGGGTACAAATATGAAATATACATTCGCCTACATGAACTCTGTGATTTGTTAACGGTTACTGACACGGCCAAAAGAAATATATTTGCTTATCTTAGAATCATATGATCACGTTTCCATCTTGAACAGACACCAGGCGCAACGCCCAGCACATCGATACGATACAGCCCGCGGTTAACTAGTTCTCCTTATCGACTACAGATGCCATAGCTATCCAATTAACATCTGTCATCACAAAGTTCCTCTTGCTAAGAACCTGATGATTTTATCGCTATATTAAAACAAGAATACTGTTTTAATCTTTCCGGTTTACCATGCCTAAATTTAAAAGAAGTCCATCTGAAAGGAAAACAAGGGAGTTAATCAGAAGCCACTGCGTCGTCCAAGAGTGCCAACTGTGAGATTGTCATATTGTGTGAATGTTGGCGATTTAACACCTAAGGTCCTATGTGTAAAACTCATCAACACTCTCATGCTACAAAATAGACTTATCTGTGCATTATCGGTGTAGAGTTATATAAACTTCATACGTTTAAACAAAGACTATTAGGAAACTATGAAGAGCAAAAAATTAACAAAATAAATAAAGAAATAAAAATATGGGAAGATGCTATGCAAACGCATATATAGTACAGGAAGAAAAGTGAGTAGAGAAAGCCTTGTGAATGTTACATGTTGCATTTCTGTTTGAATCATATAGAAATTGTGTGAATTGTTTGTAGATAGAGGACATGTGAATGTGTTCTGTAAAAGAAACGCTGGTAGAGAAAACCATGTGAATGTAACACGTTGCACAATAAAATGATGTATATTAGGGATGAGTTGATACCAGCTCATCTCGAATACTCGATACTACTTCTAATTTCAATACAAAATCGAATGTAGGGAAAACTGTGTAATGCAAATGACATTAATTAATTAAGTGCACATATTTAATGAGACAAAACTTAAAAGCAAAATGCGTTTTTGAAACAGTCCACTTTTATAAGTTTTTATTGAAAAATACTAGCATTCTCACTCTTTCGGGGTCAAGTTTACTTCTTTTTCTGTCACATATGAGTCTTGCTGTGCTAAGTAGTCTTTCAGAGAAAACTGTTGCAGGTGGGATACACAAATATTTAGCGGCTAACGTTTTTAAATTTGTAAATTTTGAATTTGTTTTCCAGTAACCCAGTGCACTAGAAAGAGGAGGTGACAAATCGTCGTTGAGATATGCAGTGATTTCTTGTTGGGAACTGTTAACTGGCATGATTATTTTCTTTCATAGTGTTACTGAGGTACCACATTCCTGGCAATTTCTCTGGCTTTGCAGCAGGTGACATCTAAAATAAAATAAAGAAAAGTTCGCGAACTGATCAATTTTTACGAGTATGTCAGTATTACACGACTATACCCACATAGGTATCCGAAAATCTGAAGGAAAAAAAATTAAAAATAAATTTTACCTGATCGTTTTTGGGATGCAGGGAGAAGTTGCCTGTTTACCAGCGTTGACATTTCTACTTATCTGCAGACAAGAAGTAATTCTTAGAAAATTCAACTCAACATTTAATTAGCAAGGTTCTTGCTTGAGTTGCAGTGAGATAATTAGATGTTTGGGTTTGCATTTTGCACTGAATTTTACCTAATTATTTTTGGATGCAGGGAGAAGAACTTGTCTGTTTACCTGCGTTGACATTTCTAGTTATTTCCAGACAAGAAGTAATTCCTAGAAAATTCAACTCAACATGTAATTAGTCAGGTTCCTGCTTGACTTCTAGTGAGATATAATTAGATGTGTGGGTGTGCACTTTGCACTGAATAAGCAGGAATTGAAGGAAGGGTCTTCCTGACTCCGTCTTCGTATCTACTTGGTAAAATGCCACCAAAAGCTGCAGAGCCGGCATCTATGGAACCAAACATGAAGGGTAAAAGGTACAGATATATAGGGGGACACCTTGCTCACTTTGACCTATACAGATCTATTGTGGCTGCCACCCCCAGGAGGCAAGGATGAAATGAGGGAACCGAAGGTGCCACACAGGGTCGCAGCTAGACAGGCCACAGAGACGTGCGGAAGTCCCTAAAAAGTGCTGAGATCTCTTCATCCCGGCGCCAGGCTCCACCAAACAGCCCTGATCGTCCCACCCCCCTCCGCCAACGAAGGACAAGGCCGGCCAAACGTCACCTAGCGCCGAGAACAGCAGTTACCATGTGCAACCATCCGCGCCATCTGCCCGACACTGCCAACACTACACGCTTGAAAGTACACCTGAAAGATGATAAGGAAATGAAATGAAGGGAAATGATGGAAAGTTAACCGTGGTATGAAATAATGTACTCCAGCACTCGCCTAAGTGACATGGGGAAACCACGGAAAAACCTATATGAGAGTGCGCGGCCACGGGGATCGAACCTGCGACTTCCCGAATGTGGGCCACAGACGTACTGGACTCCGGGTTCTCCGGTTTCTTCATCCATCTCATTCCACAGGTGCTCCATCTTCATTCCATGTATCATCACTGTCACCGCCTGCGGTGCCGTATGTAGTAAAAGCGGGCGTTAAACACAACAAAAATATATTTAGAAGACAAACAAATTCCTTCCGTCGATTTTGAATGTCTTCCTTGGTTGTTTTCACTGCTGATGCAATGCTTACCAGATATTTCAACTCATCTTCCCTAATGTTCCAAATATACCACTCTACATAGGTAAGTCTTCTTGTAGGAATAATTAAAATTGAAAATTAATGGCATGGTCAATAATTAGTAAGCGTAGATTTTAAGAAGTATATTTAATATTTATTATGTTCTGTAGTCACATATTGGTGAAGAAAAATATTAGTTCCGAGTTACAATTTAGTTTGTAGCTTGATACAAATAAATAAATCAATTTGAAATTTTAATTGTTTATACCAAAAACTTCACATAAAAGCAGAAAACACATTTTGTTTTGTTTCATTCACAGTCCCTTTAAGCTTGTTTGAATAATCATTTTTTTAAACTCTCAGTAAATGTTGAAATTATATCATAAGAAAATCTAATTACTCATGCAATCATCCTCATATATGAAAGCACAAAAGGCAATTTGTTTCATTTAATTCACAACCTCCTTAGTCGTAGAACACCTGAATTATGGTCAACCACCAAAAAGCAGAAAATAAATTATGAAATACATAAGCAAGTGTCTTTGAAGTTTATTTAGCACACTCTAAGCTCTAAATGGAGTTGTTACTTCTAGCTATTTTTAAGTAGATAGAGATTGAAGTTATGAAGACATACACAATTTGACAGAATAGAAACAAAGATATAAATGTGCAGAGAGGCCTTTGAGTGAGGCTTTTAGACATGGTCTTCAAAGTAACTAATAGTAATGTAATACAAATTTGAAGCTTTGAAAGAACGTACATCGCACTTGAGAGATTATGCTTTTAAGAAAAAGTAAAAATGTGAAGTGTTGAGTAAATGACATTGATTTTGTAATTATTATTTTATTTATTTATTTTTCCTTTTTCCAGCACCTAGTTATGACAAATAAGGGTAGACAGACAATGTAGGGGGGGGGGGGTCCCTGCATTATGAGGTATAGTTACGTACGTAGCCCAATAGGCCTTTTGTGTCACTACCGCCACTCCTAAGAAGAAAGAACGAGGGACGATGACGTGAAGTGCACCCAGATCCGGATGATGGCTGCAGGCATGGACGGGGTCCCTAACGGTTACAATATGGACGCATCCAACGCTGCCCTACTCGACCCTTTACAAACTCTTCACCCCGGTGGTACACACCTAGGGCCCACTGAGGAGGCGGGGCCTGACCGGGCACACGACCGTCCAGCCGCAACGCGCCCAACACCGTCGCCTGTTCCTACAATCCTGAAATGGATAAGAAGGGAATGATGAGACAGAGCGTTGGTGTATAGACCAAATCTTACTACACAAAAATGTGGATCTTGCTAAAACACACAATATATGTCCGAATAAATCTTTATGTAGAGTGAACCATTTCGGAGATATTTCATGTTATTTGTTTTACTTGTGGAAAACAAACTTTCGCCAAATGGAACATCGCTGTTCATTTTTTATGTTAGCCGCGCAAGGAGAACGAAATCTCAAAGCTTTAAAAGATTTGACTTTCGCTCAAAGCCTACTGTATTCCCATATTCCCCTTACATCTACAACGAAGTAAACAATAAGATAATTTGTGCAAATGTTTATCTCAACACGAAGAAGATAGAGGAATAAAAGTTTGTAAGAATGGTTAGTACAAGAGTAGAGAAAGTCTTGCAAGCGCAACGCATCAAATTTTTTTCAATGTAGTCATAAGTGTGTAATCGTTCTAAAATGTGACATTGTGTTCTGTCTGGTTGTTGTCCCATTGAGCCATACATAATGAGAAGAAGGCGCACGAGGCATAAGCACTTGTTAGTTTTCACTTTCCAGAATGAACCCGGTTATGCCTGTGATGCATGTGGCTGGCCGCGCCGTCGCGCCGGAAGACACCTTGCCCAATCGCGTTGCCCAACAATATTATGGCGACACGCACCGGGCTATTCTCGGCCACCACCTGCGGTCGGTGGGTTTCCTTCACCACAATTTGTAAGGCAAGTAGCGTTCCGTAGCGGAACGTTCCCAGATTCAAGGCCAAGCCTTTCTTTATCCAAGGGATGCTGCATATTTCACATGGGGCTCAGTTACACATTTCACTTGTTTCTTCAATGCTAATAGAGACAATTTCCTCATTTTACGCCAGAAGTGTCAATTAATAGAAACGGATTTCCCTTTCATTTGTCACAAAAACATCTTAAATATTTAATTAAAATTATTAGAGCCATTGTTCAGAAAATCAGCATTTTCTAAAAATGTTCCGTGGAAAACGTAATCTGGGATGGAGGAATTTTCTTAAAAATCTTCGTGTCGTATCCTTGAAGGATGCTGAACTTAAATTTCAAGTTTGGTATTGAACCCTATTTTTCGTCTTGGAGTATGCTATTCACAGGCATGTACACGTACAGGCACACACACACACACACACACACACGCACGCACACACACACGCACACACATACACACACATACACACACGCACACACGCACACACATACACACACACGCACACACATACACACACATACACACACATACACACATACACACACATACACACATACACACACGCACACACACATACACACATACACACACATACACACATACACACACATACACACATACACACATACACGCACACACATACACAACCGCATACACACATACACACATACACACACGCACACACGCACACGCACACACACATACACACATACACACACACGCACACACACACGCACACACACACACACGTTTTTCTGAAAATTCTTTCTTTTTACTTTCTCTACTACGTAGAGGAAGTATTGTAACGCACCCAAAAAACCGATGTCGAAATTTCATCGGAAATATATGTTTTGAGGTCCCATAAATAAATAAAAAACATTTTTAGAAAAAAGTCTGTGTGTGTGTGTGTGTGTGTGTGTGTGTGTGTGTGTGTGTGTGTGTGTGTGTGTGTCTGTCAGCCTGTGGACAGTATAACTCAAAAACGAAAAGTCGGTCAAAAACCAAAGTTGGTATTTAAGTTTAATGTCTTTCAAGGATGTGACACGAAGATTTTGAAAAAAAAAAAAAATGCTTCAGCCTAAACTACCCTTTACATGGAAACTTTTTCGAAAATTTTGATTTTCTTGAAAATGGTCCTAACGGTTTTGTTTAAAATGCCGTAAGTAGGTAGGTTGAGGGAAGGCTGGAACAGACCCAAATGCGCAAGATGGCCGCCATGCGTAATCTAAGGATTACTAGGTGAGATGGTACTAGAAGCAGGTATTGTAGGTGTTCTAGTGATAATGGGATCAATATCTAAGACAAATAGCAGGGACACACACGTGTTTATGTACGTTTGTAATAGATGAGTATTTTGTTCGCTATATCTAATGTATACATCCTAACGCAAGAGCTTTCTAATTTGATCCAATATATTACCCACAACATAATGACACCTCGCCCCCCTCATCGCTGCGCTAACCTAACTTAGCCCAGCTCCTACTCTTCTTACTCAGTCTTTCATAATTTAACATAACCTAAGCCTCATACTACTACTCGGGTAACCTAACCTAACCTAACATAACCTAACCTAACCTAACCTAACCTAGCATTGCTTAACCTAAGAGGAGCTTAAACCTTCCTATTTATTAAGATATTTTAACCTTACCTAAGCCCCATACTTCTACTCGTCTAACCTAACCTAACCTAACCTAACCTAAGCCTCATACTACTACTCGGGTAACCTAACCTAGCATTGCTTAACCTAAGAGGAGCTTAAACCTTCCTATTTATTAAGATATTTTAACCGTACCTAAGCCCCATACTTCTACTCGTCTAACCTAACCTAATCTAACCTGGCCTAGCCTAACCTAAGGTAGATCCTCTTATTATTATTTATTCTATTCTACTAACATGATACGTTTCTAGACATTCATTCTGTCCTCTTATCATCTATCCTATTCCCTCCTTTGCTTCTCTATTCTATCCTGCCATACGCTGTGCTGATCTCCCTCTAGGAATTTCATAAACATTTTGATACTATTTTGAGTCCTCTGATAGATCTTTTTTAAGCACTTTTAGTATATTCAGGCTGCTTTTACAACATATTTAAGAACTTTTCAGACTATTTTGAAGATAATACAGGTTATTTGATCGATTTTTCAGAGGTTTCATGGTATTTTGACGTTGTTTATAGACCGTTAACAGATATTTTAGTTGCTTTAGGCTGTGCAGGACGCTTTTACAAATTATTTTACACAACGGCCAGGCAATTTTGAGTGATTTAGACGCCATATTATATATTTGCAGGGTGTTTTGAGGTCCGTTTGGACTCGCTGGTAGATATTTCAGCCTGTTTCCAGATATTCTGAAGACTTTTACGTACAGTTTAAACATTTTTCAGAGTATTTTAGACGAATTTTACGTTATTTAAGGCAATCTGAGAGTTATTCTGGACGCCCATGTCTATTATTGTTTGCTTTAAACACTTTGAAGGGTAATGGAAGATAATTTTCTCAATATCAGGGATACTGAACCAGCTATTTCAAGGTTGTTAGACCAGTTAATTATCATTTCAGCCATTTTAGAGACATTTTAAGCACTATAGGGGTATTTTACTAAGTTTTCTTCAGTAATAGCTTTGTTTTATAGTAGTTGAAGAGCAGTCTAACCTATCCAGTCATTTATTGCATTTCTCGCATTATTATTTTGATTACATTTCACTAATAACCTAACTCGGCAACAATCATCATCATTATCAACTACTCTATCTTATAGTCCAACTAAGTTAACCTAACCTAACCTGACCTAATGAGGAAATAGGGATGTTAAGGCAAGCAATGAAATAAAAAAAGAATAATAGCAATGAGATAATTTTTATTCAACTTACAGAGATACATACACTAGCATTAACATTTAGAAAACAAGTATACACTGCTGAAAGACGATAGCGCCCTCCTCAGTTCTTCTTCTTATTATTCGCATTATCATTCTTCTCTCTTGGTTAGATGTGCCATTGGCGCACGAAGTTCATAGTTCAACAATCTTCAATTTTTTCTACAGACAAGCTTTAAGTACCCATGTCTAGGCACTATTCTCGACACTGTAATGTCCATACGCATACGTCGATATTCCATCCCCTTCAATCACTCTCTTGTCATCGTGAGGTGATAAGGCTATTTTATTAGCTTCAACCGTAGAAATATTGTGATGTCGGGATAGGATTAAATTCATCGGAGTTCTAACAATTTTCAAAGTTTTAAGGCACTCTACATAGCTATTGAAGTTGATGTATTGCTTAATGGCGCTACGTTTTATACCTTTAACTTTTTTTATCACAGAACCATCAATATCGATAGCATACATTTTAGGCCTGAGACCTACAAAACGATGAATGATTTTTCCAGAGGCTTCATCTTTAAACTTTCCCAACACTTTTTTGTTGTGTGTAGAATGACATACATGGTTTGCAGGGTAATCAGATGTATCCAGATGTTCAAGCATACGTAATTTATCCTGATATATATCTTTAGTAGACACTCGATGGATGAAAGAATCCGTATCCATATACAAGAGTTTAAGATTTTCAGCTCCATAATATGGAAGTAACACGTCATATTGATAGGCATACATTAGAGTCTTGGAGATGTCTAGTACACTCATACCAATGTATATGGGCTTGTTGAACACTATTTTACGAGAAGCCATATGTACAGCCGCAAGATTAGGTCCATATATGGTTCGATCAATGAATATAGGTTTAGCTATGAGTTTTTCTAACGTTTTGCTGTTTGTCACAAGCCGTATATCCATACGATTACGAATATTTTCCATAGTTTTTCCAAACATAGCATTATTGAATAGTTTATAAAGGTCCTTCTCAAAATCATTTCTAGCTTGTTGTCGCAGTCGGTTATTAAACTCGACGTAAGGTTTTAGCCAACACGATTGATGGAACTGAAGTGCTCGATGAATCTTTGTTAATAGTAGACCATGACCAAGAGCTTGTTTCAAGGCCATGTAGTGTACCACATACTTCTTTCGGCATCCAAGATGAGCAATTAACTTCTCTGAAGACGTCTCACGCGGTTTCAGACTCTCAGGCAGGAAGGGCAAATCATTATGAAGATCGTGGAGCTCGACAGGATATTCGACATCAACTTCTAAGATGTATCCAAGGGGGTCATCTTCCTTCAATAAATCCAAGTCTAGATGATCAGGGGAAACCCACTTAAAACCTCCATAAGGAAGGGCCTTACACATTGCCCAACCATATTGGTTATTGGCGTCTTCGTATGTAATAAACTGAGAGGGTTTCCGAGAGTCATACTGTGCCATATAGATATTGTTCGCCTCAGCATAGCGATGAGAAACCTGGCATAAGCCTCCTCTTATACCAGATTCAACCATGAGCAGCTGATCGTAGTCCAGCAGCAATTGCAGCTCAATTCCAGTATACAGCAGCATAGCATCCCATGTAAGCCCTGGAGAAGTGAAATAATGTGCAGGATCTACTTTATGTGTTTTCAGAGTCTGGTCTCTAAATGTTTCAAAGACATCTGCGAGGAGCAGAACATCAGAGATTAAGTAAATATCGCTGTACTCGCCCAAATTTCTTACATTAAACTGATTCCATACATTTGCAGCATGCTCGTAGTCATCGTCGGTAATTTCTTCTTCGTTTAATTTATTGTAGAATGCTTTCCTTGGAGGCAGATGAGTATCATTCAAAACGTCCCACGATGTGAGATAATCATAGGGGAACACTCCCTTACGTGTCATCAAGCCAATCTTCTCTTCACCGAAGTACTTCTCTGTTTCGGGATACGTAGTTAGGTTTTTCACTAACTTGTCCAAGCTTGTACTCAGGAAACGGAAGGTATCCACAAATCTGAGTTTAATATCTCCAACATATTTTGAGAATGAGATATAGCTTTCTTCAGAGTTTGGTATTACCTCCACTCTTTCGCTTGTGCAACCTAACTCCTTAACAATAAAATGAGAGTCATACCCACTCAGGTTATGCATGAAAACAGGAATATAATTAGGTGTTTTACAGGCCAGGTTACATTTATTGTGTAAAGATGCTCTGTACACCCCGGATACATGATCGTGATCGCGAACCTTCCAATTATCTTCTGTAAATTCACGCCCGCACAGGTAGCATATTGTAGAAGCATCGAACGATTCTTGTTCTTCAGCTGTAAGTTTCAGAGGCTTAGCAGATTTGTATAAGTCACTAATTTTCTTCGCAAGGGAAGTTAGATACTCTATGAACTTCTCAGCAGCATCATGACCTCGATACACGTAGGGATGTGTAGGAAGATCGGTTTCTACTTTGTCAACGCTGGATGATGGTTTGACGTAAACAGCAAAGCTCATTGGAGAATGACTTTGATAGGGTGTTGTATAGGAGGTTTCAGGATTAGAGGCGCAGGTATGGTAAGGTGTGAGAATGCTCTCAAAATCAGCGTATATAACATAAGGAAGTTTCAACATTCTTTCCACGTTTTTGAATCTGACGATAGAGTTTTCTTTTGTAGGCATAACGCATCTAGCAATACCATGTTGTCTACATATTTCGCTGTGCTCCTCCAATTTTTTCATTCCACTCGCTCCATGTTGATCATCAAAATGACTGAAACATCTTTTACATACATATATTTGCCCATGATGTTTAGTTTTCTGGCCGCGAATAAGCTTCTCAAAATCCTTTATGTATACATAGTGATGTTTGCCAGCTGAATCACTCAACAGAAGAAGATCGCGATGATCAGATAATTCTTCCTTGACTACCTTTACAGGAAACACTTCATGTTTTTCATCCAGTCCAAACACATTTATGGACATATTGTTGAGCTTTTCAAATTTAGCGACTTCGCCCAAGCTCGTAGGAAACGAAACGCATGAGAAATTGTATTTTTCTTGGTGATCCTTGTACTTGCCGACGCGATGAGCATTCTTATCAACGAATTTTGCAAGAACCGCATATATAAAGCACTTCTCGTCACTATAATTCTGTGGGTTTATGCAGGCTTTTCTCGCTTCCACAGATGCAGGTAGAGGAATATAGCTGCTCCCTCGAAGGACATTGTACTTGTTAATTCGGAGTCGAACTCCATCAACTGCTAGCAAGGCCCAGTTGCTTCCTTTAAGTTGACATTCTTCCATTTCAGTACAAATCTTCTTAAATTCTGTTTCCAAGAGGGTGTCCATATCAGTTTCTAAAAACACAGGTTGGTTACGTGTTTTAAATGTTCTGTCACACGTCTCTCCATGAACATTCACAAATTGACAGTCGACCATGATGTTAATTTTCACACTTTTATGTATCGACAGTTCTTTCTTTATAGCTTGAATTATGCGATGTTTTGACTCCTCCAGATAAGTTTTCATATCCTTGAAGGTATCACAGCGAATATAATATGATTTAAGACGCCTTTCAAATGATGTTTCATATTCGGTCATATCACACCCATCCGTCATTGTCAAAAGTTGATGCTTGCTAGGCTCAGACTTGATTTTCTTGCGAGATATAGTTTTTTCACATCTTTCTTCATGTACGTCTCTTCTATGCTCAGTATTGCAAACATCACCACAATGTTTACAGCTGTAGACTCGACCGCACACCAACTCATGTCTCTTCTTATCATAGTTGCGTAGAAAACGCTTATCACATTTGCTACAGCTATAGTCTGGCATAGCATTCAGAACCGATTCCATCACTCCACCATTCCACATCTTTATAATATGTAGTGCGACACTTGTAAATTATATAAGTCAATAAATGCTTATAGCACTTTCCACTGACTCGCCTTGATAACTTGTCAAAGCTATTGAACGGTAATCTCACTAGGAGAAGCTGATGTGCTCTACTCTAAGGTTAATTACTGAATAACTATGTAAGCTCAAGCAAACCCCACTTATTCCACTAGCACGTACCTTATAAATGACTACGCGATTCAAGATTAAGCTTGTATTTTTAAAATATATATCATTAAACTACGTGAGTCAAGATTAACTTGTTTCATTTTTATTTGCCAGTTCAACGTTAACATGCATTTCCCCCACATTTTTTAAAGTTTAAACAAGGTAAATTACATATCACCCATTATATTTATACAAATAAATGTATATAATTTTATATACTTTAATGCCAAACACACACATACTCACACCCTCACACACACTCTCCCACACACATACACACACCCCAACCCACACATACATGCACAAGCACACATACACACATGCACGCAAACACACACATGCATACACATACACGCACACCCACACACATACATGCACACATACGCACATAGACATACATGCACATACACACCAGCAAACACGCACACATACACACGTCCGTAAACACACACACACACACACACACACACACACACTCTCTCCCACACACATACACACAAAAACATACACACACCCCAACCCACACATACACACGCCCGTAAACACACACATACATGCATAAACACATACACGCACTCCCACACACACATACACACAAAAAAACATACACACACTCCAACCCACACACACATACACACATACACACACACACTCTCTCCATCACAGCCACGCACACACACACGCAAACACCCACATTCACATACGCACAAATATGCATAGCACACGCACATACACACATGCACACAAACACACACACATACACATACACGCACACTCACACATGCACAAACACATACACACTCTCCCACACACACACACACATACACACAAAAACATACACACACTCCTACCCACACGCTGATGACCTAGAAGTTGAGTGCCCTTAAACCAAACCAAACCCCTACCCACACACACACACACACACACGCCCGTAAACACACACATACATGCACAAACACATACACACACTCTCCCACACACATACACACAAAAACATACACACATTCACATACGCACAAATATGCATAGCACACACACATACACACATGCACACAAACACACACACATACACCTACACGCACACTCACACATGCACAAACACATACACACTCTCCCACACACACACACATACACCTACACGCACACTCACACATGCACAAACACATACACACTCTCCCACACACACACACACACACAGCCACACACACACACACACACACACATGCACCCAAAAACACACGCGCATGTACATACACTCACGCTCACACGCACACTCATACACATACATGCACACACGCAAACACGCACACATGCAAACACACACACGGATAAAGATGCATAGCACATACATACACAAACAGACACACACGCACGCTCACACACACGCAAACACACTCAGGCACACACGCACAAAGATGTATAGCACACCCACAGACACATACACACCCACGCCCGCAAACACGCACACACACGCCCGTAAACACACACACATACACACTCTCCCACACACACACACACACACAGCCACACACACACACACACACATGCACCCAAAAACACACGCGCATGTACATACACTCACGCTCACACGCACACTCATACACATACATGCACACACGCAAACACGCACACATGCAAACACACACACGCATAAAGATGCATAGCACATACATACACAAACAGACACACACGCACGCTCACACACACGCAAACACACTCAGGCACACACGCACAAAGATGTATAGCACACCCACAGACACATACACACCCACGCCCGCAAACACGCACACACACGCCCGTAAACACACACACATACACATACACAAACATGCACGCACACACACGCACACACATACACGCACACACGCACACATGGACCTTGTTTCTAAAAATAATTTTTAGGGATTCAGGGGGTCTCAAAACATATATTTCGGTGAAATCTCGACATCGATTTTTTGGGTGGAATACAATACTTTCCCTACTTACAATTCGTAATAGAGAAATCGTTTGTCTCATATAAACGTCTTTATTAGAAAGAACATGAAAAGTTTCGAGAACACAAAAATGCATTTTAAATTCTCACAAGTATATAAATTAATTCAATAATACTTTTTCCATACGTTTATCACAGTCAGTTTGAGCAATATTAACACGATAAGTTTTACCGCGTACAGGGTTCGTTCTGCAAACCTACAGACAAAGTAAAACACATCGTAATAACTCATACATAGAGAAAACGGGGTTCTTTCCACATTCCAAGAAGTTATTTGGCCTAAGAGTAAACTCATTTAAAGATGTGTTCCTTAACCCACTCTTGCATTAAATGGAGTAGAGAGAAGAGGAGCTTTCACCTCATAGACTCAGTTTAAATATCAAAGGGTTGTAGTAAATGTATCGTATGAAAAGGGTTTCTTCCCTTACGTTCTTTTTTCGAAAACACGTGCAGACACGTCTATACTCGCCCCTCCTTGCAAGTTGTAACTTGTTCTTTTCAAAAACTGGTAGAGGGAACATTTCCAACTGTCACATAAATATGTCAGTTTCTCAAAGGATCCATTCAGATAACCATCTTTTTTCATCCTCACTTGGAAGGGTGCGAAGACCACCCCCCACTGACCTTCAGAATTTGGCCACAGGGTGGCGGGGAGAGGGCGAAGACCACCTGCGCTGGTCTTGAGAATCTGACAACAGGCAGAGGTTCAGGGGGGAGGGGGAGGGGGAGGGGAGGGGGAGGTGGGGAGGGGGGGCGTGACTGATATGTCCCTTATGCCACTTTTTGAGCCAAAAAGCTCATGTCACTTATGCCACTTCTTGAGCCAGAAAGCTCATCTTCCCTCTACTCCATTTAATGCAAGAGTGGGTTAAGGAACACATCTTTAAATGAGTTTACTCTTAGGCCAAATAACTTCTTGGAATGTGGAAAGAACCCCGTTTTCTCTATGTATGAGTTATTACGATGTGTTTTACTTTGTCTGTAGGTTTGCAGAACGAACCCTGTACGCGGTAAAACTTATCGTGTTAATATTGCTCAAACTGACTGTGATAAACGTATGGAAAAAGTATTATTGAATTAATTTATATACTTGTGAGAATTTAAAATGCATTTTTGTGTTCTCGAAACTTTTCATGTTCTTTCTAATAAAGACGTTTATATGAGACAAACGATTTCTCTATTACGAATTGTAAGTAGGGAAAGTATTGTATTCCACCCAAAAAATCGATGTCGAGATTTCACCGAAATATATGTTTTGAGACCCCCTGAATCCCTAAAAATTATTTTTAGAAACAAGGTCCATGTGTGCGTGTGTGCGTGTATGTGTGTGCGTGTGTGTGCGTGCATGTTTGTGTATGTGTATGTGTGTGTGTTTACGGGCGTGTGTGTGCGTGTTTGCGGGCGTGGGTGTGTATGTGTCTGTGGGTGTGCTATACATCTTTGTGCGTGTGTGCCTGAGTGTGTTTGCGTGTGTGTGAGCGTGCGTGTGTGTCTGTTTGTGTATGTATGTGCTATGCATCTTTATGCGTGTGTGTGTTTGCATGTGTGCGTGTTTGCGTGTGTGCATGTATGTGTATGAGTGTGCGTGTGAGCGTGAGTGTATGTACATGCGCGTGTGTTTTTGGGTGCATGTGTGTGTGTGTGTGTGTGGCTGTGTGTGTGTGTGTGTGTGTGGGAGAGTGTGTATGTGTGTGTGTTTACGGGCGTGTGTGTGCGTGTTTGCGGGCGTGGGTGTGTATGTGTCTGTGGGTGTGCTATACATCTTTGTGCGTGTGTGCCTGAGTGTGTTTGCGTGTGTGTGAGCGTGCGTGTGTGTCTGTTTGTGTATGTATGTGCTATGCATCTTTATCCGTGTGTGTGTTTGCATGTGTGCGTGTTTGCGTGTGTGCATGTATGTGTATGAGTGTGCGTGTGAGCGTGAGTGTATGTACATGCGCGTGTGTTTTTGGGTGCATGTGTGTGTGTGTGTGTGTGTGGCTGTGTGTGTGTGTGTGTGTGGGAGAGTGTGTATGTGTTTGTGCATGTGTGAGTGTGCGTGTAGGTGTATGTGTGTGTGTGTGGGAGAGTGTGTATGTGTTTGTGCATGTGTGAGTGTGCGTGTAGGTGTATGTGTGTGTGTTTGTGTGCATGTGTGTATGTGTGTGTGCTATGCATATTTGTGCGTATGTGAATGTGTGTATGTTTTTGTGTGTATGTGTGTGGGAGAGTGTGTGTATGTGTTTGTGCATGTATGTGTGTGTTTACGGGCGTGTGTGTGTGTGTGTGTGTGGGTAGGGGTTTGGTTTGGTTTAAGGGCACTCAACTTCTAGGTCATCAGCGTGTGGGTAGGAGTGTGTGTATGTTTTTGTGTGTATGTGTGTGTGTGTGTGGGAGAGTGTGTATGTGTTTGTGCATGTGTGAGTGTGCGTGTATGTGTATGTGTGTGTGTTTGTGTGCATGTGTGTATGTGCGTGTGCTATGCATATTTGTGCGTATGTGAATGTGGGTGTTTGCGTGTGTGTGTGCGTGGCTGTGATGGAGAGAGTGTGTGTGTGTATGTGTGTATGTGTGTGTGGGTTGGAGTGTGTGTATGTTTTTTTGTGTGTATGTGTGTGTGGGAGTGCGTGTATGTGTTTATGCATGTATGTGTGTGTTTACGGGCGTGTGTATGTGTGGGTTGGGGTGTGTGTATGTTTTTGTGTGTATGTGTGTGGGAGAGAGTGTGTGTGTGTGTGTGTGTGTGTGTGTGTGTTTACGGACGTGTGTATGTGTGCGTGTTTGCTGGTGTGTATGTGCATGTATGTCTATGTGCGTATGTGTGCATGTATGTGTGTGGGTGTGCGTGTATGTGTATGCATGTGTGTGTTTGCGTGCATGTGTGTATGTGTGCTTGTGCATGTATGTGTGGGTTGGGGTGTGTGTATGTGTGTGGGAGAGTGTGTGTGAGGGTGTGAGTATGTGTGTGTTTGGCATTAAAGTATATAAAATTATATACATTTATTTGTATAAATATAATGGGTGATATGTAATTTACCTTGTTTAAACTTTAAAAAATGTGGGGGAAATGCATGTTAACGTTGAACTGGCAAATAAAAATGAAACAAGTTAATCTTGACTCACGTAGTTTAATGATATATATTTTAAAAATACAAGCTTAATCTTGAATCGCGTAGTCATTTATAAGGTACGTGCTAGTGGAATAAGTGGGGTTTGCTTGAGCTTACATAGTTATTCAGTAATTAACCTTAGAGTAGAGCACATCAGCTTCTCCTAGTGAGATTACCGTTCAATAGCTTTGACAAGTTATCAAGGCGAGTCAGTGGAAAGTGCTATAAGCATTTATTGACTTATATAATTTACAAGTGTCGCACTACATATTATAAAGATGTGGAATGGTGGAGTGATGGAATCGGTTCTGAATGCTATGCCAGACTATAGCTGTAGCAAATGTGATAAGCGTTTTCTACGCAACTATGATAAGAAGAGACATGAGTTGGTATGCGGTCGAGTCTACAGCTGTAAACATTGTGGTGATGTTTGCAATACTGAGCATAGAAGAGACGTACATGAAGAAAGATGTGAAAAAACTATATCTCGCAAGAAAATCAAGTCTGAGCCTAGCAAGCATCAACTTTTGACAATGACGGATGGGTGTGATATGACCGAATATGAAACATCATTTGAAAGGCGTCTTAAATCATATTATATTCGCTGTGATACCTTCAAGGATATGAAAACTTATCTGGAGGAGTCAAAACATCGCATAATTCAAGCTATAAAGAAAGAACTGTCGATACATAAAAGTGTGAAAATTAACATCATGGTCGACTGTCAATTTGTGAATGTTCATGGAGAGACGTGTGACAGAACATTTAAAACACGTAACCAACCTGTGTTTTTAGAAACTGATATGGACACCCTCTTGGAAACAGAATTTAAGAAGATTTGTACTGAAATGGAAGAATGTCAACTTAAAGGAAGCAACTGGGCCTTGCTAGCAGTTGATGGAGTTCGACTCCGAATTAACAAGTACAATGTCCTTCGAGGGAGCAGCTATATTCCTCTACCTGCATCTGTGGAAGCGAGAAAAGCCTGCATAAACCCACAGAATTATAGTGACGAGAAGTGCTTTATATATGCGGTTCTTGCAAAATTCGTTGATAAGAATGCTCATCGCGTCGGCAAGTACAAGGATCACCAAGAAAAATACAATTTCTCATGCGTTTCGTTTCCTACGAGCTTGGGCGAAGTCGCTAAATTTGAAAAGCTCAACAATATGTCCATAAATGTGTTTGGACTGGATGAAAAACATGAAGTGTTTCCTGTAAAGGTAGTCAAGGAAGAATTATCTGATCATCGCGATCTTCTTCTGTTGAGTGATTCAGCTGGCAAACATCACTATGTATACATAAAGGATTTTGAGAAGCTTATTCGCGGCCAGAAAACTAAACATCATGGGCAAATATATGTATGTAAAAGATGTTTCAGTCATTTTGATGATCAACATGGAGCGAGTGGAATGAAAAAATTGGAGGAGCACAGCGAAATATGTAGACAACATGGTATTGCTAGATGCGTTATGCCTACAAAAGAAAACTCTATCGTCAGATTCAAAAACGTGGAAAGAATGTTGAAACTTCCTTATGTTATATACGCTGATTTTGAGAGCATTCTCACACCTTACCATACCTGCGCCTCTAATCCTGAAACCTCCTATACAACACCCTATCAAAGTCATTCTCCAATGAGCTTTGCTGTTTACGTCAAACCATCATCCAGCGTTGACAAAGTAGAAACCGATCTTCCTACACATCCCTACGTGTATCGAGGTCATGATGCTGCTGAGAAGTTCATAGAGTATCTAACTTCCCTTGCGAAGAAAATTAGTGACTTATACAAATCTGCTAAGCCTCTGAAACTTACAGCTGAAGAACAAGAATCGTTCGATGCTTCTACAATATGCTACCTGTGCGGGCGTGAATTTACAGAAGATAATTGGAAGGTTCGCGATCACGATCATGTATCCGGGGTGTACAGAGCATCTTTACACAATAAATGTAACCTGGCCTGTAAAACACCTAATTATATTCCTGTTTTCATGCATAACCTGAGTGGGTATGACTCTCATTTTATTGTTAAGGAGTTAGGTTGCACAAGCGAAAGAGTGGAGGTAATACCAAACTCTGAAGAAAGCTATATCTCATTCTCAAAATATGTTGGAGATATTAAACTCAGATTTGTGGATACCTTCCGTTTCCTGAGTACAAGCTTGGACAAGTTAGTGAAAAACCTAACTACGTATCCCGAAACAGAGAAGTACTTCGGTGAAGAGAAGATTGGCTTGATGACACGTAAGGGAGTGTTCCCCTATGATTATCTCACATCGTGGGACGTTTTGAATGATACTCATCTGCCTCCAAGGAAAGCATTCTACAATAAATTAAACGAAGAAGAAATTACCGACGATGACTACGAGCATGCTGCAAATGTATGGAATCAGTTTAATGTAAGAAATTTGGGCGAGTACAGCGATATTTACTTAATCTCTGATGTTCTGCTCCTCGCAGATGTCTTTGAAACATTTAGAGACCAGACTCTGAAAACACATAAAGTAGATCCTGCACATTATTTCACTTCTCCAGGGCTTACATGGGATGCTATGCTGCTGTATACTGGAATTGAGCTGCAATTGCTGCTGGACTACGATCAGCTGCTCATGGTTGAATCTGGTATAAGAGGAGGCTTATGCCAGGTTTCTCATCGCTATGCTGAGGCGAACAATATCTATATGGCACAGTATGACTCTCGGAAACCCTCTCAGTTTATTACATACGAAGACGCCAATAACCAATATGGTTGGGCAATGTGTAAGGCCCTTCCTTATGGAGGTTTTAAGTGGGTTTCCCCTGATCATCTAGACTTGGATTTATTGAAGGAAGATGACCCCCTTGGATACATCTTAGAAGTTGATGTCGAATATCCTGTCGAGCTCCACGATCTTCATAATGATTTGCCCTTCCTGCCTGAGAGTCTGAAACCGCGTGAGACGTCTTCAGAGAAGTTAATTGCTCATCTTGGATGCCGAAAGAAGTATGTGGTACACTACATGGCCTTGAAACAAGCTCTTGGTCATGGTCTACTATTAACAAAGATTCATCGAGCACTTCAGTTCCATCAATCGTGTTGGCTAAAACCTTACGTCGAGTTTAATAACCGACTGCGACAACAAGCTAGAAATGATTTTGAGAAGGACCTTTATAAACTATTCAATAATGCTATGTTTGGAAAAACTATGGAAAATATTCGTAATCGTATGGATATACGGCTTGTGACAAACAGCAAAACGTTAGAAAAACTCATAGCTAAACCTATATTCATTGATCGAACCATATATGGACCTAATCTTGCGGCTGTACATATGGCTTCTCGTAAAATAGTGTTCAACAAGCCCATATACATTGGTATGAGTGTACTAGACATCTCCAAGACTCTAATGTATGCCTATCAATATGACGTGTTACTTCCATATTATGGAGCTGAAAATCTTAAACTCTTGTATATGGATACGGATTCTTTCATCCATCGAGTGTCTACTAAAGATATATATCAGGATAAATTACGTATGCTTGAACATCTGGATACATCTGATTACCCTGCAAACCATGTATGTCATTCTACACACAACAAAAAAGTGTTGGGAAAGTTTAAAGATGAAGCCTCTGGAAAAATCATTCATCGTTTTGTAGGTCTCAGGCCTAAAATGTATGCTATCGATATTGATGGTTCTGTGATAAAAAAAGTTAAAGGTATAAAACGTAGCGCCATTAAGCAATACATCAACTTCAATAGCTATGTAGAGTGCCTTAAAACTTTGAAAATTGTTAGAACTCCGATGAATTTAATCCTATCCCGACATCACAATATTTCTACGGTTGAAGCTAATAAAATAGCCTTATCACCTCACGATGACAAGAGAGTGATTGAAGGGGATGGAATATCGACGTATGCGTATGGACATTACAGTGTCGAGAATAGTGCCTAGACATGGGTACTTAAAGCTTGTCTGTAGAAAAAATTGAAGATTGTTGAACTATGAACTTCGTGCGCCAATGGCACATCTAACCAAGAGAGAAGAATGATAATGCGAATAATAAGAAGAAGAACTGAGGAGGGCGCTATCGTCTTTCAGCAGTGTATACTTGTTTTCTAAATGTTAATGCTAGTGTATGTATCTCTGTAAGTTGAATAAAAATTATCTCATTGCTATTATTCTTTTTTTATTTCATTGCTTGCCTTAACATCCCTATTTCCTCATTAGGTCAGGTTAGGTTAGGTTAACTTAGTTGGACTATAAGATAGAGTAGTTGATAATGATGATGATTGTTGCCGAGTTAGGTTATTAGTGAAATGTAATCAAAATAATAATGCGAGAAATGCAATAAATGACTGGATAGGTTAGACTGCTCTTCAACTACTATAAAACAAAGCTATTACTGAAGAAAACTTAGTAAAATACCCCTATAGTGCTTAAAATGTCTCTAAAATGGCTGAAATGATAATTAACTGGTCTAACAACCTTGAAATAGCTGGTTCAGTATCCCTGATATTGAGAAAATTATCTTCCATTACCCTTCAAAGTGTTTAAAGCAAACAATAATAGACATGGGCGTCCAGAATAACTCTCAGATTGCCTTAAATAACGTAAAATTCGTCTAAAATACTCTGAAAAATGTTTAAACTGTACGTAAAAGTCTTCAGAATATCTGGAAACAGGCTGAAATATCTACCAGCGAGTCCAAACGGACCTCAAAACACCCTGCAAATATATAATATGGCGTCTAAATCACTCAAAATTGCCTGGCCGTTGTGTAAAATAATTTGTAAAAGCGTCCTGCACAGCCTAAAGCAACTAAAATATCTGTTAACGGTCTATAAACAACGTCAAAATACCATGAAACCTCTGAAAAATCGATCAAATAACCTGTATTATCTTCAAAATAGTCTGAAAAGTTCTTAAATATGTTGTAAAAGCAGCCTGAATATACTAAAAGTGCTTAAAAAAGATCTATCAGAGGACTCAAAATAGTATCAAAATGTTTATGAAATTCCTAGAGGGAGATCAGCACAGCGTATGGCAGGATAGAATAGAGAAGCAAAGGAGGGAATAGGATAGATGATAAGAGGACAGAATGAATGTCTAGAAACGTATCATGTTAGTAGAATAGAATAAATAATAATAAGAGGATCTACCTTAGGTTAGGCTAGGCCAGGTTAGATTAGGTTAGGTTAGACGAGTAGAAGTATGGGGCTTAGGTACGGTTAAAATATCTTAATAAATAGGAAGGTTTAAGCTCCTCTTAGGTTAAGCAATGCTAGGTTAGGTTACCCGAGTAGTAGTATGAGGCTTAGGTTAGGTTAGGTTAGGTTAGGTTAGACGAGTAGAAGTATGGGGCTTAGGTAAGGTTAAAATATCTTAATAAATAGGAAGGTTTAAGCTCCTCTTAGGTTAAGCAATGCTAGGTTAGGTTAGGTTAGGTTAGGTTATGTTAGGTTAGGTTAGGTTACCCGAGTAGTAGTATGAGGCTTAGGTTATGTTAAATTATGAAAGACTGAGTAAGAAGAGTAGGAGCTGGGCTAAGTTAGGTTAGCGCAGCGATGAGGGGGGCGAGGTGTCATTATGTTGTGGGTAATATATTGGATCAAATTAGAAAGCTCTTGCGTTAGGATGTATACATTAGATATAGCGAACAAAATACTCATCTATTACAAACGTACATAAACACGTGTGTGTCCCTGCTATTTGTCTTAGATATTGATCCCATTATCACTAGAACACCTACAATACCTGCTTCTAGTACCATCTCACCTAGTAATCCTTAGATTACGCATGGCGGCCATCTTGCGCATTTGGGTCTGTTCCAGCCTTCCCTCAACCTACCTACTGCCGTATGTTTAAGATATTTGTATGACAAATGAAATGTATATTTTGAATTTTTTGGCTATAGCCTATGTAGTCCTGTTTACTCTGGATGACTTTTGCATAACTGGTAAACCGTTAGAGATAGACTAAATCTTACTGTACAAAAAACGTATATCTCGCTAAAACACACTATTTATGTCCAAATATATTTTTTTTTAAAGGGTGAACCATTTCAGAGATATTCCTCGCTATTTGTGTCAGTTTCGGAAAACTTAAAACTTTCGTGAAATGGAACATCGTAAATTTTTTTATGATAAGCTTGCAAGAGAACGGGATCTCAAAGCTTTAAAAGATTTGACTATCGCTCAAAGCCTAGTGTATTCTCATATTCCCCTTGCTGCCACAATGAAATAGTGAAATCTCGTTTCGAATTGGTGAAATCTCATATCGAATTTTCTAGTGGAGTGCAATGCTTTCTCTACTATATGAGAAGAGAAATTAAGATAAATGTGCACAAGAGCTTTATGGGAGGTCAGCAATCAAATGGCGTGTATGGAAGAGTGCAAGGCCGTTAAATCATATAATAAATGGCCAAACATTTGTCACTGACGTAATATCTATTGCTGTTTAACAGCGCAATAAATAACGTCGGTGTATTTTTGTTTTTAAAACATTGATTTTAGACATATGCAGCTTGGGAAGAGCACCTCTTTCATGTAGGCTAGGCCTGGGTGGCTCACGGGATACCTTGAGCGACCTTCATTGTTTTTACGTGCTAAACATAGTTATCAGTGCAAGGCCTTGAGCAGACTGCATTCAGTGAGCACCACTGATCTGGGCTCAGGGGGAAAATATTTGTTGACTTCAAAGTTCGAACCTAATGAAAATTGCAGTGGCAAAAGGGAAGCATAATTTAATATTAGTTTTATTATTTTTCTACACTATTCGTAATTTATATAATATAATAGGGATATACGGGTCTAAAACGATGGCAGGATGTTATTTACACATTTTCTATCACTTTATTGTCTTCTAAATGTTACCACAAATACACTGTTCTTCTCGTCGTTAATACAGTCTACAGTCTTTCGTGCTATCACAACTCACAACTTTTACTTCTCGTAACTTTGCTCAGTTGCTTGCTTGTTTCTCCTTGTCTCCTAGGCGAATGTCAGGGTGCTTAATTTCATTCCACGATTTGCTTTTCATTTAATTTCCCTTGTCATCCTCCAGCTGCGGTTGTCAACACCGTGGTTCGGGCAGCTGAGTGCAGATGGTGCGGTTGCTTGCGCTCTGTATATCCTTCTCCACCGGCCATACAACTTTGTCAAGCAGTCAGGTTACATACTTTCCTGTTTGATGTACGTTCTTAGACAAGATGCCTTCCTTTTCTGATTCTGGATATCACCTGAATATGAATCCGATGAGTGAATCAACGGACCTTCTTCACCAAAAACTCCTCTGAAAAATCTGATGTGTTGCACTCGCACGACTTTCTCTACTCGGGTACTAACTATTCTTACAAACTCTAATTAATCCACCATCTTCATGTTAGTCAAGATAAATATTTGCAGAAATTATCTTATAAATTACTAATTTTCTTGTAGCTGCAAGGGGAGTAAGGGAATACAGTAGGCTTTGAGCGATAGTCAAATATTTTAAAGCTGGTCGCTACATGAAGACCTTGAAATACCATTCTCTTTGCACGGCCAAGCGATAAAAAAGTGAACAACGACCTTCCGTTTGACAAAAGCATAAGTATTGCAAAACACGCAAATAACAATGAATATCTCAGAAATCGTTCACTTCAGAAATAAAAAAATGCGTTTGGACATAACGTGCGTTTCAAAGAGATCTAAATTTTTTGCATAGTAAGATTCGGTCTCTTTCTTACGGTTTACCAGTTACGTAAAAGTCATCAAGGGTAAACAGAGCTACATGGGTATAGTGAGAAAATTCAAAATACACATTTCATTGGCCATAAAAATATCTTAAATATATGGCATTGTAATCAAAACTGTTAGAGCCATTTCTGAGAAAATAAAAAATTTCGAGAAATTTCACAAAGGGTAATTTATGATTTAGGAATTTTCTTCAAAATCTTCGTGTCACATCCTTGAAATATATTAAACTTAAGTACCAAGTTTGGTTTTTAACCGACCTTTCGTTTTTGAGTTATGCTGTTCGCAGACACACGCACATGGACCTTTTCCTAATTTTTTTTTTTTTTTTTTTTTTTTTTTTTTTAATTCAAGGTGCTTCAAAACTTATATTTGCGATGAAATCTCTGCATCGAAATTTTGTGTAGAATACTATAATTTCCCTACCTAGTATACATACCAGAGAAAGTAAAAACTGTTAAAGCAAGTGAAAGTGATGCATTCCATGCACCAAGACAAAAGAGGGTAAATAAATATTAATTTAAATGCGAGCAAATTGACATTGTTACTCAGACTTACTTCATTCTACAATTTTTCATTTCTACAGGGACGTTGAATTTTCACATTTCTAGCAGAATCCACGAGACAAAAGACAGCGACCGACACATGATGTGTATTTGGCTACTCGGAATCTGCACTTTATCGTCTTCTGTTGACCATGGGTTTTAAATTTAAATCACGGTCCAAAAATCAATCAGAGCCGAAGCACCGGAAATAATTGTCTTGAGGTGTCGATAACTTCAGGCTCTATCAAAGCGTTTTGCTTTCAAGGCTACCGTGACGAAACCGGGCTCGAGAGTCATGCTTGTTGAATGAAAAACTGGAGTGACAAATCTGAGAACTGTGATGTGACAATGCCAGTCAACAAAGGTGACGGAATGGCCATTATTGTCTGTGGTGGACGTTATGGCTTTGTCAGTGATGCCCTTCTAGTGACGCATACAAAAATGAGTGATGCTCTTGCGGACCGCCATGGTAATACAGGGTGGAAGGGAAGTCATTACATTCCTTATAATATGTGCTTCATAGAGGCATTACAAACAAAAAAGTCTAATGGTATTTTGTTCTTTGATCAGCCGATTTCCAAAAAATAAATAGTTTTTGTTCTGAAATGGAGGCGTAATTTTACAAGATTGTACGAAGATAACAGTTTGTTACTTGTAAGATGCGTAGAGTAACTTTTCTGACTCAGCTTCGGTAGTAATTATGGTACATCACACAGGGTTTCGAAATAATTAATCACTTAAAAGACGTGAAGTAATACTCCAAGTAGCTCTTTCAGACGTGCAGTAACTCGACAACGTTGCGTTGAGGTTGTTCAGGGAATTGACCTGGTTTGTGGATGTAAACAGGTCGGGCGCTTTCGCTTTCGTGTAATATTTTGGGAGCTAACGCTTGTGATTGACCTACACTTGCACAGTAAACACGGAAGGACAAAGCACGGCATGAGTTTGTTTTCAAGACGCACCGGTACGGTGTTTGTTTATGTACTGAGCGAGGGAAAGTGACACCCACACTATCTGCAGTGTTGCCAGGTTGATTTTGACAAAACTAAAATATCTCCGTAGGAAATGGTCAGAGACAAAAACGTAAGATACAAAATGTGTTCCAAATACCGAGATCTATCACTGATTTAAATTAGTGTAATGACTTTCTTCCATCCAGTATAAACGCGGACATTTTCGAAACTGGGCTTCAGGGATTACTACAACACATTGAAGAAGCGTCTGTAATTGTTATAGACAATGTTCCATAGCATACCTGTATATAAAAGTCTAAGTCAGGCATGTCAAACATCGCTCCGAGGGTGTGAAGAGAGGAGTCCACCCCTCCTTAACTGCAGTAGCACGAGCTAGTAGAACCGGTTTTCGCTTTGTTTTTCAAGTTTTCCGATTTGATCATCACGGAGGGAGGGAAAATAGGGGAAAATTTTTCACGCCTGGTGAGTGCTGTTTGACACCCCTGGTCTAAGTCAACCTCATCCTAGAAGAAAAATAACATGCTGCAATACATGACCGAAACAAGTTCTGTTTCCCATCCTGTTTCAATTATTTCCGAAATTCTCGAAGTCAAGAGTCATAAAAAGAACAAGTGAATATCTATGTAGTAGACCAGTAGACCCATAAATATGGACATACTGCTTTATATTTGTCACCATACCATTGCATCCTCAACCAAATACATACGGTGTGCTCTGAAATTAAAAGGACAGCCTCATAAAATATGAAAAAGAAACCCTTGGAAGATATAACACAAGCTTTAAAAGATGCGTGTAATCAGATGACTCCTGAAAAGTGGAAGAACTACATTCACCACATAAAGCAGATAAATGATGCTACCAGTCTGTGTAATCAATTTTGATGAACAAAATAAAATTTACATTGAACTGTAGGATTCTTCACAAGAGAGCGGGGTCGAGCACTGTTAATCGTTTACCTAAAAAAGTGAATTTATATTATTTATTTTAGCAGATCCGTTACTCAACAACATTAATAATAAATGATGTAATTAAGCAACAATAATTATTTTAAATTACTTGACGAATTAATATAACAATGGTTTGAGTTGTATTTACAGCATTCAGTCAGATGGTTCGAGGACACAGCCAAGTCGTCGTTGTCGTCGTTATTATTATTATTATTATTATTATTATTATTATTATTATTATTATTATTATTATTATTATTATTATTATTATTATTATTATTACTACTATTATTATTATTATTATTATTATTATTATTATTATTATTATTATTATTATTATTATTATTATTATTATTATTATTATTATTATTATTATTATTATTATTATTATTATTATTATTATTATTATTAATCGATATACGCCTACACCACATTAACGGCATATTTTACAAGGTGAATCCAAATCTTTACAATTGTAAAGTAAACATTATCTATAAGACTGACGTCTTCAACAATGGCGGTTCGACCATCTTTTCCTTAGTCGCTCTCAGCTTCTATTTCCGCTGCTTTGTGCTTTATTATTTGGTATTCTGTGCTATTCATTCGATTTAAACGAGCTCGCCATCAATTCTTCGCTATATCATTTGTATTTCCTGTTATTGTCGACTTATGACGTTGACAATGGAGTCAGAAAATCGACTTCAACATCTAAGATGTACCTTGGTACATCCGCAACGAAGTTCCACACAGGTACCTAACATTCCAACAGCGGATTTGCACCCTCCACTCCTGTTATGCTCGTGTTCATCATTTCTACTTTCATTGCACCACTGGATTTCTGAACAGCATTCTAATCCACCTTCCACCTCCGCGACGGAATTGAAGACTAAAGCGATATTAAAATTTAATTCAAGATTAACATTTTTTCACTCTAAATTAATGAAGACAGCCTCTGAGCTCAGCCTGTAAACAGCCTCAACATTTCTTTCTGTCACCTATAGAAAGTATTGTATTCCACCCAAAAGTTCGGTGTCGAGACTTCACCGGTAATACATGATTTGAGGCTCCCTGAATCCCCCAAAAATTTCTTTTCTCTACTCTTTACCTACAGTAAGTACAGAAAGTATTATGTTACACTCAAAAATTCCACCTCGAGATTTTTTCTAATTTCTGAGTATCGGTACTTTACGGTTTAAAATAAATGTTTCGTAATAATAATGAGAAGCGCAAATTGATCTGAGAAATTCTAATCGTAAGGTTCCTTGGCGGCAACCGTTAAATTTGTACAACCCACACGCGGTCATTGTCGTGCGGCTGCCAATCTCAGTAAACGCTTCTGTAAGATTGTGAAAGGAAAAGACGCGAATTTTAGGAATTCACGTCCTTTTATTAACATAAGACATATCAACTGTCACTCCCCACCAACTTACCTAGTTATATTGTTAATTTAAGCTGCTAATTCCTCGCTAAAATATCATTTTTCCTTTGTGAGTTGCTCAAATTTCAGAGTGTTTGTCTACGTGACTTGGTAACTACACCCAGCTGATTTCCAGGTACGCCTTGAGCTAACGCATGTCTTAGCCACTGTATAAGTACGTTCAGGGCCGGCCGGCCTCGTTCGATGGTGTTTGTACGTGACTGTCAACAATCGAGGGGGCAGAAACAAAAGGGATTTCGAGAATATTCGCGAGACCTCAAGCTGCGTCATTTCTAATGCGTGTGTGTGTGTGTGTGTGTGTGTGTGTGTGTGTAAATCGAGAAAGGTCTTGTGACGCCATCCCCAGTATATAAGGAGGCCAGAGAACAGTTGTGAGTGAGTTTTAGAGTTGAGCTACGGACATGGGTCGGTCAGTGTGTTAGTAAGTGTAAGACAGCTGTGCCTGCGTGACGTCATGACGTCGTAAAAAGATTCAACGAGAGTCGCGAGTGATTGCATCGTCATAAAGAATGCATGAGGGACAGAGGAAGTGAAGAAAGACACTAAAAGGACTGAGTAAGGTTATGAGAAGTAAAAATTGTGACCTGTGATAGCACGAAAGACTGTAGACTGTATTAGCGACAAGAGGAAAACCGTGTACTTTGGTAAAAGTTTAGAAGAACAATCAACAATTCTTACCCTAATGACCTAGTTGTCGACGGGCCCTTAAACACAACTCACAACAACTCAACAGTTGTTAGACCTTTTAAAAAACTTACGCTCTTGTGCTAGCAGTGCTGGAATACTAACGATGTGCCCAACGCAGGGAGTTGTTGATGTCAAGGCAAGACAAGCTTGCAAGGGGCCTTAGCACCTCAAAAAATTGAAATCTTTTGTTCTTATGTTCCTAATGGGGCAACCACCCGGTGGGGCCGAGCGGTTAGCGCGCTCGCCTACCACCTAGACGGCCCGGGTTCAATCCCAGGGACCCGCATGTGGTATTCGTGGTGGACGAAGCGGCGTCAGGGCGGGTTTTCTCCGGGTGCTCCGGTTTCCCCCGCCATCTCATTCCACCGGTGCTCCATCTTCATTCCATGTATCATCAGTGTCACCGTCTGCGGTGCCGTAGTAGTAAAAGCGGGCGTTAAACACAACAACAACACCCGGTGGGGATGAGGTGAGAGGATACGAAGGGTGGTAGAACCTGAGGAGAGACGACAGCAGAGGGCAGGGCCCATAATGACTATAGGTGTGAACCCCTTGTGTGGCGGCTCAAACATCGGCCTCCCTCCCTCATAGGGCCCGGGACCCGGAGACCTCATCTAGAGAACTAGGATTTATAGAGAACAAGCACTTGCCATGCACGCTGAAACTCCCGCCGAAGCTTACAACCCTGAAACAACCAAGTAGATGAAAGCAGAAGTGAAATGAGAAGTGAAGCGAAATGGAAGGACAGGAAATTCGGGGGATCCTTCCCAGCATTAGCATAGCTACCTGGGGAAACCCCCGAAAAACCCACGGGTCAGGAATGTCGGCTTCGGGAATCCGACCACGACCTCCGAAATGCGAACCTCACAAGTTACCGCAGAACCATCTCACACGGTTGTTGATTTCAAACACATCTCCTAGTCACTCGTGGGAGGAACACAGTAACTAACGTGCAGGTTGTTTACCAGCTCATAGTCCCTGGCAGGAATGCAGCGAGTGATTAAGTTAGTAATCAATTCCAGGTACACGGCAATATGTGAAGTTAGTTGCGCTTACGACAGTAGGTTTGTTTGTTTCAGTCATCCTATAAAGATCTATTTTACACAGAACTATCACTCTTAATCCCTTTGTTCAGCAACCACAATATCATAGCAGATTTCACAGCACTCCTTGGCGGGGGCTTATCTACTTCTACACTACTTCTTGCATTACTTCCGACATAAAACTAGTGGGATTTTACAACTGAAATTAAGTGAAATTGGCAGCGAATAAACATAGCGCGAATAACATTGGAGGTAACTTGGCAAGGTAACCAGCAGAACAACGTTTGTGCGGAAGTTTGCTCGGCTTACACTACGTGAAATCTCTCTCTTGTCCCCTTGATTCCCCTAAGACTATGAGCTGGTGAATAGGCGGTACTGTATTTGTCTCAGAAGTTTAGCTATGACCTTGTGGTTGACCTGAGTTATCGCGCTGTTGTGTTTTCCTCTTGCGCCCTGCTTCAAAAGCAATTTATCCTTTCTTTCCCGGTACAATAAATATTACGTGAAAGAGTATCACTAATAATGGGTGATCCAAAAGACTGTGAACCGGCTGCGCTGTGTTTTGTCTGTACGGGTCCTCTGTGCTCGTCGCCGACTGCCGCTGTTATAGAACATCGCGGATAAAACCATACAACATTTAAAAAATACTTTTAAAGATTTTACTTACCAATATAATTATAGCAGATGCTGAAACTGGCCACCGTCGTTGTCCATACATGTTTGGCACCTCTTTAGGAAATTATCCATCACTCGCCGTAGTTAACGTTGAGAAATACTGTCAATTTCCTGGCGGATGTTTTGTTTTAGTTCTTTCAGGGTGTGTGGGTTTCTCTTGTATATTTTATAGTTTAAGTTACTCCAGAGATAGAAATTTCAGATCACCTGGAAATCTTTCTGCAATGCAAATCGCAATTACACTTGCTGAGTTGACTGAGTTAACACATACCTACGAATCATAAATAAATACATGCTATGTGGTTTAAAAAAAAAAAAAAACCAAATGCTGAGCCATAATACACTTTGTAACTAAGTACAGGACGAAATAATAAAGCACATTGGTAATAACTCAACCACACGATAGTGCGTCAGCTCAATACTGCACTTTCAGAGCAGAGAAAAACAAGTCAACCGCATGAGCTTGTGTACATCAGCTGCTGTTATCGTGTTTCCAGCAGCGCAGTGGAAAAACACGGCGCAGCGGTTCTTATGTTTTTGGATATCTCTGTATTACACATAAAGAAATTATGATCATACTTTCTATATATTTAATGAATTATAGCTACACGATATAATATTGTAGCAACACTGGCACTGCTTACAGTTCAACTGCATTGTAGATAGTAATTTTGAACTGTTGGTGCTACTCTGTTTACATCGTACCAAGAAGTTCGCCACTGCACAGCGCGATTGTGCGTTCAAGGACAAAGATATTCTCCTGAGTTAATGCCAGCAGTAGATCTATTTACATCATCTTGAGCTGCCATGTGCCAGCGTGTCCCCTTTCCCCTAGGAACACCCCTCGTCAGAGACCCACAGTAGGTACATACGTTGGGTTCAAGGCTGCGTTGGGAAATATTTGTGGCGTCCTACAGCGTGGACTTGAGAGGAGATGCATGAGGAATCACAGACCGCGCCTGCTGTGACGCACCCGTAATTCTTCTACCACAGGAGAGGTTCCTTCTAAATGTCCATGCCAAACAAGAATGTAGCGGATTTTGGTTCGACTTGTTTCGCAGTTGCAATGTGCTATAGCCACTAAAACTTCACGTGTATACATTTAGTCGTTCACCCTGCCTGCGATATATTTATAGTCGGAATGCGCGTTGCAGCAACGAGTGCGTCTGAGAAAGAGAGAGTAAGGCAAGATTTCATCACAGCATCTTCCATCCGATCTTGTCTGAATGTTAGGAAACGCCCTTGGATGGTCGGACTGCTTGCCCTGATCCGGGGCCAAGCCATATTACGTCATTCATGTCCCTCCCAATTCAGTTAGGGGAACGCTGGGCAATACCGACATGTGGTCAAGCTGCGTGCGTGCGGAATGAACAGGCCTGGTTACCTGTGTGTGATACACGGACCACTTCCCTGGAAAATAAATGGAGAAGAGCAAAGCGCTCAGGACTAGAGCAAACATCTCTGTATTCAAATGACATCGAATCACTATCGTATATTTACATTCTCTACTACGTATAGTAAGTAGAGGAAGTATTGTATTCCACCCAAAAATTCGATGTCGAGATTTCACCGGAAATATATCTTGAAGCTCTCTAAATAAAATAGCAGTTTTAGAAAAAGGTCCGTGTGTGTGTGTGTGTGTGTGTGTGTGTGTGTGTGTGTGTGTGTGTGTGTGTGTGTGTGTGCGCGCGCGTGAAAATTTGTGTGTGTCTGTCAACACCATAATTCAAAAGCGAAAACTCTGTTAAATACCAAAGTTGGTATTTAAGTTTCATATCTTTCAAGCATGCGACACGAAGATATTGAAGAAAATTCTTCCACTCTAAACTACCCTTTACATGGAAAATTTTACATTTCTCAAAAATGGCTCTTAACGATTTTGATTAAAATGCCATACGTTTAAGATATTTTTATGGCAAGTTAAATGTATTTTTTGGATTTCCTACGTACAGTCTAGGTACATAGTCTAGTTTACTCTTTTTATGACTTTTTCATAACTGGTAAACCGTAGGAGATAGACCAAGTCTTACTATAAAAATGTAGATCTCGTTAAAACACACAAATTATGCCAAAGTGCATTTTTTGTGGGGTGAACCATTTCGGAGATATGCCTTGTTATTTATGTGAATTTGCAATACTTAAACTTTTCTCAAATGGAAATCCGTTATTCACTCTTTTATTTCTGGGCCTTCATATAGCGACCAGCTTTAAAAGATTTGACTATCGCTCAAGGCCTGCTGTATTCCCATATTCTACTTGCATCTACAAGAAAATGAGCAATAAGATTAGTTCTGTAAATGTTTATCTCAACTAACATGAAGAAGATAGAGGAATAAGAGTTTTAAGAATAGCTAGTTAGTACAAGAGTAGAGACTGCCATGTGAGTGCAACACATCAGAATTTTTATATATCTCTTCTACAAACTATCCTTGCAAAACCTTATGTTTATATATGCTTCATGTTAATAGAGATAAATACTTGCAGAAATGATGTTATTGCACATTTCGCGGAAGGTACAAGGGGAATATAGAAGGCTTAAGTCCATAGGCAGAAAAAGCGAGTTGTCTATTGACTTAAAATTTCGTACTCTTTGGACTATTCGCAGAAACTTCAAGACGTGCTTTATGTAAATAACTTAAATATATATTATTTTATCAAAATCATTTGCCATTTTTGAGATAATCCAAAATAACGATTATTTTCCACGAAAAGGTTAGTTTCTTAAAAATCGTCATGCCACATCTTTTGAAGTTGCTGAACACAAATACCACCACCACCACTACCGCCGCCACCACCACCACTGCCGTCGTCGCCGCCACCACCACTACCATCACCACCGCTGCCGCCGCCGCCGCCACCACCACCTTCACCACCCCCACCACCACCACCAGCACCACCACCACCGCCGCCGCCGCCCCATCACCACCACCACTACCATCACCACCGCCGCCATCACCGCCACCTACCACCACCTCCGCTGCCACCACCGCCGCCGCCGCCGCCACCACCACCACAGAGCGAATTGGAGCCGCGATAACGTTGGAACTCGTATGGGGAGGTCGTGGGTTCGATTCTTGTGGCCGACTTTCCTGACCCGTTGTTTTTTTCGGGGGTTCCCGAGTCGTGTGGAATCCCCTCCGCTTATCATCCAATCCAATCCAACCACCACCATCACCCAGCAGCGGTTTATTATCCCGTTCCGTCCACAAGGCTTCTCACATACGAATTGGTGCATGGACTATCAGACATTTAGGGTATAAGGAAACCGAAAGAGACATGGTATAGAAAAAACTAAAAATGACGCGAATACCAGGTTTGGTATACATATATCCGACATTTGTTTTGTGAGTTGATACACACGAACGAGCGGCTAAGGCTTTCCTAAAGATACTTGTATTAAAATCAGGGGTTTCAAACTTGCACTTCCGGCGAAATCTCGACATCGAATTTTTGAGTGGATTGCAACACTTCCTTTGTATCTATAAACATGCCTAATATTTTCTACTTTCAAAAGCTCTCCACAATGTCATTTTTTTCTGTTTGCAGATCAAAAATCAAATGCTACTATTACTCAGTTAATATATTTTCTGCCGTTCTAGAATAGTTTTCCTAATCCAGTTTTCCCGACTCTTTTCCCTAATATTTGGTATTACCAACAGTTGATATTTCAATGTCATTTTCTAATCACTATTCTACAGGTTGCTGTTTCTTAACTACATGTTCCCACCGTAGTTTCTTTATACGTTATGCTGCCTTCAAACCATTTCGCCAGTGATTTTTTTCAATTGTTTTAGCTCAGGTTTTCTCTGATGTTATTTGTCTCACAAAACTGTAGGTTCTGAAGTGATGACAATACTAATCATTGTGATTGATGTTGCAAATCGAAGGATATTTGTAATGGAATGGAATAATAATATTTATTGGGATTGCAGGAAAAGATGTCAATCAGCCAGAGCTGCCAATCAGCAATTAGATACGATGAAAGATTAATTTATTAAAAGCTGAAGTGGAGTTTCAACACTGCAAGCAGCAGGTACTGAATCAGCGGAAGTCATACTAAACATAAAGGGGATATTAACCATAATCCGGAAATACCACCTGCCCAAATACTGAGAAGTGAATTGAGGCACCTAATGAAGTACTGACGGTCCTCTCTGGGCATCAACATTTACGAAAAGCGAGTGCCTGGGGAGATACCGGGAAATTCTCAAGTATATAACGAGGTGTCCAGGCGGTCAAGTCTGATGCTCGCATTCGGGAGGTCCCGAAATTCCTTTCATCAACGTGTCTGAAGCTTTTCCGTGGTTTTTCTAGTCGCTAGGCAAAAACCCGTTTGGATATTTCATCAACGAAACCCAAACGTATAATCCTCAACCCACAGATAAAACAAGCAGAAATAAAGTAAATGATACAGAATGTTGCAGCTAAGGCAACAAGTAATTTGAACATGAGTCGACCACGATATGAGTGCGTTTGAAGGAGGGCGCCACTGCTATGTTGACAAGGCCTAACGTCGTCAAAGCAATAGTGGGAATGTACAGTTCCGCAATGAAAAAAAAAAAAAAAAAAAAAAAAAAAAAAAAAAAAAAAAAAAAAAAAAAAAAATATATATATATATATATATATATATATATATATATATATATATATAATCTGCGGATGTTTTCCTACCTGTCTATACTCCCAATGCCCCGTCCTTTTCCCTAATTGTTCAGTTCCTCTTCCTACCGAGAGCACTCGTATTGGCCGATTGATTATTCCTTACGGCTCACCAAATCGTTACTCAACTGTTGCTTGTTTCACACCATGTTGTATATATCAGAAACTACACGTGGCCAGATTATTGGTCTAGGACAAGCTGGTAACACACTTCGACAAATTTCAGAAACTGTGCAAATTCACAGAAATATAATTAAATTTAATGTCACCCAAGAAAGGCGATTTATTGGATACGTATTAAAGAAAACCTTTCATTCGAAAGCAGAAACTGTATTATAATATAACGCAATAGACAAACATGTTTTAAGCTACTTCGATACGAATTTTAATTCCAGTATAGGAGAATTTATAGATGGATTAAACGTTTTTATATGTTTGAATATAATATTGCATAATGTTTACTTAAAGCTTTTACATTTTCTGTGATTCTAAAGACAACGTTCAAGCTTTCCTTATAGCACAGAATCGTTTATCCAATAAATGCTGCTTATTTCAAGCAAGATTTGCAAGCTTTTCTATAATAGGCTTTAAAAGTTTGGAGATAAATCTAAAGAAAATTAAAACGTAGCTTTTCTACCGCATCAGGTGTACCTTACCCTCCCCCGCCTTTCTTGCTCCCATTACAGCGCCACGCCTCTAGCCCCGTATTGCTACTGCCATTGGTCAGCGTTATGCCTCATCCCTTTGGAGATCCTGTAAGACGACAAGAAACTGTTTTGTGTACAGGAAAGCGACTTCGAACTCTGCCGGTTTCAGCTATGTGCACACAGAACACGACACCAAAATCATATTCCCATTTGTTCAATTACAACAAGGATATCACACAGAAAGCCGCCCATAAATCTATTCAACAAGTCATTCTAACAGATGAATTTAAACATCACACTATGTCTATGCTCGAGCCACATTTACAGCAGTTTCACGATCTCAAAATCCACATAATTCCGATTAGTTCAGAGCTACAAAATAAATGGCACATGAAGGCAATTACGCCACTAAGGTCACTGAAATAACGAATATGCAATAATCATATTGCTTCAAAGTTAAAGAGGTATTAAACAAACTCATTTGCTCTTGAAGTTACCTACTACGCTCTTCCGCGTATTATTGTTATTTTATTGATTCTTTGAAAAACTTTAACACACACGTTACCAACTTGCGGTCTAAAAATGAATACAAAGCCACAAGCGGTCTTCGAGCGATTTAAACACATAATCTCGCTTTAAAACTAAAGTAATAAAAAGGAATTTTGTAGAAATATTTTTTGTAATCGTAACTTTGGGAAATAAAACCATTGTAGGAACTAATATTTGGGAATAAATTATTTGCCAAATGTAAACTTTAATACACATTGTTATTAGGAATGTTTTCATAAGGGTGCGAATTCGCAAAACTCAGTGGTTCTTCAGAATACTGGCAAATTGCCTTGATTTCCTATGTCCCGATACCCAATGGATTTTGAACTGCGATTCCTATCGCTCTAATCTAGGAACTATTTGTGTTTTCCGGTTGCTCTTGCTGTTGCTTGAGGGTTAATGGGTTATCCACAATATCCTGTTGCAAGAAAACTGCTTCCTTGCTGACGGGTGTCCCTCATGTTTATTCCATGTACCTTGAACCCTCTCTGTGGTGCCACAGAATCGGGGTTGTATTTAGGGATAATCATTAGGGCCCGGATTTTAATGACTTTGTATATTTTTTCTGATGATGCTAGGGCGATGTTATGTGTAGAACATACGTGGCTCGTAACATTCAGAGTGAGGTTAAAGCACTTTTAAGGGTCAGTTTTAGACAATTTATCTGATAGGGTATTTTTTACAGGTTATAAATCATTTTTAAAAACAAATCCAGCTTTTAGTAATTCTTCATGAGTTCGGTTGCATTATTCTTATTAATTGAATCAAGTTTCAGAACCTCAAAATCTAAAACTCCTTGTAAATATATTGGAATATGGCTCTACTTGTTAAATATTTGGATACGTCAACTACCGATTAATAGATACATCGAACTAAACGCTGCACGTCTATTGTAAGACAGACTTGACCTCTAAAAGAATGAAGGGTGAATTGTATTGTATTGTATTGTATTGTATTGTATTGTATTGTATTGTTACAATGTAGCCTTCACACAACAGAAGCTAGTGGTTGAGGGGCTATTTGTATTTCGTCATGCCCAGAGTAAAAACAACTGTTTCCGTGAAATTGAAAATCAAATGGAATTGCAAGTAATCAGTTGCCAGTAATCTAAGTCGTGTAAAAAGTGAACTAGGATAACTTGTCTTTCCTAAAATGGAAAATGTATTGAACAAGAACAGTGTAAGGTCACTGATGTACTGGTCAGGTAAGACGTATTCCCTCGATGAAAAGAGTTGAAAATCCACAAAGTTTGTTGCGTTAAGCATGCCCCAGTCTGTATTCTGTTTGTGTTGAAAGAAGCTTCTCAATGTGTAAGTCCGTAATAGTTGACAATAGACAATCCTTCAATTTTGAAAACTTATAAATGATGTTTGTCACGAATTATAATTCAGCATTCAGTGATGAAGTATAAGTGAAATGTACTATGAGATCCACAAATGAAGTAATTTTAGTCATTCTTCGTTCTTTTAGGTTATTTTATAAATTTTAAGCTCATGAAGTCATCATTTTAAGGTTATTTTTAGTACTCTTTACGTCATTAAACTGTGGGCTCTAATCACCGGCTAGCACAGTCCTTTCCGTGAAACAGGCACGCCATTGATGGTGGCTCGATATCAAAAAAAAAAAAAAAAAAAAAAAAAAAAAAGAACAAGAGTTCGGCTTACCATTCTCAATCCTTATGGCTCAGAGCTCAGGTCGATTGCTTCAAGCACAGTATGAACACACGTGAACACAGTTCTAAAGAGAGACATTTGTACAGGTCCTTTCCGTCCATCTGGTGAGGTACAAGTGGAACGTTGACACTTGTACGAATGAGGGTTATACCAAGTGTTGCAATGAAAATGTGCACCTATACGACTTTACATATGCATAATACTTGGGTTAAATAAAAAAAAGTAACTAGTTTTATAGTTACAGAATCCACAATATTCACCTGTGAATATACCTACGTCTAAAAGTTATCCATTGTTTGTTTAGACAAAAGAAGCATTGCGGCATCATAAAATGGTATAAAATTGCCTTACTTTCATGCCCCTATTTATAAACGGGACAAATGGGATTTGCCCAGACCCCCACTTTTTCAGTGGTGGGAAATTTCAAGTGGGAAAAAACAGGACAAGAAAACTCGAGGGACGGGAAAAATAAGTTCTTTAACGTAGGTAATGATCTGATTAAAAAATAAAAACAACTTTGCAGACATTATAAATAAGTTTTCTGAGAAAAAAATGAACATTTCCAAGTACTGTATTTTGCATAACATGAAGACCCTACCCCACTCCTCTGCCAAAGGCAGAGTTACTTTGTGGTATGGGTTTTACAAGGTTTGCGGTTTAAAAATATAAGGAAGCCAGAGGACAGCTACACTGCCTCTCATCCTGTTTATGAGGGTTGCCTTTCCTTTGCTAATAGTTACTACCCAGTAGCAGGAAGGGCGCTGCTCTTTGAGGGTCAACATATTTTGAAAAAATCTGTACTATTTTAGGCACTGAACTAGTCCTAAAATATTTTCAATCTAAGTTTGATTGAAGTCAACATTCCTATGTTATTGCACTTTTGTGGTTTACGGATAATTAATAGTTTCTCTACAACCTTTTTAAAACAATTTGTACACTTTATTTTATATTTTAGTTTCATAGTTTATATTACCTATTACTTATATACTTTGATTTGTAGAAGAACGCTTGTTCTATTTTGAACGGTATTTAAGTGTTAAAAATAAGTAAAACTAAATAATTTCTATATCTTTGATTTTGAAAATCTTTGCATAAAACAAACTATTTTGTTTGCTAAAGTGGGGATATTTTTTATTTTTGTTGCTCCTATTTTTACTTTCTCTACTGGTAAGTAGGGGAAGTATTGTATTCCATCCAAAAATTCGATGTCGAGATTTTACCGGAAATATGTTTTGAGCCCCCTGAATAAAAAAAAAAAAAAAAAAAAAAAAAAAAAAAAAAAAAAAAAAAAAAAAATTAGAAAAAGGTCCGTGTGTGTGTGTTCGTGTGTCAGTCTGTGTGTCAGTCTGTGTGTCAGTCTGTGTGTCAGTCTGTCTGTCTGTCTGTCTGACTGTCTATCTGTCTGTCTGTTTGTCTGTCTGTCTGTCTGTGTGTCAGTCTGTGGACAGCATAACTCAAAAACGAAAAGTCGGATAAGAACCAAAATTGGTATTTAAGTTTAATGTCTTTCAAGGATGCGACAAGAAGATTTTGAAAGAAAATAGCCCCACCCTAAACTACCCTTTACATGGAAGGTTTTTCGAAAATTTTAATTTTATTGAAAATGGTTCTAACGATTTTGATTAAAATGTCATATGTTTGAGATATTTTTATGACAAATGAAATGTATATCTTGAATTTTCTGGCTATAGCCCCTGCAGGCGTATTTACTCTGGACGACTTTTGCATGATTGGTAAACCGTTAAGGATAGACCAAATCATACTATACAAAAATGTAGATCTTGCTAAAATACACAATTTATATCTCAATAAATTTTCTTGTAAGGTGAACCATTTCGGAGATATTCCTTGTTATGTGTGTGAGTTTCGGAAAACTTGAAACTTTAGCGAAATGCAACAACGTTGTTCATTTTTTAATATGTTAATCGTGCAAAGAGAACGGAATCTCAAAGCTTAAAAGGATATGACTGTCGCACAGAGCCTTCTGTATTCTAATATCCCCCTTGCACCTACAAGGAAATAAGCAGTCAGATAATTTGTAAGAATGTTTATCTTAACCAACATGGACATATAGGAATAAGAGCTTGTTAGAATGGTTAGTACAAGAGTAGAGAAAATCATGTGAGTGCAACACATCAGATTTTTGTAGTTATAACAGTAGTATTAAACTGCAACAACTCTGTATTAAATAAGAAAAAAGACAAACAGCCTGTGCCTTTAAAAAGCTGTGGTATTTAGTTGCATAATGTGCTAGTTTAAAAATCGTGATAAATAAACTTGAATTTGTAAAGTTATGTTTGTGAGGAAGTGAAAAAGGAGGTCGGCGGTTAAAATGATCTACCTGAAATTGGGAGCTGTTTACATCACGTTAAGAGTAGACAGCAAAGTGTCAGTTTGACATGCTAGAGCCTGTGGTTAGAAGCAATCAGGCCCTGCTATTAATCTTTTTATACAAATTGTAAGGGATATTCAGCAACTTTTTATCGTTTCCAAGGAACACCACTAGGAGATATCTAGTGTCTTACGTCCCCAATTTATCTTTCTTCACTATATTAAGCTTATTTACAATATTTATGATTAATAATAGTTGTGACATCGTTCTAGTAGCATTATTTCTCACTAATTTCTGTAAGCTAACAACTTAGAAATGCATTCAATGTATTTGAATAGTCATGAACAATGTCGCTAATATATAGTTAATGGGTATAGAATAATTGTACATAAATATACAGAATAAAATTTAAACTAGATAATATTGTGTTTAAAAACGTACTGTGTTTAAGATTTTAGTAAAGTATTGGTAAATTTTATAGAAATTGTCAGTCAACAAGCGTCGTAAATCACAACCACATTTATGAAAACTAGCACTCTACCTCTGGAAGGAGACAATTGAACACATCCAAAACAGTAATATGAAATCACTTCTTACTTTCTCCACTACGTAGGGGAAGTATTGTATTCGACACAAAATTTCGATGTCAAGATTTCATCAGAGGCATATGTTTTGAGGCCCCCTAGTTTTAAAAAAAAAGCATCGTTAGGAAAAGCTCCACGTGTATGTGTGTGTGTCTGTGTGTGTGTGTGTGTGTGTCTGTGTGTGTGTGTGTGTGTGTGTGTGTGTGTGTGTGTGTGTGTGTGTGTGTGTGTGTGTGTGTTTCTGTGTGTCTGACTAAACTGCATAATGAAAAATGATAACTCGGTTAAAAACCAAAGTTGGGATTTAAGTTTAATCTTTTAAGAATGACACATAAAGAATTTGAAGAAAATTCCTCTACCCTAAACTTCCCTTTACATGAAAACTTTTTCTAAAATTTTGATTTTCTAAAAAACCAAATTTTTCGAAAATGTTGATATTCTCAAACATGGCGATTTTGATTAAAATGCCATAAGTTTAAGATATTTTCGTGGCAAATGAAATGCATATTTTCAATTTTCTAGCTATAGCCCATGTAGTCCTGTTTACTCTTGATGACTTTTGCATAACTGCTAAGCCGTAAGATACAGCCCAAATCTTACTATACCTACAAAAATGTGCACCTCGTTAAAGCACACAAGTTATGTCTAAGTGCATTTCTTGTGGGGTAAACCTTTTCGGAGATATTCATTGTTATTTGTCTGAGTTTTTCAATAGTTATACTTTTCTCAAATGGAAGGTCTTTATTCACCTTAGGCCGTGCAAATTTCAAATCCTTCATATAGCGACCAACTTTAAAAGATTTGACTATCGCTCAAAGCTTACCGTATTCCCATATCCCCCTTGCACTTAAAAGAAAATTAGCAATAAGATAATTTCTGCGAATGTTTATCTCGGCTGATGAAGAAGATAGGGGAATAAGAGCTTGTAAGAATAGTTAGTACAAGAGTAGGGAAAATCATGTGAGTGCAACACGTAAGATTTTTTTTTTTTTTTCAGCCTAACATTAGGTATATTCATCTGATAACTGTGGCTGGTTGGATAATGAATCTGAATTGAAGCACATTTATAACTGGATTCCGTTTCACACAATTTAAATACTGACTGGCTTAACATACCCTTTTATTGATGAACAGTGGTTTAGAATGCTCATCACGTGGGGCACCGTGAAATATATAGATTGTATTGTTTTCCAATACTAAAAGTTTGGAAACACCCGAGATATTCCCTCAGATGAGAATTCCATAAGACATACCACTATTAAAACAGTAACACACGATTTTAAAAAATTCCTTCGGGACCACACATTTTTACTGCCTTAATAAAAAATTACTATAGACAATCTGATACAGACTGCCAAACTGGGGTGTTTCCTGTCAATTTGGAATCTAGCGTGACGCCTAACAGTTTAACGCCATCAAAATTCTTAAGGGTTTTTAAGATCATTTAAAAATAGTTTTAAGTAGCCATCATTAGGCCCTGCATTATGCGCTGATTTTGCTGGTCGGCCCTAGATTACTTTCCGACAAGTATAAGTTAACTTTCCAACTCCTTCATACTTAGCTATTTCCTGGAATACTTTGGGCGTCAAAAAGTTGTATCTTCTTTTGTCAGTCCGTCACGGGCTGCTAGAGTGTTTCCTAGCACACCTTCCAGACTCTCTGCAACTGCCTGTCATACTTGCAGAGGTTCTGGTGGACGATAAACAAGCGTTCAAAACATTTTTGAAGTTTTTAGCAAAGATAAACATGAACCTGAGGACTTAAAACTTTAGATTCGCAGTTTATACTTTTTCGACCTTTTTATAACTGTTTAATTCTGACTTTTTGCGTCCTTGTTTAGTATATTTATGTATACGTATTTGATTTTTACTAGTATTTTTACTTGATGTTGAAATTTATCTCTGGCTTTTGCCATGATCGGTTTTATAAGGGTGCTGAAGACCAAGTAGTTGAACGCCCTTAATCATGTGCATGTATCATTCTGTACAAGGGCAACAGATTCCAACTTAAAAGCGTACACTTTTGGAGATGAGTTCATCGTTAAAGTCTGTTAGTATGTTTTGTAGGATTGGCTGACAAATATATATGTACAGCTGTCAAAGAGGGGCCTGAGTGATTTTTAGTGGATTTTGAGATAGTGGCAGATATATGTCTTGCTGTAGTAAACGCATGTTTTTGTGCAGAAAGGGACCCCAGTCCAGGCTTCTTTACTGGAAAATTAATGTTTATTTTTCAAGTATTGCAGAAAGGTACCTCAGTCAGTGAGTCAGGTACTTTTCTGCTATAAATGTTGGTATTACTGTATCAATGAAATTTTTAGTTTTTTCTTGTTCAGCGCCAGACAAGAACAACTTAAATTATCTTAAGCTGATACTGTTTTATAATATTATTTTACTATGACTTCCCCGAATTCATCACCACAAAAATGTAACAAAGGAATCAGACATCCAGAAAAATATAAGAGGAACATGATAAAAAACACGAAAGGTTCATGGACAAGAATATATAGGTTATGGAGGGGCTGTAAAACGACCAAAAAGGGCTAGATCACCTTACAGGTAATTATATTACTGTAATAGTAGAAATATTAGTATAGCATTAAGGAATTCTGATATTCAACTTTAATTTATATTAATGTATTTATCAAAATTATTAATAAAATAGACTGTCATATTAATCAGCTTTTGCAAATCCTGTATTTTCACTATTGTTTTATTATTATTATTATTATTATTATTATTATTATTATTATTATTATTATTATTATTATTATTATTATTATTATTATTATTATTATTATTATTATTATTATTATTATTATTATTATTATTATTATTATTATTATTATTATTATTATTATTATTATTATTATTATTATTATTATTATTATTATTACTGGTACGTATGTTTCAAATGATGCAGTGAATGCTCCATGTAACTTTAAAAAATAAAATAAGGAAAGATGCAAAATTAAAATTTTATAAAGGCCGAGTTGCAGACCGCTCGTCTCTCACCAAGGCAGCCCGAATTCAATTCCAGGACCCTAAGTGGGATTTGTGATGGATGAAAAGGCGTTTGGGTGGATTTTCTCTGGGTTCTCCAGTTTCTCCGCCGTCATTCATTCCACCAATTGATCCATAATTATCTATCACGAATCCCCGATCCCCCATTCTCCTTAATTTTATTCCTGGTTAGGTGGTGTGTGGTGAACGGGGGATATGCCCTTTTTAGGGGCGTCTATCTTCGACATGTACTCGTGGCAGTTAAGACCTGTCCGCGGTGGGGCGGGGCGGGGTAGAAGCTGGGGTCATTGTTAATTTGAACTAGACCTGTTAGGGACACCTGAATATACGCACTTGCCGCTACCTAGTCTGGCACCACCCTTTGGGTTCCTCCATCTCATCCCTTCTTCCCGGAGGTGTCATACGGCACAATAGGAAAGTGCCTAAACTCTCCTCCGTCATTGGAAGAAAGAAACAAAAATGTTTTATAAAACAGTATCTGTTGATATCCTAATTCAAGGGTGCGAAAGCTTGGTGCTAACAAAGAACTTGGAAAGGAGGTTACAGGCTGCAGAGATGAAACTTCTCAGAAGAACCAAAGGCTGTAAAAAGTTTGAATACGCAATGAAGATATAAGAAGAGAATTAAATATTATAAATGATAAAATCAAAGAAAGGATAGGATTGGACTGAAAAATTCATTGCCATTACCGGGATATGAATCATGGATCTACCGGTTACCGTCCGGCTGCTCTAACCACTAAGCTATCATGCCAACTTGCCGACACCACACTAAATTCTCCAATTCACTCTCATTTTTCTCGGTAAATCACACAAGAAGGTCTCAAATTATATGAGATAACATACCTTAATGATGACTCACAATATTGTAAGTACTTAATTCCCGGGCTTCTAAAGGGTGATCCAAAAGACTGTGAACCGGCTGCGCTGTGTTTTGTCTGTACGGGTCCTCTGAGCTTGTCGCCGACTGCTGCTGTCATAGAACAGCGCGGGTAAAACCATACAGCATTTTTAAAGTTGCTTTTAAAAGCTTTACTTGCCAATATAATTATAGCAGATGTTGAAATTGGTTACCGTCGTTATCCATACATTTTTGGCACCTCTTTAGGAAGTTATCCATCACTCGCCGTAGTTCACGTTGAGAAATGCTGGCAATTTCCTGAGGGATATTTGGTTTTAATTCTTACAGGGTGTGTGGGTTTGAATTATACACTTTATGCTTTAAGTTACCCCAGAGATAGAAATCGCAGGAGGTTAGGTTGGGGGGCCGAGGGGGCCACAAATTTCTACTAATAATTCTGTCCTGAAACACACGTTCAATTGTTCTCATCGAAAGATTGGCTGTATGAGCTGTTGCAGAGTCTTGTTGAAAACAGGCAAAATCCCGGCACCTATTGGTTAATTCTCTAAAAAGGGTGCAAAATTGTATTCACGTATGTACGCGTGACAACTGTTGACTAGAAAAAAATAATAATAAACACGCGCTGTGCAGTACAAAAGAAATGTTGAGCCATAATACACTTTGTAACTAAGTACTGACTTAAAAAATAAAACACTGGTGATAATGCAGCCGCACGATATCGCGTCAACTCAATACTGTTTGTGAGCAGAGTAGAGAGAAACAAGTGATGCTCGTATTTCCGCGTTCGCAGTGGAAAAACACCGCGTAGCGGTTCACATGTATTTGCATCTCTGCAGTTTAATCAACTATAAGGCCAATAAAAGTAATTAATGTTGTTCCACACAATAGCCGTGTGTAGGACAGGATTGGAAAGGGTAGAGTGAGACAGAAATTCAGTGCCATGACCGGTAGATCCGTGGTTTAAATCCCGGTCATGCCACTGAAGTTTTCAGTCTCACTCTATCCTTTCCAATCCTGTGTTACACACGACTATTGTGTGGAAGAACATTAATTACAAAATCGAAGAATATAATGAAAACTGGAAGAAGCATCCGGACAAAATGGAGCCAACTAGATCACTTCAAAGAGCATATGTTTATAGATCAAAGCGTGAAAAGACTTTAGTAAGATTATGAAAAGATGGAAGTACCAACGGGTTCAGGTGTCTCATCACTAAGTCCAGTGCCGGCCCGTGGCATTGATGTGATTACGCTTTCCAATTTCAGCCTACATACACCAACATGAGAGAATAATTTATTGGGTGTAATATTGCTCCTGTTTGGGAGCTTCAGAACGCCGGTTGACTGGCTGACGGGATATGCAACACTTGCTGACAACATAGCATTACTGAAATATCCAAAGCTTTGAAGAGCTGCCATTACAGGCAAGCCAGTGTTTCACAACATTACCCTAAAGTATGTGTGCTACACGTAGGACTGCGCATGCTCCCCAAGGTCCATCCACCCAGTGAGATAATGAGATATAACTTGTGAGCCTTATTAGGCAAGTATTGCCTGGACCAGTCGCTTGCATTCGGGACCTTTATGTAACACACTGCATTTCATAACAACCACAGAGGGGAATTAATTACCCACCGCTTCTTCTCCACACACTGTCAACTAGAAACAGGCTATTTCGTCACCTTGTTGCCGATAAACACAGACTAGAGATGTTAAATGTGCCCTTAACTAGGTTCTTTGTCTGTCCTGACAGGGACACTGCTACCGCGCAAACAGACCTTGTAAACAAAGTTAACATCGTGAGGCAGAAATCGCCAGAACACGTGAGCAGTTTATACGTACTTTTATTCTTTCCTACATGAACTCTAATCAGAGATAACTACAGAGTAGGTATGGGGACAAAAATGGAACGGCTTCAGGACACTTGGTAGAGACAGGTGCGGTCTTTAAGGATACGCATCTGTGAAAAAAGGCTTAAAAATTTCAAAAATTTCCAAAAATGGATTTTTGTTTTATCAAATAGTATAAATCTTCTGCTTTATTTTGATATGCTTTTTATAGCCTTATGGCCGTTTTAACTATGTCACGTGGCCGTCTAACTGATTGGTCATGTCCATTTAAATCAATACACTTCCATTATCCTTGCCATGACTTCAAACTTAGTTTTTCCATACTTTTATTTTTAGCACTGTTTAAAATGCTCCACATGATGCAATTTTCAGTACTTTTGCATGAAATTTGGTGTACCTGCTTAAAAATAATATTAAAAAGAAATGATGAGATAATTTCTTCATAACGTGAATAACTGGTGAGTAATTAAATATTAAAGTTTACATTTTGAAATTTAAATGAAAAAAATAATGATTTTAAACTTTAAAATTTATTTTTATCCAAACTAATAACAAGATTAAGAAATTATCTCATCAATTTGCTGACATTCTATTACAGAATATAACTGAAAATTATTAAGTTTTTCAGATCAAAATTGCATCATGGGGGAACCATTTATACAAATACTAAACAAAATGCAATAAAATATTAATATGTTAGCAACTAATATGATTAAATGTATGAAATTTAGCACAGTTACTCCTCACTATACAGCGATTGTTGTGTTAAAATTTCAAATCAATCCAATCAAAACTGTAGATTTTCAAAATTTCACAGATGGGGATCCTTAACTTGCATTTTTTTAAACTTTAGGTGCACCTTTCTAAAACAAATGCACATACAAAACATATTGCCCTAAATAGCCGGTGAAAGCTTTTATGTCAGCGTTGTATGAAATTCCTTATATATACTGGGTGTCGCAAAAAACACCCACAACACTTAGTATGCTGTGCGGCAAAATAATTGATTTTCAGATAGAATCCCTGTCCGGAAATGTACGGTTTGAACGCTGGAGAGCGTCGAAGTTTAAGAACCAACGGTTGTGACTATTTGTTAACATTCGTTTTGGTATCTTAATACGCAAGATATGCAACTCTTTAGCCACCTGTGTACTGGAATGCACGACCTGAGCATAATAACATTCCTGCGCATGCGCTAAATTCCTCCATATAGTCCTTAGTGCGTATCTTACTGCGTTACTTGTGTAGTTTCCAGTGCAGTAAGGTTTTTAACAGCAGTACGACACGTACCAGAACACATCTGTGGAAATGGGTCCAGACTTTGATGTAAATGTGTGGAATCACCTCGACGTCGCATATTCAAATCGATCGACTAGTAAAGGTGGACCAGTTCCATGGCCAGCACGGTCACCAGATCTGACACCTCTCGACTATTTTCTGTGGAGTTGTATGAAGAGTATGGTGTATGGCACTCCTGTAACGTCAGTGTAGGACCTTATGGCTCGAGTCTGCGGAGCTATTGAAAACCTCCAAAGACAACCGCACGTATTGGGTCATGTGCATGAGGTTCAGCACCGCCGATATAGACTCTACAATGACGTAGGAGGTACATAGTTTGAAGCCCGAACAGCTAGATGTTCGGTTTATTGACGAAATGTGAACGTACACACATCTCACACTTCGATGCGCTACAGCGTCCAAACCGTGCATTTCCGGACAGGAGTTCCTATTTGAAAACCAATCAGTTTGCCATCCCACACAATATACTAAGCGTTGTCGGTGTTTTTGGGACACTGTATAAACAATTAAAAAATAAACTGTACAGAACTATAAAACGGGTGTAAGGTACTGCTTCGGCCATACGTTAACCAGGGATCCCACATGATGAGTGTAACAAATATGTTCAAGTGTTAATAAAGAACCGTTTTGCCGAAAAAAAAATTGGTGTTATATATTTGGAGTCATCTTAACTTCTAGTCAAAATTTAATGTTTACTTGACGTTACCAAATCTCTTAGAAATTAAACTTTGTATGGGAATTTAACATTAAATTGTGACTAAATTCATTCGAATTAAGGTAGAAACGCCTTACAGCATTATTCTCACAATATTTGCGCAATAGTTGGTGAAATAATAAACCATTTATGTCAAATCGTCAAGAGGCTAGATGACTACAAATATATGACACGAATTATTTTTTTTTTCCGGCAAAACGGTTCTTTATTGATAATAACTGTATTGGATATATTTGTGACAGTGATCATGTAGAATCCCAGGTTAACCTATGGCCAAGCAGTACCTTCCATCCTGTATATTTTGAAAATTGTTATATTTGCTTAAAATACATTTGTCTTTCACCTGCTATGTTAAATAACATGACGACTACAAAATCTGAAGTGTCGCACTTTAAAGTTTATGAGAAAAATACACCTAAAGAAGAAATCTATGCGAAAATGTTGAAAATTTTTTTTGTTTATTGAAATATTAAGAAGTTAGTAACTGCGAACCTAAGTTATGGTTTGACTGTGATTCCTGAATCAGAAGAAGTTGTTTTATAAATTGTAACATTTTGATTGTGATAGCGTTTATAGTTTTCAAGAAATAGTATACAGAATGTCCCAAAAACACTGACAACGCTTAGTATGTTGTGTGGAACGACAAACTGATCAGTTTTCGGGAAATGTACGGTGTGGACACTGTAGCACATCTAAGTGTGAGATGGATGTACGTTCACATTTCGTCAATAAACCCAACATCGAGTTGTCTACATTACAAATGGGCTTCGAACTGTGTACCTCCTACGTCATTGCAGAGCCTATATCAGCGGTGGTGAGCCTCATACACATGACCCAATACATGTGGTTGTCTTTGGAGATTTTCAATCGTTGCGCAGACTCGAGTCATAAGTTCCTCCGGTGACGTAACAGGAGTACCATACACCAACTCCATAGAAAATAGTTGAGAGGTGTCATATCTGGCGACCGTGCTGGTCATGGAACGGGTCCACCTCTACCAATCCATCAATTTGAATATGCGATGTTGAGGTGATTCCGCAGATTTACATCAAAGTGTGACTTAGCTCATGTCGGCCATTTCTGCAGGTGTGTCCTGGTACATGTCACACTGGTGCTAAAAACGTTACTGTACTGGAAACTACACAAGTAACGCAATAGGAGCGCGCACCAAGGACTCTATGGAGGAATTTAGCGCATGCGCAGGAGTGTTATTATGTTCAGGTTGTTTGTCCCACTACACAGATAGCTAAAGGGTTGCATACCTTCTGTATTAAGATACCGAAACGAATGATAACAAATTGTCACAAGTTTGTCGTTCTCAAACTTCGACGTTCTCCAGCGTCCAAACCGTGTATTTCCGGACGGAGGTTCCTATTTGAAAACCGATCAGTTTGCCATCCCGTGCAACATACTAAGCGTTGTCGGTATTTTTTGGGACACTCAGTATATTTCATTGAGGTTAGGTATGGAAATTGCTACTCTATCTCTACCAAGCGTTCTTAAATAGAGAAACGTTAATATAAAAAATATTGACTATTAAAAGAGAACAGTATTTGACGGTCGAGGCTAAGCTACTTCACAGCACACACCAGGCCGGCAAGCGGCGCAAATCAAAGGCTCTCAGGTCAGGCTGCCTCGTGCTACGGTTTGTGAACACGTTACAACATTCAGAGTGGCCAAGACAAAAGGGTTTTCGAGATTACTCGCGGGGTGTCTGGTGGCAGGCGTATTTGTAGAAGTTTCAGAAAAGGTGAAGTTCAAGAAAGGCCAGTGTTACGTTATCCTCGCTATATAAGCAGGCGAAGCGGCAATTGTAAGTAGTAGTTATAGACATGAGTCGTCGCAGGAACCAGTTTCTGTTCAGTGTGTGTGAGCTGCGTGTGTGCGGCCGCACCGAAAGGAAGATAGTGAAGCAGTTAATGAGTGTCGAGTGGTTGTATCATCAAAGCCAGCTGTTTGAGAGGCAGAGAAAGTGAAGAAAGACAGAAAGGAGTGAGTCAAGGTTACGAGAGGAAAACAGTTATGAGTTGTAATATCACGAAGGATTGAAGTCTGTTAGGTAACAACGAGAAGAGAACTGTGCATTTGTGCAAAAGTTTTAGAAGAGAATAGAGTGACAATAAAAATCAATTAGACTGGACGTGTAATTTTGTCATATAATGTTAAAACTAACAGAATTTGTGTTAACTTCAGTGTTAAAATCTAACATTGGTTGGTGAAACTGGCCCTAGATACCATAAATATTACAATTTGCGTGTTGTGGTGCTTTTAAGATTTTTCGTTTTATTAGTTACTGTCGTGATTTTTCGACTTTTCGGTTTAACAAGTGATTTGATGTACTTTGGCACATGATCAGTGAGGAGTTTCGTGGTAGTGATACAGGAAGAGAGGGAGGGAAAATGGACCTGAACAACAGGCAGGTGCATTTTATGATGAACGTGCTAGAAACCATCTGCAGCAGCTGTGATCGCTTTTCACCTTGCTGCTGTTCTCTGTAACCGAGCCATTGTCGGTCGCCACTCATAAAGAGGGAAATATCTTTCTGGGCTCGACGTTTTTCTTTGTGGCGACATTATTACCTTCTCTGCCACAGTAACCAGGAGAGGTAGCTATTGTATTTTACCAAACATTCAATGTCGACATTTCACAGGAAATACATGTTTTCATGTTCCTTGAACTCAAAAAATTTGGTGCGTTGCACTCACATGATCTCTACTTACCCCTCTACAAAATATTCTTACAAACACTATTCCTCTACCTACTTCGCGTTAATAGAGATGAACATTTGCAGAAATTATCTTATTACTAATTGTCTTGTAGGTGCAAGGAGAATATGGCTTTAAATGATAGTAAATGTTTTAAAGCTGGTCATTATATGAAGGCTTTGAAATTCCATTATCTTTACACGACCAAAAGATCAAAAGGTGAATAATGACCCTCCGTCTGAGAAAAGTATAAGTATTGCAGAACTCACACAAATAGCAAACAATAACTCCGAAATACTTCACTCCACAAAACATGCACTTGCACGTAACTTGTGTGTTTTAACGAGATCTACATTTTTACTTTCTCTACTGTAAGTAGATCTATTGTATTCCACCCAAAAATTCGATGTCGAGATTTCACCAAACATATAAATGTTTTGAGATCCCCTGAATCCAAAAAAGGCATTCTTAGGAAAAGGTTCGTGTGTGTGTGTATGTGTGTGTGTGTGTGTGTGTGTGTGTGTGTGTGTGTGTGTGTGTGGCATAACTCAAAAACGAAAAGTCGGTTAAAAACCAGAGTTGGTACGAGTATTTAAGTTTAATGTCTTTCATGGACGTGACACGAAGATTTTGAAGAAAATAGCTCCACCCTAAACTACCCTTCACATGGAAAATTTTGACTTTCTTGAAAATGGCTCTAACGATTTTGTTTAAAATGTCATATATTTAAGATATTGACAAATGAAATGTATATTAGGAATTTTCTGGCTATAGCCTATGTAGTCCTGTTTACTCTGGATGACTTTTGAATAACTCGTAAACCGTAAGAGATAAACCAAATCTTACAGTACCAAAAATGTAGATCTTGCTAAAATACACAATTTATGTCCGAATAAATTTTCTTGTAGGTTGAACCATTTCGGAGATATTCCTTGTTATGTGTGTGAATTTCGGAAAACTTAAAACTTTCGTGAAATGGAACATCGTTGTTCATTTTTGTATATGTTAAGTGTGCAAAGAGAACGGAATCTCAAAGCTTTAAAATATTTGACTATCGTACAAAGCCTACTGTATTCTAATATTCCCCTTGCATCTACAAGGAAATAAGCAATAAGATAATTTGTACAAATGTTTATCTCAACTAACACGAAGAAGATGTAGGAATAAGAGTTTGTAAGAATGGTTAGTACAAGAGTAGAGAAAGTCATGTGATTGCAACATCAGATTTTATAGTAAGATTTGGTCTATCCCGTGCGGTTTACCAGTTATACAGAGGTCATCAAGAATAAACAGGACTACATAGGCTATAGGGGAAACTTTGTTCTACAAAATGGTATCAACGTAGAATGTGACAGCTTTTGTTTTTATAAGTCATGTGATTTCTTTGATAATAAACCCATAGAATTCAGTGCATTCACTACAAGTTATTGTTTTCCTGGATTGCAAGTGCTCCACTCTTGGTTTTAGTGTGTAATTATGATGTTTATAAAATTGCAAATCCAAAAAGTACATTCAAGAGTCGCAAATTTATAGGAAACAGGTATACTGAATCGAATCCTGTGCAAGTGTGTGACGAGCAACAACAGTCGACAAGTAGTGAAAGTTTGCCTAACACATCTACCCCCAAGCAGCTGTAAGAAAAAAACTTGAAAGCTCTAAATTTAAATTTATAGCTCAGATGCTGAGCAAAGTGTAAATATAGTTATAGATTTAGCCGTACTACAAAATGGTTTACCTATGTTGGTTGTTGATTCTAGCAGAGTCAGACGTTTTTTCTAATTATGTGAGTTGTTGTTTCTAAGTTTTTGCTTTAAACACATTACATTTTCTTATATAACTGACTTGTTTTCTCATGAACTATCGAATACAGCTCAATGCAATTTTGAGATAATAAATACAACACTGATGCGTTTATGGAACTAGAATGATGTTAATAAGTTGCTGGGTTAATTTTAAAAAATTACTAATAAATAATTACTAATAAGTTTTCAAATAAAAAATCCCTCATCGTGGAAAAATTATATCACCCTTAATAAAGAACTTTATGTTATGATTCTAGTTGAGTAAACTTATATGTGTGTATGTTCCATAAAATTTTCATAATGGTATATAGTTTTTAAGAAAAAGTGACATGAAGTTAGTGAACTTAACATTGCCATACTTGTGGCTATTTGAAGGCTAAAGCGCGTTCAGATAGAGGATTTGCTAGCAAGTTTTTTTAAGGGAGCGAGTGAGCAGTCTGGCAGGAGGTGAAATACGATGCGCTGCAGGTTGTGGTGTCCGGCAGATGTGCAGGATCCTCTGCGGGTGGCACGGGCGGATGCTGAGGAAGCAGGTGTTGCTGCTAGACCATCCAGGTACAAGGAAGGTGTGGCTGGAATGTGCCGAGCCGAGCCGAGCCGAGCGGGAACAAAAACAGGATGTACGGGGGCACACATGCATCTTTAACAAAAACACAAAAAGAGGAGGAGGATGAGTGGCCATTTCCGCTGCAGCCAGCGGCATATGCCTCCTTGGTATAACATGGGCAATGATTTTAGCGTGGTGCCTGCCAGACTTTACTGAGATAGCCTTTCATAATTTACCCTTAAGGGGATACGGAGTCCCCTACATTAACAATGTTAAAATGTGTCATATGTAAGGAACATTTTCTAAGTAACTATACAACTTAGAAGGCTGAAATGTTTACAGTTTGTAGGTGAAACATCCTTATAATATCTGAAATAACAGTTTTTCAAAAATTTGAATAGTTTTTTAAAAATGTTTTCTCTTTTGGCATTTCTCACCACATTTTAGAGTACATATTTGTTTAAAATTATAATTATTTTCAAAACCCCTATTTCAGTGTATGTAAAACAAAATTTCAGATCAAAATATTAATTAACGACTGAGAAAATATTCCTTATGATTGGGAAATTTAAACTTACGGGAAAGAGCTCTAAAGCTGAAACATCTAATCTCTAAATATTAGTTTTATTTCTTCCATTATGGCAAGTGGCAAACATTGGGGATGATCCCGTAAGCAGCCATCTATTGTATTTACACCAACTACCTGCACCAGCTGGACACAAACCATGATTGGCATTGTCATTTATCGACAATGTATGGAATCAAACTGCCCATTGCGATTTTCTTATTTTTTCTAGATTTTCTAGATTTTGTCTTATTGCAAAAACATAATACCTCTGCAGCCTCTCAGTGACATCTCTTATTAATGTAGCGCACTTTATGGTACTTTTCAGACCACTAAAATATTTAACTCCGGAAACTTCCATTCCTCCACAGTGTTACTGTAATTCGCTGTACGAAATTGTGTTCAGTCAGTCCCATATTTTAATAATTAACTTATTTCTAGCATAGATATGGAGGTAATTCAAACGACATAATGAAGAAGAAACTCCATACTTTCATATAAGGCAATAATCCCAAAATTGAATTTTTGACAGAAAACCTCCTCCGTATCCCCTTAAAACAACATTTATATTAACGTTTTAATACATGCATTGCGGAAGCACAAAGGTACACTTAACTTAATTTACACTTCAATGCAGTTTAAAAAACACCTGTGTTCCGTTTACACGACTTCCTCTATTCTTACAAAATCTTGTTACTTTCGGTTAATCCAGATGAACTTTCATTACGTATTAGCTCCAGTCGTAAGAACACGCTCGTGGAATAGCTTGAGCGACCTTTTTTTTAACTGCTATCAGTTATCAGTGCAAGGCCGTGAGCGGGCTGCGCTCAGAGAGCATCAGTTGCCCAGGCCTGCAGTACACCAAAGCGATATTCAAATTTTTAAGAAGCGGATCGTCATATGATGACTGCAATTCCATGCTCCTGCATAACCACGAAAAGAAAAAGGAATAGCAACTTACCAGGCGAAAAAAGCATTTGTATTTGAAAAGTCAAATCAATAATAAAGAATATCTCGAAAATGGTTAACGCCAAAAAAGAACTTTTCCTGCTTGCTATAAATTGTGAGCTTTAACGAGATCTAAATTTTTTAGATAGATTTAGTCTGTCTCTTACGGTTTACCAACTACGCAAAAGTGATCCAGAATAAAGAGGACTTAGGAGGCTATTTCTAGAAAATTCAAGATATGCAAAATCGTTAAAGCAATTTTGAGAAAATAAAAAATAATCAGAATTTTTCCAGATAAAGGGTGTTTTGGGGGCGGGGGAACGATTTTCTTGAACAGGGGCGGCACCATAGCCGAGCGGTTAAACCGTTCGCCTATCATCAAGGCGTCCCTGATTCGATCCCAGGGACGCACATGTGGTATTCGTGGTGGACGAAGTGGTGTCCGGGCGGGCTTTCTCCGTGCTCTCCGGTTTCCCCCGCCACTCATTCCACCAACTGCTCCATCATCACCTTTCCAATCATCTACTTCACCTGCATTCCTTATGACACTCTTCCTCACTGTCACACCTGGTGCTGGGTTGACCCCCCGCTTCCAGTCTTCACTCTGTCCGGTCCATCTGCTATCTGCTATCCGGTCTATCTGCTCCCCAACAGGCCTGGAAGATCAAGGAGGTGCAAGTCAAACCGGTGCTCGCTTCATAGGAATTTCCCTGTTGCGTTCTGTAACTGTTTTAACGCATGAAGGGATATCTACTAATGCCAAAGCCGGATGACTTGGGCCATCTGGTGTATATTAGAGCACATGAATTAAAATGAGTAGATATATTAATATAAACTTCACTTTTTAAAGTAAATGTTCTGATATTTGAAAATAATGAAACCTTTCGAGCACCTGCTTACTTTTCAGAACATTATGTAATGATAAGTTCATTCTCTTCTCATGTTGAGCATAGTTATTTTCATACTCATATTTGAGTATATATTGATTTCTTTTCACTTAAAAGTACTAAATCTAAAGAGAACGCAGAGTTTTGGGGGTTATTGTTCTCATGGAAAAATATAACTAACACATTCAAGAATTTGTAGAATCTTCTATTGGTTCACAAAAACATTACTTAGAAGTATAATTTAAAGTCAATTTTATTAATTAAGGATACTATGTAACATGTTAACTTCAAAAACCATACCTATAACTTTATAAAAACACTATTTCATGGTGCAAAAACCGCAAATTAATCCTCAAGAAACAGTCGGATTTTATTCATCAGGTACTGCATGAGTTGTAACATTACAGTTCGCGATTATTCCTTTATTTTTGCTTGATTTATTGATATAATATGTTATACTATAATTATTTTATGTATTCTTTTGCTAACATAATCCATCAGCATTTAAAGGGTTTCAAAATCTTCTATTGCTTCTCAAAAACATAACCTAGAACTGTCAGTGAAAGTCAAATTTACCAATTAAGCTTGCTTTATAAAATCTTAAACCCCAAAGTTCAGTTGGTGCTATTTTACAAGAAAATTACTTGGTAGTAAAAACAGTGTAAACTCTCAGAAACATTCTAGAATAAATTGTATGCGTCTAACTATGCTTAACATGGGAAGAGAATTGACTTGTAAATCTGAGAATATACTTACTAGCTTTTGCTCGTACCAAAGTTGACTATGTATAAACTCTTGGTCAGATAGATGGTGCTTTCTCCGTTAAGCAGGCACTCGAAAGGTTTTGCCCTTAGCAAACAGAGTACTTACCTGATAAATGTGAAAACTTACCTACTGTATAATCATTTTAATCCTATGATCCACGAACTTCATGTCTGGGCTTTTGGAACTACATTCTTTCCCCCTGTGTACTGGAACACAATGAAGTTCAGATTACGTACCTCCCCCAACAATGATGAAAAAAGCCATAATTTCTTAAATATTTATTTCAAAATTCATAAATAACAAACTTGGTCACTAAAGTATGTATAAAAAGCTTTTGTTAGGAAGCATTTCTCACAGTCATATCGGTGAATTATTTCATGTCTTTGTAGGCAGGTAGGTAAGCGGGTAGGTGGTTAGGCGGTCATCAGGTGAGTAGGTAGGTGGGCGGGTAGGCGGGTGGATAGGTATGCAGGTAGGCAAGCAAGCAGGTAGGTAAGTGGGTAGGCGGGTGGGTAGATATGCAGGTAGACAGGCAGGTAGGCGGGTGGGTAGACAGCTAGGCAGGCAGGTATCCAGGTAGGCAGGTAGGTAGGAGGGTAGATGGGTGGGCAGGTAGGAGGGTAGGCAGGCAGGTAAGCGGGTGGGTAGGTAGGCAGGTGAATAGGTAGATAGGTAGAGTTACGGTGCTCATCAGCTTACCAGTTAAGCTGCAACGAAAGTTTTTCAATAACGTTATCTTCTAGCCTTTGTTAGGATATAGGTTGTGAGATTTTTAATTAAAAATCTGAATTTGAACATTTTTCACAAACTTCCCTTGTGGGATGTTGTGAAATTTTATATTTATGAAAATTCATAGTATTATTTTTCTATGCTGTAATGAATTGAACAAAATGTATTCTAAGCTACATTGGCGTATGAATTAAAATTAGATAATTGCTAAAACTGATATAAAATTTTACTTGTCATTGGGTACATTATTCTGCCATAATTTGATTTTAAGACTCTCTACTTTCAACCAAAAAAGTTGTGTAAAAGCACAAAATTTGACTGAACGCACATAATGTTTTTCGCCAAGAGAAAAGTTTTTATATATTTATTAAATTAAAATATGCCAATTCGCAAGAAACATTAATATTTAATTTTTGTCTTCTTTTATCTCCATACGAACGGCAGTTTTTTTAAGATTGTATGTTTAATAGTTGAAATAACTGTACCTAAAATGAAAAACTGGACTTCTAAAAATTGGAAAGTAAACAATGGTAAATTTCATTTCAACATTCCAAAACTCCCTGCACTGTACTCACTTAGGGGCACCTATATTTTCAAAATCGTGTTAATGTCAAATGTATGTATATAGTTCTGGGCAATCTATAACTAAATATAAAAGGTTACTTTTGACAATTTATTACGCCCCAATACCCTGAAAAGAAACATCTGGTATAGCTGGTCGACGAGCACCTGGTAAGTGTCATAATGTGTCAGGTTACCCCAACGTTACAGTCAAAGAGGCCGAAGCGGAAACACTATCGGTGCGCTTGTTATGACGTTGTAGAGGGCGCTAGAGTATATTTCGGGCGGGAGAGTGCAGCATTGTTACACCATGTTCCCTCACTCCGCAGCGTCCTGCTCAGCTTTGTTTATACGCCATGTTTCAACTTTAATAGTGTGACAAAATGAGAAATCCGTCCTGTTACTTTTGTATCGTTTTATTTTTCTTCTAAACTTTTGCACAAAAGCAGTTCTCTTTTACTGATGTTAACACTGTCTACTACGGGCATGGGCACAGGAGGAGAGGTAGCGAATGAACTTACCTCACCCACTCCACATTCTCTTGCCCAGTGACAAAGGTTGTTTGGATATAACACGTGCAGTGGTGGGTTCGTTCTACCTGCGTGGTAGTAGTAATTTCTACGCTATTATTAACCGTTTTGTTTATATTAAACACATTTTGCATACAATAATTATTACAGCCACCTACTGTGGCCAGGAAAATTACACAATCTTAAACCTTCCTTTCTCTTATGCAAGTGATAGCGCTACACTACCTTATGATTAACATACTAAATTGTTTCTCTTTCACAATAAATAAAGCAGTAAAATTCCATTGGTATTTACAATTAAAATATTTTAAAACTGTTTGATAAAAATGGTCAATTCTTTGGTTTTAAACTTAAAATTATGTTCAAACTTTGAAACACAAAATAAATGTCTATATTAAATAAACAAATAAGATATTAAACCACTAAACAGTGGAATCATAGGTACCTTTTGAAATTGTAAACAAATTCCTGTAAGATCACCAAAGTTTGATTTATGCTTTTCATCACAGTTGCGTTTTATATTGTAACGCTTTATATTTGCAAACCGAAATCCGCGTATCTACCACTCTTCATGAAACAGTCATACTCGCCACTGACTGAGGCGTGTCGGAACCTGAACAGTAGTGCAGGGAAGGGATAGCCGATGTGGTGAGGGAAAACGTATTTCAGGGGAGTGGCCCAGTTGAGTCGATTTTGCCAATACCTGGTGCACCGATTTGAGCAAGCGCTTTGTGCCCCCCCCCCCCTCCCGCCGCAACCAAAGCCATGCTCAAGTTGTCGGATATAGCTGACAGATCATGCCTCGAGCGTTGACGTCACCTCATAGGTCATCAACAGTGACGTTTTCGTGACGAAGCACGGTCAGGGCATCGAACCAGCAAGTCCTACTCAAGGTACCGAGCAACTCACACGGAACAGCTGGTTGGGAAGCAAACTCCGAGTCAGATGGTGAGGTAGCTTCCTTATATCAATTGGGGGCTGGTTATATTGAACTTTGATCTACAGTTTGATAAGTTCTGCTTTGCCTTCTAAATATCCTTAGTATGTAGAAACTTTTCTATGTAGTTCAATAACTTGACTCATTAAAATTCCTTATTTCTTCCTAAATTGGAATTGCGACAAAAAACGGTTATTAAATTTATTTTTAATTATATTGGCCACTCAGGGTAAACTAATTATACTGATTATTATTATTATTATTATTATTATTATTATTATTATTATTATTATTATTATTATTATTATTATTATTATTATTATTATTATTATTATTATTATTATTATTATTATTATTATTATTATTATTATTATTATTATTATTATTATTATTATTATTATCATTATTATCATTATCATCATTATCATTATTATCATTATTATCATTATTATCATTATTATTATTATTATTATTATTATTATTATTATTATTATTATTATTATTATTATTATTATTATTATTATTATTATTATTATTATTATTATTATTATTATTATTATGTATACACTAAGCAAAATTGCCTGTTAAAAATATCTTCTGTTTTCTCCTGCGTTTTTCAAATCAAATCTTCTGTTTTACTTCGGCAGACACGGCAACACTGGTTGTAGGTGTTTTAAACATAACTTTAAGTTTTATGTAACCTCATAAAAAGTAGTCTAAGAGTGTTAAAAGGCCTTGGAATCACAACACGCATTGCTTTCATTTGTTACTTTATTTTCTCCTCAAGTTCATAAGCGTGATGTTTTCAATATAAACATCCTATAACAACCCTAGAATTCATTTTAGTAAAAAATGTTTTAATAAAAGTTTCTTAGTTTATTGTGGAAAGGAAACTTGCAAGTTGTGCGGCATAGCTGCCGAAATGAAGGGAACGTTACTGAATATGGCGACATATCGCAAAGTTTTATCAAGGAAGCATGTAAATGAAGCTTGTACTTGGCAGCTAATTACATAAATCTGGAACAGAAACCATTGAAGCATTGCATCGCTTTGAATGTACGTGGGCGGCTTATGCCCACGCATCTCTACAACTCGGTGATAAGTGGGTAGAGTATAATTCGTTATTACGCCCCAGTGAAGCTTGGGGAAAATAAAAACTGACAGTGGTACCTTCACGAAGAAAAAGTACAAAATGTTTGGCTGTTGGAGTTACGCCTATGGATAATGTTTTATCTTACAGGTTCCTGCTGGGTTTCTGTGAGCGTACAAGAGTATTAAATTAGGATATTCAAGGCTCTGTCTGTAGGAGTAGGCTTAACGATAAAGAACAACGTAGAGCTATATGTAGATATGTTTAACGAATAGCCACTAGGATATTAATTTTGAGGATTATATGAGCAACACATATATGAAATTCCATTTTTTAAATTATTTATTTTTAAACGGTAGGGCGCTTAGGATTACCAACTAAATTATCTTCCAAACGACTGTTAGAAGGCGGGTCAACAACGTTGGCCTTTTAAACCATTTTGCAGTATTAGAGATACGTAAGTAGTTATATGAGATGTTATCGAAGATACACCTTTTGAGACTCCTAAAATAAAAATCTAATGTGTTGCACTCACATGAATTTCTCTACTCTTTGAATAACCATTCTTACAAACTCTTATTCCTATATCTTCTTGGTGTTAGTTGAGATAAACATTTGTATAAATTATCTTATTGTTTATTTCCTTGTAGATGTAAGGGAAATATTAGAATACAGTAGGCTTTGAGCGATGGTAAAATCTTTTAAAGCTTTGAGATCCCGTTCTCTTTGCACGCTTAACATATAAAGAAATAAACAACGATGTTCCATTTCATGAAAGCTTTAAGTTTTCCGAAACTGACACAAACAACAAGCAATAACTCCGAAATGCTACACTCTACAAATAAATTTATTCACAGATAAATTGTGTGTTTTAGCAATATCTACATTTTTTGTAGAGTAAGATTTTGTCCATCTCTTACGGTTTACGAGTTATTCAAAAGTCATACAGAGTAAACAGGACCACATAGGCTCTAGCCAGAAAATTCAAGATATACATTTCATTTGTCATAAAAATATCTTAAACATCTGGCATTTTAATCAAAACCGTTAGAGCCATTTTCCAGAAAATCAAATTTTTCGAAACATTTTCCAAGTAAAGGATAGTTGAGATTGGCGCTATTTTGTTCAAAATCCTAATGTCGTATCCTTAAAAGACATTAAACTTAGCTACCAACTTTGGTTTATAACCGACTATTCGCTTTTCTGTTATGATGTCCACAACTGAGAGACACACACACACGGACCTTTTTCTAAAAATGCTTCTTTTGGATTCAGGGAGTCTCAAAACATATTTCTGGTGAAATCTCGACATCGAATTTTAGGTGGAATAGAATACTTCCTCTACTTACCAGTAGAAAAAGTTAAAAAAAAAAAAAAAAAAAAAAAAAAAAAAAAAAAAAAAAAGAACGCTTGTGTGTGTGTGTGTGTGTGTGTGTGTGTGTGTGTGTGTGTGTGTGTGTGTGTGTGTGTGTGTGTGAGAGATAGAGAGAGAGAGAGTCTATCTGTTAACTGTAAAAAGCATAACTCAAAAACAAATGGTCGATTAAATAGCAAACTGAGTATTAAATTCAGTGTCTTCCAAGGACGCGACACGACCATAAAATTAAATGAATTAATGAATATATAGCGAATCTACGCTTTACACAGATAATTTTTGAGAACTTTTTTCTCAAATTCGTCTAACAGTTTTCAATAAATCGCCGTATGTTTAACATAGTTTAATGAGAAATGTAATGCAGGTATATCTTGCAATTTTCTTGGAGTTGCCTCTGAAGTTCTCTTCATTTTGAACGGCATTTGCACACCTGGTAAAGCACAAGAGATAGACAAAGTCTACCCAAAGAATGCAGATCTTTTGAAGACATAGAATTTATGTCAAATAATTTTTTTTTCGAGTTAACCGTTCCCGAGATATTCCTTGTTTATCGGTTTACTTTTCTAGTACTTGTACTTTTCTCAAATGGGAAGTCTTTATTTTTTTGTTTTCTTTACATCCTGGTTATGCAAAGAGAACAGAATTTGAGCTCTTAAAAGTTTTGACTATCGCTTAAGGTTACCGTATTTCCTTATTCTCATTGTGCCTTGTGGGTCAATTGTAATAAAACCATTTCTGTAAACGTCATCTCGATTAGAAGACAAATGAAGTAGATAGAGGAAAAAGCGTTTGTAAGAGTACTTTTACAGATTGAGCACATCAGGAGAGCATAATATAGTCGCAGTCGTTTTGCACTGTCTTTAACAAGTCGATGTTTCCAACGTGCAGCTGAGCCTCTATTACATATGTTATGGTCTGTCGGACACACAAATAGACTGTGTTCGACAGAAGACGACATTCAACATAAGTTGTGGGCTTTAAGATGATCTATGTACATTTTTTGTGTATCTAGTAAGATTTTGTCTTCTTCCGACAGTTTATTATCATAAAAATGTCATTCAGAACAAAAACTACACAGTATATTCACAGAGAATTCTCCATAAACATTTGATTTGCCAAACAAATATCTTGAACACATAGTATTTAGGAATGACAAGTCCAGTTACTTTTTAAGTAACGGATCACAACCCGTGACCATGCAAGTCGCAGTTGTTCAGTAACCTTGACACAACACTGCTCAACTCTCACAATTGCACTCACTCACTAAAATTGTCCCAAAACTCACTTCTCTGTCCGTGCCAACTCGCTTATGTAGCCGAGAATGAAGTACTGGCTATTTTTCTGGAACTCTCAAAGACCGAGGGAGGCTCAAAACGTGTATTTCTGGTGAATTTTCCATATCGAACTTTTGAGAGGAATGTGTATCCACTCGACTTACTTGAAATCCTTTATGCGTAACCCAGTTAGAAGTAATTCGTGTTTATACCTAAATTTTTGTAGGTCCCGGCAAAATGTAATTCAGAAACGTGTTAACAGAGCCTTACTTATACATAATGAATTTCTATATCAGTCGTTGTTATACGTATCAAATTTCAGTGAAATACAACTGAGTTTTATATAATTATAATGAGCGTACGAAAAAAATTAAAACAAATGGAGGCGTATTTCCCTTATTTCTGTTGTCAAAGACGCAAGCTAAGCGTGCGGGTTTCGGCCACGGAAACATAAGAAAAAGACGTTTGCTGGTAGAGCCGGCGACTTTCAGCGTGACTTCTCGAACGAGAAGTAAAGATAAACATTTTCGTCATCTGATGTTAAGTGATTAACAGTGGATTTGTCTTTCAGTTCTCAATTTAATCAGCCATGGAGAACAGAAACAGGAAATGTTATATACTAGATCAGAAAGTAAAATTCACACTAGAGGTGGAACTTAATACACACGAAACCAAAACTGAAATTGTTTCAGACTTAGGAATTGCTTCTACCACACTACGTACAGTCATCACAACAAAATGAGGTGTTCGCACTTAATGCAAGAAAAGTGAAACAGTCCTTACAGCAGGACCAAGTTCAAAATAATATTTTATTCGTACACATCCTTGTTTTTTGTAACATTGTATGAATGTAGACCTAGTTTACTACTTTTTTACTTTCTCTACAACGTATAGTAAGTAGAGGAAGTATTCTATTCCACCTAAAAATTGGATGTCGATATTTCACCGGAAATAGCTATATATTTTAAGCAAAAAAAAAGCAATTTTAGAAAAAGTTGTGTGTGTGTATGTATGTATGTATGTATGTATGTATGTATGTATGTATGTATGTATGTATGTATGTATGTATGTATGTATGTATGTATGTATGTATGTATGTATGTATGTATGTATGTATGTATGTATGTATGTATGTGTGTATGTATGTGTGTATGTATGTATGTATGTATGTATGTATGTATGTATGTATGTATGTATGTATGTATGTATGTATGTATGTATGTATGTATGTATGTATGTATGTATGTATGTATGTATGTATGTATGTATGTATGTATGTATGTATGTATGTATGTATGTATGTATGTATGTATGTATGTATGTATGTATGTATGTATGTATGTATGTATGTATGTATGTATGTATGTATGTATGTATGTATGTATGTATGTATGTATGTATGTATGTATGTATGTATGTATGTATGTATGTATGTATGTATGTATGTATGTATGTATGTATGTATGTATGTATGTATGTATGTATGTATGTATGTATGTATGTATGTATGTATGTATGTATGTATGTATGTATGTATGTATGTATGTATGTATGTATGTATGTATGTATGTATGTATGTATGTATGTATGTATGTATGTATGTATGTATGTATGTATGTATGTATGTATGTATGTATGTATGTATGTATGTATGTATGTATGTATGTATGTATGTATGTATGTATGTATGTATGTATGTATGTATGTATGTATGTATGTATGTATGTATGTATGTATGTATGTATGTATGTATGTATGTATGTATGAATGTATGTATGTATGTATGAATGTATGTATGTATGTATGTATGTATGTATGTATGTATGTATGTATGTATGTATGTATGTATGTATGTATGTATGTATGTATGTATGTATGTATGTATGTATGTATGTATGTATGTATGTATGTATGTATGTATGTATGTATGTATGTATGTATGTATGTATGTATGTATGTATGTATGTATGTATGTATGTATGTATGTATGTATGTATGTATGTATGTATGTATGTATGTATGTATGTATGTATGTATGTATGTATGTATGTATGTATGTATGTATGTATGTATGTATGTATGTATGTGTGTGTGTGTGTGTGTGTGTGTGTGTGTGTGTGTGTATGTGTGTGTCAGTCTGTGGGCAGCATAACTCAACCGTAAAGTCGGTTAAAAACCAAACTTGGTATTTAAGTTTAATATACTTTAAGGATGCGACACGAAGACTTTTAAGAAAATTCTTCCATCCTAAACTACCGTATACATGAAAAAAATTTTCGAACATTTTTATTTTCTCGAAAAATGGCTCTAACAATTTTGATTAAAATGCCAATTGTTTAAGATATGTTTATGACAAATGAAATGTATGTTTTGAATTTTCTGACTATAGCCTATGTAGTCTTGTTTACTCTTGATAACTTTTGCATAACCGATAAAGTATAACACACAGACCAAATCTTACTATACAAAAATGTAGATCTTGCTAAAACACACAATTTATGTCCAAATACATTTTTTGTAGAGTGAACGATTTCGGAGATATTCCTTGTTACTTGTGTGAGGTTTAGAAAACTTAGATTATATTCATTTTATATCTTAACCATGCAAAGAGAACGGAATTTGACTATCGCCCAAGGCCTACTGTATTGCCATATTCTCCTTGTACCTAAAGAAGATAAACAATAAGATAATTTCTGAAAATGTTTTTCTCAACTAACACGAAGAAGATAAAGTAATAAGAATGGAGAGTACAAGAGTAGAGAAAGTCATCTGAGTGCAACACATCAGACTTTTTAAAAAGAATATGATGCATTATCAAAATCTGTTTTATAAGTAACTCTGAGTTACAAGTAGTCTTCTCTCTTCTCCTTAATATACGCATAAATTAGATTCAACTCTTTAAGTAGTAGAGCAAGCAACAGGGCTTAAACTTTCAAATGACTTCCTTAAGATTTAAAAGCTTTGGACTCGCATATATAGGTACTATTAAATAGGGAAGAGTTTAATGAATTTATTTTCATTACAATTAAGAAATCTCATATTTGGTCATTTTGCATATCCTAATGAACGTACACGTTAGTAAAAGTTAACACGGTTGTGTGATAACGTAATAACAGAATCACGTTGATTGAAAAGTAAATCTAAAACTCTTGTGCATGTCACAAAGACACTGTACACATTAGTTATGCTCGGATAATCGATGCGGTACAATGCACATTCCAGAAAGCCGATGATGCCGTCTGGGAGAGTTTGGAGGGTATTTTTGCTTCTCGATTGCTTCGGTCGTAACCGCTCATTATTTCATGTCGACATAGGAAATTGTCATTTGTAATTAGTCTTAATTTGTGGACAGCAGCCCGAAGGTACTCGTGCACTGCCGATATTCCGTTACCGCTTGTAGTAGAAGAATAATCAACCCTTTCATCATACTTTCGCTGGTTTTACACAACTTTGTGCTCCGATTGTTTTCCAGTTCATTTTGATCTTTTTCTCTGCATAGTTTGTCACGAAATTGAATTACGTTCTATTGCAAACCTTTCGTGTATCTTGAACTCTTCCTTTGGCAGTTCCTGATTATTATTATTTCTCTAATTAAGTTTTCAGAAAAAGAACTTGGGCTATTGCGTTTAGATTGATTAAAATCGCTTTTAAGGAGAAGTGAAAAAGGTGATTTTCGAAAGAATTAAAGGAAAACGTTACAGGAATAAAAGAAAGGTAGTTTGAAAACTTGTAGCTCAATTTAAAAAAAAGTAAAAATAAATGTCTGATATGTTAAACTCACATGACTTTCTCTACTCGTGTACTAACTATTCCTGCAAACTCTTATTCCTCTATCTTCATGTTAGTTGAGATAAACATTTGTAGAAATTATCTACTGCTAACTTCCTTGTAGGTGTAAAGGGAATATTGGAATACAGTAGGCTTTTAGCGATAGTCAAATCTTTTAAAGATTTGAGATCCCGTTCTCTTTGCACGGCCAAACAGAAAAAATTGTGAATAAATACCTTCCATGTGAATAAAGTTTAACTACTGCAAAACTCACACAAACAACAAGGAATGCAACCGAAATGGTTCACTAACCAAAATAGAAAAAACAACGAGTTTGGACATAACTTTTCTGTTTAAAGGAGATCTACTTTTTTGCATAGTAAGATTTGGTCTATCTCTTACGATGTATCAGTTATGCAAATGTCATTAAGAGTAAAAAGCATTACATGGAGTATAGCCAGAAAATTCACAATATAATTTAATTTGCTATAAAAGTTTCTTGAACATGTATCTAGCATTTTAATCAAAATCGTTACAGTCATTTTTGAGAAAATCAAAGTTTTCGAAAAAAGTTTCCATGTGAAGGGTAGTTTAGGATGCAGGAATTTGCTTCTAAATATTGGTGTGGAATTCTTGATAGGTATTAAACTTAAATACAAATTTTGCTTTTTAACAGACTTATCGTTTTATAATTATGCTATTCACACACACACACACACACACACACACACACACACACACACACACACACACACACACACACACATATACGGAGGTTGTTCTAAAAATGTTTTTTGGGGATTCAGGGGTCCTCAAAACGAATATTTCTGTCGAAGTCTCGACATAGAATATTTGGGTCGAATACAATAGGTGTTTCCCCTACTTACAATATGTGGTAGAGAAAGTAACGAATTTACTTGAGTATGTAGTTGCGAGTCTGAGACATTAATAAAATTTTAACGATTTATCTTTATAATCATCTCCTTTGCCCCCTTCATTTTCTTGTTCTTCAAGCTTTGGACCTTGTTCAAGATCCATTTCCTCATGATTTATCAAACTCGACTCTCCGCCTGTCTTCGTATTTTCCGTTTCTCTAATGACCTGTATTAACACTTTTTGTAATCTTACTCATTCATCTTTTGAAGATGGTATCTGCTTGTTTTGGTTAATTTTTTCTATGAGTTTAAATATTTTCAATTCACCCCTTATTTCCTGGCTGTACCAGGCGGCCCACTTAGTAAGTAGATAACCCTTTGTGCGTTAAAAGAGTTGCAGAATGCACCGGTGTAAATCCAGTCGGTGACGTGAGTGAACTTTGTTCTGCCTGTAAGAGAAGACAAACGGGAGAGGGGGTGAGTGAGTGTGTTGGGTTTAAGGGCCCGTCGACAACTTGGTCATTAGGGCCCGAACGGGAGAGGAATTCCCCAGGTTTCAATCATCGCACGAAGGATTATCTACTTACCCCAAGCCGGAAGAAGTGGGGCATGATGAAAGTAAAAATCATCACAGCGTTACTCTAGGTATTAAATTTAATAAACGCAGTAATAACTTCATCTCTTGCCTTACCATTGTGATTAAGATTTATATTATTCGATTGAATTAATAATACTAAAGACATATTTGCCACCTGGTATTTGGGATCCAACAAATAATATCAAAAGATCATAGGAATTTAATTACTGTTGATTCAATTTTTCTTTTCTGCTTTCTGTTTAGGGCTAACATTTCACTTGAATACAGAAGTACAGCAACTGCCATTGTTTTGTATGTATCTCTTTCTTTGACACCCTCCTTATTCTACTGCATTGGAGTTTAAATTTATAGAGTTTATTATTTATATCTCATTGTCATCTAGCAGTTAGTCACATGCCGAGTATCTAAATATTGTAACTTGATCGATGATTTGGTCATTTGATCTACTATTACTATTATCATTATTATTAGGTATTATTATTATTATTATTATTATTATTATTATTATTATTATTATTATTATTATTATTATTATTATTATTACTATTACTATTACTATTACTATTACTATTATTGTTATTATGCGATATAGTACGTTCCATGAACAGAGTCGAAAGCTCTCTCATAATCCACAGACAGTGAAGTGTTTCTAGTTTGCATTCTTGTCTTTCCTCTATTAATTATTGTAAAGTATGTAACTATACAGTCCATGTGGGCTCGCCTTTATAAGTCCGTTTTGATTTTAGGAGATTTAGGAATGCATTATAGTATTCAGAGGTTGCGCTATTATTTTGGCTAATTTTATATAATGGGGCCAATAAACTGAAGCCCCTGTGGTTTATGCATAACGACATATAGCCATTCAGCATATATTAAGGAGGTTTAAAAACTTTCTTTTTATTGCCTCTGAAGCATATCTGATTAATTCCTGATTCGTGTTATTTATACCTGTGGATTTACGCTTTTAAATTGCTTTAATACAATATTCAGTTCTTTTATTGTAATGGAATTGACAACGTCTGCATATTCATATTTATTATTCTAGCCATTACTCTTTGTAGAGTTGGTAAGTAGTTTTGAAAAATAATCTCTCCATTCCTCCTTCAAGTATATTGTTTGTGATTGCATTGTCTTTCTCTTGTTTACTTAATTCTCTCATTATTTTAGGCCTCTGTCTATATGCTACTTCATCTTCTATGTTAGAAATATAATAATTCCACGAACCCTTATAAATTGTGTAGATTTCCTTTTCACTTTGGTACATAGATTTTTGCTTTCAATTCATTTCTCTTCATTATTTAGTAGTAGGTACTTTCTGTAAGCCTTTTTCTAATCCCCTATTAATTGTCTTACTTCTTCATTCGTTTTTCGTCTTGTATAATTCTTATTTGATTCCTCCAATGCTTCAAACCTGCATTTAAAATCAACTGTTTTAAGTTCACCATTGGAGATCTACTTCTAAAGACAGAATTATGTTATCCCAAGGTTTGATCTAATCTATTCTAGTGTAACCTGCTTATCCTAAAATCTCGAAGGAGATTTATTATGTATTATTCGGAACAAATAACTTTGTGTTTGTTTATTTGCGGCCAACGGAGGAACTGCGCGTGGTCTGCATAATTGTGTGCAGGACACATATTGTGATAAAGACGACAAAGTCTAGTCCAGTTACTTTTTCATCACCTTATTACTCTTCTAAAACTTTTGCACAAATAGACAGTTCTCTTTTACTGACGTTAATACAATCTACATTCTTTCGTGATATTGCAGCTCACTTACTTACACTTTTCTTCTTGTAACTTTGACTCATTTCTTTCAGTATCTCTCTTCACTTTCTCTGTCTCTCAAACACTAACTCCCACCATACAATAACTCAACACTCATTAAAACTTTTTCACTTCGACGCGACATATCTTTCACAATTGCCTTGCAGTCACTGGCACAGTGACCGACTCTAAAGCTGCCTGCCTCACGCGCTCCGCAAGCATTTATGCCGGCGATGACGTCGCCAGATCTTTTACGAACGTCCACAAACAAGCCGGCTGCCGGACACTCCTCGAATATTCTGGAAAACCGTTTGTATTGCCGCTTGATTGTTGTTAGTCACGTGTTTGTTCACGTGAGTGGTGTGGGGAAGCTTGACGTTGAGTGATCTTGTTACGCACCACGACAGTGGGGCGGGGCAGACCGGCCCCGATCGTCTTTTGTTGTGTTGCTGCTGCCGTGGACCGGCGTCACAGTATGTAAACACGATAACAGCGCCACCAATCCAGGCGCGTTACTAAATATCCCGAGTAGTAAGTCTTCACTCCACCCCCCCCCCCCCTCTCTCTCTCTGGGCTTAATATGCTCCAATGCTTTTGAAAGACTCATTTTGGATATTAATGGGCATTGGAATGAACATTGATACTGAAATTATTGTTTGGTATCCATAAAACTGAGCAACTCCGTTAAAAATGCGTATCTCTGCACAGCATTTTCTCCATAGAGCAGGGCAATTTACTCCACTTCTCTCATCGCCACCTCACAGTGGTATAAACAAACAAGCGATGCAGAATGACTATGCAGTGAGAACAGGAAATATATAAGTTTTAATCGCTACGAAGAAAAAAAATGAGGTTAAATTTCAAGCTGATTTCCTGGAAATCCTGTCATTTTAGGAAAATATCACTTGCCGGAAATGCAAAAAAAAAGACAGCGGCTTTAAAAGAAATAATGAAAATGTATACGGGAAAAATTTGGTTCTGACATAACTAAGTCACAATTCACTAAGAACATTTATCGTTATACCTGACATAAAAGTATGCTACTACAATATTTTATAATTCTTAATGGTGTTCTTGGAGGCTATTTCAATACCTATAGTAGCGTTTGTTTTCAAAACGTAACAATTCCAGTTTTTCTAACGCCAAAAAAGGGAACATTAAAATTTATTTCACTATGTGTAGAATTTAGGGCTATTCTGGGAAAAATTGTCACACAAGTATTTTTAGCAAAAAGATTATTCTTTATGAAAAGGTTATTTGAAAGCCCAGTATGGTAATATTTGTTTACAAAAATGCACAAAAATATAACTTTTGATGTTATTGCTAAAGGAAAAGATCTAAATAACTTTAAAGCTAAAATATATAATGTATTTACATACCTATGTATCCACTTTTCTTGAAAGCCATGTATAACCTGGGCTATCTCCTCTCTTCTTCTGTGCCCTTGTTCTCTGATAGGTACCTCCAATGGCACTTACAACTTCCCATTCCCAAGTGTCTTCTTTCTGGTTATTGTTTACTTCAATTTGGAAATCTTCATCACTTATGTAGAAGTTCAGCGACTTTATGCAGGAGAAAACAGCAGGCAATAATGGAAGGAATCTTGTTCTGCGTGTTTATTTTGCCATGGAGGATAGGAAAACGTTGTTTCACCTTACCAAAGTACTTTTTATTGTGACGTGTTCCTTACTCAAATACTCGGGATACTGTAGGATCTCTGTTCTAAGTTAACTAAATTGATACAGGGTGTTATGAATCATCCATTATTTGTCGTCTGATACAAGCAACTTGATAAACTTTCAAGATAGTCTCAAGTACTTGATTTATCAAGCCTCTTTGCAATGTTGCAGGTTCTTTTTACAATTACATTCAATATTATAGCTTTACCATGTTGACAATAAAGCTGGGGGCAGATAAAGCAGGCAAAAAGTCACGGTAGTTAGCAGATATAAGGCTTCGCTGTCAATTTTCTGCCTCTCCGCACTCCTCTCTTCTATATTTGTTTTGAGACCTCCCCAATAAAATATTGATGTGTAATATTCACTTGCTTTATATATAGCAAACTATATATATTATATTTCTTTTATTTTTGTGCAGCTGCAAAGTATTCTTACCAAACTTTACTTTCTCTATCTACCTCATGTTAATCCAGATAAGCCTTTGCAGAAATACAGTGCGTTCGTAGATCGGCCTGACCGCCCTGCGGTGACACCGGGCCGGGTGAGGACCGGCGCGCCCTCCGCCAGAGTTACACTAAACGACCGGCAAGTCATGGGTATGGAACACTAATGGGTATGCTAGCTAGCTTACATTAGGCTTATTTGCATCAGAACAGATGTTGAAATTGATGACCTGCAACATGAACACATTCCCCGTGTCTCCGAAAGCAAAATTCTGGGTTTGCTGTCAAAAATTAGTGTTGACTGATTGTAATTCACTCGTGAGTTTGTCCCGCAGTTCTTGTAACGTGTGTGAATTTGTTGGGTACACTTCATTCTTTAAGTTCCTAACAAATAGAAATCGCATGGAGATAGTTCAGGGGAACGAGGTGGTTACAATCCTCGACTAATAATTATTGTGTCATCATACTCACTTCCCAACTCATGCATAGAATTCACAGCATTGCGCACTATAGCTGAATCCTGCTGAAACCAGTCACACAATGTTTCATTTCTTGTTAGTTGCGGAAAACAAATATTTAAAATAAAAAATACATAAACGTGTGAATCAATTGTTGTGTTGTAAAATACGGAACCGATAATTCTACACTTACTCGCTGCGCAGCAAACCCTAACTTTTGTAGCGTAGTGAAGAACTTGTTGAATAATGTGGGGATTTTTAGAGATGTAGGAAATGGGTTCGCGTTGAAGGTCATTAATTTCAACATCTGTTCTGATGCAAATAAGCCTAATGTAAGGTAGCACAGTGTTCTGTATTCATGACTTGCCGCTCCTTTAGGTGTAACTCTGGCGGAGGGCACGCCGGTCCTCGCTCTGTCCGGTGCCGCCGCGGGGCGGTCCGGCTGATCTACGAACGCACCGTGTTTCACTATACATTTTATTGTGGGTATAGGAAGAATAGAGGAAACACAATCGATATTCAGATATTTAAAAGCGGGACGCGGTGTGTTGGCCTTGAAATTCCATACTCTTGCCATAATATTGCAACGCCTGCTGCACTTCACAAAATGACAAGGTATTGACAAAAGTCAAACCATTAGCAACGCGTATCTTGGAAATGGCTGATGCGGAAATTTAGTTTACTGGAAATAATTGGTGTTTTAAAATATCCATACTATTTGTACAGTACTTTTCTATGTATTTCTTAACGTTTACCATTTATACAAAATTATACAATATTCCTTCCGAATGAAGAGGACTTCACAGGCAATTCCCAGATAGTTGGATACTAGATTTTATTGGTAATGTAAATCTGTTAAATGCATGCGTTTTAATCAAAAGCTTTAGAGGCATTTTTGAGAAAGTAAACATATTGGGAAAACGCTCCACGTAATAGGTAGGTTGGGGTGGAGAAAGTTTCATGAAAACCTTTGTGTCAAATCCTTGGAAGGTTCTGAACTTCAATAGCAAGTTTCGTATTTAACGGAATATTCAGTTTTGCGTTGTGTTTTTAAAGCACACACACATATTTATACACACAGAGCGACGTTTTTCTAAACATCCTTTTTTGGATTCAGAGATCCCAAAACCGGTATTTTCGGTGAAATTTCGATATCTAACATTTGGGTGACAATGAATATTAAAAGTCCTGCCTTGTTCTCTCATTTTGATTTACATTATCATCTCTAAGTTTAACATTGGCTGCTTTTGTCACTAACTTTCAGAAAATTGAGTTAAATATCCACACAATTACTATAAATCCGCAGCAACAGTTGCAAAGCAAAGTGAATATGCCCATCCTTACATATGCATGCGCAACGATCTGTAAACAGTACTTTCGTGTTTGCATAATATGTTTTGGTCATTTCGTTGGATATCCACGGGCTATCTGTATTAATGACTTGTACGGAGGTGACTAACACTAACCCTTAGGGTGATAACCTAATTTGCTTTCGAAACGACGCAAATTTCTACTCACATCTGATCCAATTAAAGATAGCAATTATAATAATGAGTTTCTCTATATTTGTTGCTCACCGAGTACATTAAGGTTAGAACGCTAATGTGAGCATGCATTGGTAGCAAGAAATGTTTATCTATACTAATAGTACTCGTATGGAGAGAAAATCTGGATATGTGTGTATTGGAACTACCATTCAAAAACAGTATTCTTTCCGACAGATACAGACTGAGACTAACTGCATAGCATCAAGGAAGATAGGACAGTCAGTGACCACCCTAAATTTTGGAAGGAAAAAAACGTTGTCTTAGCTGTTTATTGTAAATTTCCATCACATTTAGATATAATAGTGTGTTTTAATCTACACAAATGTGTATTAGGAGTAGTCTGACAGAGGAGCATCCAGTAACTGGAGCAAGCACCGCATGTTGACCATAGTGGGGCCTTTTTGCTTCCAACGTGACCCCTAGGGGGAAGAGAGAAAGGGGAGTGTCTAAGGGACACCAGATCCGGACGACGATGTGCGCTAGCAAGGACGGGCGCTAATTCTGATGCCGGCTAGGTTTGCTTTGGTGATCCTCAATCTGGAAATCCCAGGAATGAACGAGATAGTCCCAGGAGGGAAGGGGGCTCCAACAATCCGCCAAGCGCCAGAGAGAAATGTTTATAGAGCGCAGATTCCACCATCCTGCTGGAACATACCGATCGCAGTCGCCTAGTCCTGCAACCTTGAAACAGACAAGATGAAACAAATGAAAGGAAATGATCGATAGGAAATTTGTGGTAGAAGGGGAACCACGCAACACTTGCCTGCCGACTCGGGGAAACACGAAAAAGCATGGCAATGGACCATGGATTAGTGGCGGCGTGTGGTATTGTATGATGAATACCATTTTCAATTGTATCGAGCTGATGGGCACGTGAGAATGTGGTGTATACCCCATGAAGCAATGGATCTGCGTGTCAACAAGGTTGTGTCCAGGCAGGAGGAGACTCAGCTATGGTCTGGGCTGCGTTCTTATGGTCGTCATTACGTCCCATTGTCCGGCTGCAAGGACCAATAACAAGTGCACGTATGTGGAAATTCTTTCAGACCATCTACATTCCTTTCTGGCACTAGAGTACATGATGGAGATGCCATGTTTCAACAGGACAGTGCAACATATCATCACTCTTTGGTTTGATGAGCACTCCAATGAATTTGCGACCATACTTTGGCTCTCCAGATCATCCGATCTGATCCAATCGAGCATTCATAGTACTCTGTCGATGTCGGTGCACGTTCTATAAACAAGAATAACGTGGGTAGACTGCAAGATGCGTAGGTCCATATCCCTCCAGAAGAATTCCAACATCTTGTAGAGTCGAGGCTTCGACGAATTGCTGTTGTTTGAGGGCTCACGGAGGAACAAGTCATCCTTGCATGTACCAGTGATTAAAAATATCAAACGACAAAACTAACAAAAATAAGCAATTTGTATCTTCTCAGGTTCTTCCCTCCTTCCTTCCTTCCTTCCTTCCTCTCTCCCTTCCTTCTTTCTTTGAGGCACTCATTGGGAGAGAAAACAAATGAAACGTAACTGCGGCCGATCTCCTCTTCCTTACATGCAATCTTGGTTGTAAGTTATCTTTAGTGCGTTCTTTCGCGCAAATATTTATAGCCTTGGTGTGGGGCATTTATTATCCCGTCTCAGGCAGCTGATGGTTGAGTGGAAGATAGACCTAAGTCAGCCGTTACAACTTAAAGCTTTACAGGAGTAATTTTGTCCCCACGAATAGGGACTCTATAGGAGAGAAAACCAAGGCAGTTATTTTTGTGTTACATGTATCTTCACTCTAAAAAATCACAGCTCAATTTGCGACATGATTGTGACTTTGTTATTTGACTATGACTGCCTCATTTTCGGTTCTCAAATCAACGCGGAACAAAAAGGAAGTGAACCAAATATTTCCATGCTAGTATGAACAGCCTAATGTGCTGTAGTAAAGAATGTTAATAGACTACATTCTGGAATGGGAGAACTGATTAAAACAGAGGCAACAACGCAAACAGAAGGGGAGGTAAAAATCTAGAAAATTTAGTAATTCAGTATATCATTAAAATTTAACATGAAGTATATATAGGAAAAACAGGATTCAGATAAATGCCTTAAAACGAAAAACTACTTTTTTTAATCGCCCGCCTGCACGGGATTTACGCACCATTGATTAAACATCTTGGGTTCTCAAAGTGGGAGGGGCGAGGCGAGGCGGGACGGAAGCAGTATCATTAATTAAAGAATTGGTTTTATTGTCACTAAATACATGTCATTCCATTTACAATATCTGTTATCTTGTGCATATTAAGTGTAAGCTCCAAGAGATATAAATTAACCTGCTCTGCACTCGCCGGTAGAAGAAACACGAGTGGGATGCGGAAACTGGATATGTGTTTCAAACGATAACTAAATTAATTAGATATAGGTGTGTCTTTCACTACGTTCCTTAAATGCCAATCACTTCAGTGAATTAAATTAAACACTTACGTAAAAGCAGATATTAGGGGAGATGTGGGTAGAATGTAACACGTGAATGTAGCGAAATGATGCTTTGAAGTTAATTTTACAAAGTTTTATTTAACTTGCAATGTTTGTTTATTCGAGTAAAATCTTGTAACTGAATTTTAAAGCAGTTATCCTCAACCGATTGCGCTCTCATATACCCACATGATATGGGTATAGAGTTTGCTGAGAAGAATAGGCATAAAATAAACAGATAACTAAATAATACATTTAAAACAAAAATATTTTTAAAAACAAGGTTTTATTTAAATGGTTTAAAAAGAAGAAACCAAACTTTAAATTAAATTAAGTCTATCAATTTATTACATTAAACAATTTATGTTATAAAAGCTTGTCGCGAGGTTTAACTGTACAGCAATACAATATTTTACTTGATCTTATATAAGTAATTCCAAGAAAAACTAATACATTTGTTATAAAATAGATAAATCTCGTGACAAGTTTTATATCACATAAATCGTGTAATGTAATTGATGGATTTGATTTAATTTGAAGTTCATTTTCTTCTTTTTAGAGCATTTAAATAAAAACTTGTTTTCAAAATACTTTTATTATTAATTAGCAGCTGAATACGCGGCTTTCAGCAGAATCAAAAGAAGAGTTAGAAGAAGAGAAAGCGTAGGTAATCCTTCCTTAGTCCACTCGCAAAATAGTCTCTTAGTCCACGGTGGCAAATTGCACACTCTGCAAATCGCACGCTACACAGTATAGGGAGAAGAAACATAACCTGAGTTATACGAATTAAATCTGGAAAAATCTGATAAACTTCATTCATATCACTTTTTCTGCTCGCTCTTCCACAAAAAATTCTTAAAAAATGTTATTCTTGGTATTAATAAGAAGCGTGACGTGGGCCGCGCGCCCGGAAGATCCGGGCTGAGCTACTTTTCACCACATACCAGGCCGACGAGCAAACAAAGGCGCTCAAGGTCAGGCTGCCTCCGCAACTGTTTGTGTATACGTGACTAACAACAATGGGAGCGCGTATCAAAGACGCTCACGGTCAAGCTTCCACACACCACTCACGAAGGCAAACACGTGACAACAACTGTCAGAACCAAAATGGGTTTCTGCGGGTGATTCCAGAAGTGTCCGGCGACCGGCTTGTTTGAAGAAGTTCGCGAAAGGTTCGTTTTACGTCATCCTCGCTATTTAAGGAGGCGAGGAAACAGCAGTGTGCCAGTGAGTGCGAGGCAGCTGTGTGTGTGCGCGTGCGTGTGTGAGTGTGTGTGTGGGGGGGGGGGTGTGCGGCAGCCGTGAAAGGTACGTCGCGTCCGAAGGAAGAAGGTTTAATGAGCATCGAGTGATTACATCGTCGGAGTTAGTGTATGAGAGACGGAGAAGGTGAAGAAAGACAGTAAATGAAGCGAGTGAAAGTTAAGAGAAGTAAACAGTTGTGAGTTGTAATATCGCGAAAGACCACAGACTGTGTTAAAGCTACTAGAGGAGAACTGTGTAGGTATATGTGCAGACGTTTAGAAGGAAAATAAGGCGATAGTAGAGTAATTGAACTGGACTTTTGTAATTTTTGTCGCACTGGTGCCAGGAGTGAGATTTATCGAATTGTCATTTTGTCACAGAAGCTCAGACTTCTTATTAGTCAACATAAGATTGCATTATACAATTTTACACACTTGTACGTATAAGAAGCACACAATGGGGTAAAGCGATAGCCAACATTTTAAAAATCGTGTTGATATGTGATGGTTTTGAAATTCCATGCACTTTTCATGACCACGATAAAAAATAAATAGCGACGTACCACTTGAAAAAGTGCTGTTAGTATTTGGAAATTCAAACCAATAACAAAGAATACATCAGAAATGGTTAATGGCATACACATTTTGACACAAGTTGGGCTCTTAAACGAGATCTACATTCTTTATGGATTAAGATTTAGACCAACGATGCACAACGCTTGCAAAAGAGGGGAGGTTGAATTTACCTCATTCCACTTTGTGCAGACTGTGCTACTCTTTTAACATTGAATTGTGATGCAGTGGCGTCTTGGTTATATGTACGTTGCGTTTGATTCGCCTCATCTAAAAATACGTCTGTATCTCCTTATGTGGAATATTGAATTAAAGACCATCAGGAACTGAGGAGGCCACACTGGGAATTGAACCGATAGCACGAAAAGGAAGGAAGGCAATCCAGAACGGCTGTAGCTCAGGCTACAGAATTACACGGCAATCAAAACACATGCCGGTAAGGTTATCAGCAAATAAGCTACTGAATGTTATCAGTGTTGATTCATGTAGATGAGGAGAATGCTAGCTAAAATTAATTAAGTGCAAATAACGGGAAGGCGAAAATAGTCGAAATGTACAGAAAAGCTCAGAAAAGAGCAGCAAAAAGTGGAAGACAGGGAGAAAAATTAAATAATTTAGGATAGGTAGAAAGTGATTTAATGGCACTGATGAAGGTGTTAGAAAATATGGAGGAAAAGTTACGAGAGAAATTAGAAAATAGCCAACAGAAAAATCATAAAGGAATAGAAAAGTCAGGAGAGAAAATAGAAAATGTTTATCTCCACAAAAAGCTTTATTTGACGTAAATTATGCGTTTTAACGAGATCTACATTTATTGTGTATTAAAATTTTAACTATCTCGTATGTACCAGCTATGCAATGGTTGTTCAGGATATAGAAGAATTCCGAGGCAGGTATCTCAGCTTCACCAATATGTGTCCTGTGTAACGATCCAGCAGAAATGAACGAAGACCACTTGAAGACCTGTGAAGCATTAAGATCAGAAGAAACTACAGTTCAAAAGTATTGGAAAGCACGAATGCTAATGGCTTCATTGCCAGATGCAAGGCACTAGAAAACAACAACAACAACAACAACAACAACAGAATTCCGAGGCTATTCCTAAAGAATTCAAGATTTACATTTTATCATTAATATATCTTAAACATATAGTAAGTTAACAAAAATCTTTAAACCCAGTTTTGAGAAAGTAAAAATTTTCCCATAAATTTGCTCTTAAAGGGTAGTTTGGGGCGAGGAATTTATTTTATCTTTGTGTCGCATCGTTGGAATACCAATAATAGTATTTAACCATTTCCCTTTTCAGTTATGCTGTTCGTAGACAGACGCGCGCACACACACACACACACACACACACACACACACACACACACACACACACACACACACACTCAGACACACACACACCGTCTCTCTCTCTCTCTCTCTCTCTCTCTCGGATCCGGAGAACCCCAAAGAATGCATTTTCCAGGTTGAAATACAATAGTTTCTTTACCCACCGTAAGTAATCGTAAACAAGGTGAAATGTGTATGCATTATTTCCGGCACAAAGAGCCCGGGTAAACAAAGACACATTCAGCTCCGTATTACCCTGCACTTGAGCCAAGGAATACAACGGCACCATACAAACATGACGGTTAATTAACGTTGGGATTTCGTCACGAGGAACGCACGCAGTAAGGTGCGGTTGTATATCGCTCGCCACACCTCTCTACTCCTCCACAACTGGACGGGACTGCAAGCAAACAAAGGGCACTTGCCCTCCAATCTAAGCGGGAGGCATGTTACAGTACACGACGGGCGAGTGCAACACCAGGTTTTCGTGATCCTCGCCAATCCCTAAAGCTCTCACTCACGATGCTGGAAGACTTCGCCACAAGCCACCCTAGTTTCAGACATACTCAGTGTTTCATTTCACACACCTTCAACTTTAATTAATTGCCCTGCCGCATGTGGAGGCTAAAATTGAAAGGGTAGAATCACAGAGTTGAACCACGGACCTTAGGGTTATGGTGCTGCCGCTCTAACCAACATGCCGGCAGGACACTAAATTCTCCAACTGTCTCACGAGTCTATGACCCTATAACAACTTGCGGAGGGATCTTTTGTGCCTATGCCCCTGACGCTGCACCCCATGGGAGGATGGATGAGACGAATGGATCCGAAGGGCGACCGGAACGTTGCCAAGATAGAGGGCAGGGTCCCTACATTTTCCCAGTTAAAAGTACCCCGGCGGAGCCTGCTGTTCCTCTCCCACCCCTTCAGATTTGTAATCCCAAGGGGTGTATGGGACTCGGAAACCGGCTCCTCTCCTCCTATCGGGCTTGTACGATCTCGGAAACCAGTGGTTCGCCTTTCGAGATTTCCAGAGCGCATTCTTTCCCCCAGCCGTGCTGCTACCACGACGCTCGCCGACTGAAATGGAGGGACAGGAAATTCGGAGGATATACGAGAGAAATTCTCCCCAGCATTCGCCTGGCGACCCGGGGAAACCTCCGAAAAACCTATGGCTCAGGAAAGTCGAACCCACGACCTTCCGAGTGTGAGCCACAGATGTTACCGCCTGAGCTACCCCACTTGTTTTGGGTATTTAAAGAGAACGGATTTTAATGCCATCACACAGCGATCAGCTCTTAAAAGACTATCAATTAAATCTGTTTTCTTCTACTCCCATTGTAGCTACAAGGAAATATATACTAACTTGTTTTCTGTGTGTTTATCTGGATTAGAATGAAGTAGAATGCAGGTAGAAGAAAAAAAGGTTTGTTAGAATAGTTTGCGCAATAGTGAGTAGAGAAAGTCGTGCGAATGCAACGCAAGATTTTTTGGCAACTTTCGCCATTCGATGTTCAGTTAGAGGCGAGCGCTTGCATTGATACAGCATTCTACTGCAAATTCTGTAGGAGTGTCTAGTGGGTCAAGTGTAGCAATTCTCACGGAGGAGTACAAGGTCTCGGCAGCACGGTTAAAGCATCCTGTGACCTCTAGACTGCCCACTGAACCCGCCAAACAATCCTCTGTAGCGTTACTACATACTACAGGCCTCTGACGGGAAAGGGGCCAGTTCACCATGTCACAAATACACATCTACTGACAGACACAAATTTTAATAGCGGCTGATACCATTACTATTCCCTTTCATGTTGTACAAATGAATTTTATGAGCGTAAATGATATTTACATCACTGGCTTTGCAGCGTGATTTCACAGCATACACAAGATCGTAAGGTCTGGCAAGCCTGTGATTGGATTCTGTGTTAACCAGCCCCTTCTGCCACCTACCATTAAATTTTGTGTTAGCCATAACTACATTAGCTACTGTGTTCCTCTCACAAGAATGTTGCTGTAAGAAATGTATTTGACATTAACAACTCCCAACGTTTTCTGAGAAACATTACGACTAGAGTTTCAACATATCAACAAGGATTAGATACTAAAGTTAGATACTAATTGATTGCGCAACGTAGTGTCCTAGCATGCTAGCATAAGTGCGTATGCTCTCTAGTTTTAAAAATGGCGCTTGATCTGTTGTGCTTCTCAACCCTTCTGAAGTATAAGAACTATAGTGGGCCATCTCCATCCACAATGAAAAAATAGCTGATGCCATCAATCGTTACAGTTTGGAGTTGTATGTTATATATAGGATGTCCCAAAATTAGACCAACAAACTTTGGGAGCTGATAGATAAGAGTATTTTATACACTTTTTACTAAGGAAAGTTTTTTGCTGTGGTGCTTCGTTTAAGCGTTAGACGAGTTAATGTCATAGATTACTGTCTCCCATCTGTATAAGCATTTACGGCAAAATCAACAATGAAAATTAGTATTGCATTTATCTTAGTAAGGTACACAATCTTAATTCAAGAAACAAACACAGAACACATAAACAAAACACAAACATCTCATTGTTTACAGTTAATCACAGCTTTAGTATTCAAAGCAAATGTTGGAACGCAAGCCCATTGCGATTAACACAAAGAGTGCATCGGCGTGCCCTATTCTGCCATACTCTCGCAAAGACAACAGCCAATTCTCTGGTTCAAAAGTTTGTTGGTCTAATCTTGAATGGTAAACCTGTGGTTAAATGTAAGCAATGAGATGTTTCTGGGAGGCAGTAGGTAATGAAGGGTCTGGTTTAAAGGTTTGTACTTCAACCGTATTTTCTCATAAAGCGTTGAGAAACGCTTTCCACACCACATGTTTCTGACGTCTCCCCTCCGGGAAAAATGGAAATAATGTGATATTTCACATTGACGAAGAGCAACCATTTGTTTCCGTGTCTAACTTACGAAAATATTGTGGAAAAGAATGCACATCTACGGTGCTGTTTATTCATTAGTATTTACATAAATTAAAACACATACAGTTTTCCAAAGGCTTTCGGTAGGTTAGTTTTCAAGTTGGTGGGGCCAAAATTGCATAAAATGATTTAGTCTGATATAGATTTACTAGCAATAATCCACTAATCAACATGATTTAATAGTTTCTTTTAGTGAAGCTAAAAATATTGCTAGAAACTCTAACCGTAATCTTTCTCAGAAAACCCTAGAGTTGTTGATGTCAAACACAAGCATATTCTCGTGAGAGAATTACAGTACTTCAGCTAACCCTGAAATTTTACTTTCCGTTCATTCACAATCTCCTGTAACAGGATGGGAAACTTGATTTTGTGTAATTTTGAGTGCATGGAAACGTGCCGATGCATCTGGTTATTCAGAGTATTTTTCTTTATCTAAAGAGCATAACCTCCAAAGCATTTGGTGTCCAAACCAGCCTCTTAACCAGTTATTCAATGACTTGAGCAACATTTTGGAGTTCTAGGTGAGAATATAAAGGAGTAGGAGCACATATTGGGGAGGGGTCACCCAAAACCGGGTTACTGAACTACACGTAGGCCATGTGTCTCTTTGTGATTATAACGTGACCCCTGAGAGGAAAGTATGAATGACAGGAAGGCCCCAAGGGTGACCAGATCCCGCGAAGATGTGCACAAGCATGGACGGAGTCCCTAACGGCTTCAGATTGAACGCACCCGACGCGTCAGGCCTGCCACAAGACCCGAGACCCTTAGGGATGCCTAGAGGTCAGAGATGCCGCTTCAAAAGACGTATTCTTCAGTTGTTCAACCTCCACCGCCCAACCGCAGCAGACCGAACACCGTCGCCTGGTCCTTCAACCTTGATAGCAAATAATGGGGGCAGGAAATGATAAGATAGGAAATCCGGAGTAGAAGGGGAACCACAGCAACATTCGCCTACTGATCCGGGGAAACCTAAAAGCAACATGGTGATAAGAGGCCGGCTCGACGGAAGTCGAACCAGGAACCTACTGAAAGCGATCCCATACATTACCACGGAACTATCTCGCTCGTTTAGGAATAGGAGCAATGCAAACTACAATCCGTGTGGGAGTCCTTTATGAGTAAACTTGTACAAGAAAAGTTAGCCAATTTATTAAAAAAGATTACTGTACTACAAGGATTTCGGAGCGTGATAAAAATGCTATTAGTATTATTACTCAATAAACCTGTGATATTATTTGCAGAAAAAGGTATAGAAACGAGGGGGATCAAGAGCTATTCACTAAAAACGTTAGCGCCCTCTCTCTGATGCTGCGTGTTCTTTTATAGCTTCCGTCAGGAACGAAGATGCTAAATGGCGGTTGCCGCGCAGACCGTTGCGACAGTTAGAAGAGGAATGGTCGCGAACACTCGGCATTTGGCGCGAATCTGGCGAAATACTTATGTTGTTGCCAAGTGTATATCTACTGTATAATATGTATTTTATCCTATTTTTGGCCATTGTATTCTCATTCAGAGTCCAAATTTGAAGGTATCTGCACAATGGAATTGATTTCTACCTCGGAATTGTCAAATTCCACTGTTAAACAGCAAGTTCACACAAACACATTTTGAAACAGAATATCGCTGATTGGGTGGAAACCACTTTGCCATAATTAGACTGCAACGTAGAATCTTTGACACTATGCAACCGCCTTCATTCGCACAAAAATAAAAATAAGAAAATAAAATTGAGGTAGTTTGGACACGATGTGCCGCGGCTGTTTTAATTTTTACCTAAGATTAAATAGCCATCTAAGGTGAAATACTCTGAGTAGAGAAAAGCTTAATGTACATAGAGCTAATGTATTAGAAATTATTACTGTAGGTGATATTTTGTTTATTTTCTATTCACATGATAGCTCCTTCGAGTTAGAACGAATATAATACTGTTATAACTTGACCTCCAATTCTAGATGAAATGTCTATTTTTATACGTGCGAATAAACTAAGTTTTGTTAAATATATTCACGTTTTATTAAAACTAGAGCAAATATTGGTGGTGAGGTCAATGATGTGGTCGGAGGAAGGGGGGCCTAAAAATGGCGGACAAATGGCGGGACCCAGATAGTATTCTCTTGTACAAAATAATCTTCAACATCAATGTAAAATATCGCTTCAGGAATTTCTAATGCTTTCAGTTTTCTTTCTTTGTGCAATTATTTTGCATGCCCCGTTGACTTGATTACAATATAAATCCAAAGGAAATAAAACAAAACATTGTTACATGAGAGTCATTTGAAGATTTTTATATTAAAAAACTTCAGTACACATCTATAAGGAGATAGAAGAATCTCCTTGAGAGGTTTATACAGTACACTCTGCAATATTCGATAAATTATAGTTAAAGAAACAAATAGAACGTAGGATCATTGTTGCTATGTAAACTCTCTTTTACTGATGAAGCATTACATCATGGTTGTGTATGGATATTCCTCGCAGTCAAATGCTTTTTCACTCTGCGTAATTCAACAAATATTTATATATTGACTATTGGGAAACACTGCCCCGCTGAGACCAACCCAATTCGAACAGCTCTCGTTCGGGAAGGGTTCAGGTGTTTGGCCCAACTTACTTCTAATAACGCCCTCACCTCGGCAGCTGAAGGGGTCGGAACCTCTGGTCTATGGGGAGCATAGAAATAGCAAGAGTTGGAGAGTGACATCTGGCGACATGTGCTTATGTTAACGAAAATCATTGTGAATGACCCCATTTAATAACCTGGCCATAAGTTTTTGTGTTCTTGTTGAACTTGCATTGACGTTTCTATGTGACTGGGCCTTAAACTAGCTTTATTACCTGTTGATTAATACATTTAGTTGATTCTTCCTCCAGATAAGTTTTTCCTCTCTCTCAATTTCATATCATTCCAAGGCAAATATCGCGGATCCAAACCTTTATTTTAACAGTGGTTTACCGAAACCACAAACCCTCATATTTGAAACGAATCCGTGACTGAAGCAAAACAAAGTCGTAACTGGTTTGGCAATGTATTCGCAGATAGCTTGGGTTTTTACCTTCCCGTGTGACATAAGCGGCGGTTTCCGGCGCCATATCGGGTATGCAGGAAGCTTTACTACTCTAACCTCCCAGTATCGTCTTTCAACAGGAATCACTGCATTTGCAACATAATATAAACTGCAATTTGATACAGCTGACTCTAACGAGAATGTCACAAATCTCCTGGGACATTTTGCACTTTTTTTAAAAAAATGGTTAGTACTGGCTGGGCTACAGAAGGATAAGAAATATAAATAAATAGTGCCTTCTTGTAAATAATTACACTAGCCAACGAAAAAATATTTTTTTAAATGTTCCCTTATCTTCATGAGTCAAATCTTGCTAATTTTGGGTTGAAATAAACGAACATGACAAAGAAAAAATATTAGCTCTAATTTCTATGATTTACAATAGGTAGAAATATTTTATTTTACGAGATTAGGAGAAAAAGGTACATCTTAATTAAGTATGTCAACAATATTGAAAGACCAGTTCAATCTGTTTTATTGGGCGTTATATTACAAGAGTTCTAAATTGATGGAAGGACTCCTGGCAGGTGATTGGGCTCAAGAGAATCATTTGCAACCATAAGCTCGTTGTCTTTGGCCTTTCCTCTTGTGAGTTCTGGAGCATCCCTATACACAGACCAGCAAGCATTACTTCATTTCAATGGTCCTGGTGTCTGTTTCATTTTTCGTTTGAGTTCAACATATTTAAATGAGTTGAGGAGGGTTTTCGTGTTTGCATGTCTCCTTCATTTAAAGTGCACGGCCAACAGCAATAGAAGGGAGATGGTTGCCGTTGTGAAGTAATACAGGTTTCAAACTTAGCTTGGAGGAATCTATGAATAGCCTCCATTCCATAGGATGTGGTAAAGTATCTCAATGTGAAATAGGTCGAATAGCAGATGAAAGATTTGGATAAATTCTTCTTTTAGCTTTCTCTACTACGAAAGTAGAGGAAGTATTGTATTCCACCCAAAAATTCGGTGTCGAGATTTCACTGGAAATATGTTTTGAGGTAACCTGAATCTAAAAAAAAGCATTTTTAGAAAAAGATCTGTGTCTGTATGTGTGTGTGTGTGTGGTGTGTGTGTGGTGTGTGTGTGTGTGTGTGTGTGTGTGTGTGTGTGTGTGTGTGTGTGTGTGTGTGTGTGTGTCTGTCAGTCTGTGGACAGCATAACTCCAAAAACGAAAAGTCGGTTAAAAACTACAGTTGGTATTTAAGTTTATAATGTCTTTCAAGGATGCGACACGAAGATATTGAAGAAAATTTCTCCACCCTAAATTACCCTTTACGGGAAAAACGTTGATTTTCTTGAAAATGGCTCTAACAATTTCGATTAAAATGACATATGTTTAAGATATTTTTATGACAAATGAAATGTATAGTTTGAATTTTCTGGCTATAGCCCATGTAGTCCGGTTTACTCTGGATGACTTTTGAATAACTCCTAAACGGTAAGAGATAGAACAAAGCGTGCTGTACAAAAAATGTAGATCTCGCTAAAACACACAATCTGTGTCCAAATATTTTTTTTCTGGATTGAACTATTTCGGAGATATTCCTTGTCACTTGTGTCAGTTTCGGAAAACAAACTTTCGTCAAATGCAACAAAGTTGCTCATTTTTTAGTACGTTAGCTACGCAAAGAGAACAAAATCTCAAAGCTTTAAAAGATATGACTATCGCTCAAAGCCTACTTCATTCCCATATTCCCCTTGCACCTACAAGAAAATAAACAATATGATAATATGTACAAATGTGTATCCCAACTAACACGAAGAAGATAGAGGAATTAAAGTTTGTAACAATGGTTAGTACAAGAGTAGCGAAAGTCATGTGAGTGCAACACATCAGATTCTTTTCATTGACAATCCTGTCCTTATAGGTGGTGTCGATAAGAAATAGCAGTCATCTATATTGTTTGTAGCCTCTAGCACAGCGATGTCCGTTTTCAAAAGACGGAAGGTTTGGTTCACCTCCTTCCACTATCCGCGGACTTTGCCTTTCTTTAACCTTCAGCTGTGCATTGTATTGCAGTGGCGGCTAGCTTACATGTACTGTTTGATTTGCGAAAGCACTTTCAAATCTTATGCGGTACGCATCTATTCATTGGTGACTTCTTTGGTACTGCTTATATTTATGAAGTCTATCAATAGTTAGCGACAATGTTGAAGTGTATAGCCTTAGAAGCGATCGTCGCTAACTTATTGCGATACAGACTTTTAATATACTTCAACTTGGAGAAACTCTTTCGCAAGTATATGTAGAGCTATACTCACTCTTATACACACAATTCTTGCAAACGCTTATTTCTCTATCTACTACATTATAATTGACATAAGCATTTTTAGAAAGAATCTAAATGCTAATTTTCTTGTAGATGAAAGGAGAATATCGAAATACACTAGGCTTTAAGCGATGGTGAAATGTTTTAAGAGCTGGTTACTATGCGATGCCTTTGAAATCCCGTTTCTTTGCAAGTTCAACAGATAAAAAACGAATAACACTCCTATTTTACAAAAGTGTCAGTGTAGGAAAATTCAAACAAATAATAAGGAATATCTCGGAAATGGTCCACTCAAAAGAAAAACTAAATATTTGACATAAACGTGTGTTTTAACAAGATCCACATTTTTTATTTAGTAAGCTTTGGTCTGTCTCTTTCTGTTTACCATTTATGCAAAAATCACCCAGAATAAAGAGGTCTTCTGAGGAAATTCCCAGAAAATTCAAGGTATGACCTAGAAACGACTACTAAATATAAGGTCAATAGTGAGTGAGTGATTAGGGTTTAAGGGCCCGTCGACAGTTAGGTCATAATTAAGGTCAATAGTGATTTTGCGTAATACTTACGTTTTCGAATTTTCAACTTTTTTTAAAAATATTTTTGCAACAACTTACAATACTCAAATTGATTCATCGCTGTAAATTTCAACCACTCTTCCTGAAATTTTCAGTACTCTTGGAGACCTGTTGAACAAGGAAACTGACTTCGGCTTTTTATTTTAACATGGATAATGCATATTAATGGTGGAATTGAAATGTTTGTAAAACTTATTGCAAAAAATGAGCAAAAGTATGAGATCTGAAAATTCTTTACAGCCACGCTAATAAACATTTTCCTAAAAGTCTATGTCAACTTTGTTATTATGGGGTAGTATAAATCACATGCCAATTATCACATAACAATTTGAAGGTGATAGGTCATTGATACATTGCTTAAAGAGACGTGTGTTTCAGTGATTGCTTGTATTGTGGAAATGACATCATTCCTCATGCATCATCGGTGAAAGAGCAGCTTGTCACTTGAAATATGATCTGTATAAATGCATCTTATCCACATCATAGTGTTTCCATTTCGAAAATAATAACAGCTGGTAAACATGACTTTATTCACGCCCAATTAGTTGAAGTCTGAAGCAGTTGCTACCATTTCACACATAGATTTGTAACTCACTACCTATTTTTCAAATTTTCAAAGTAAAGGGGATGAAAACCGGCAGAGTAGCGATGGGAAGCAACATTATTCTCGCTGACTCCCCCCGCCGCCCACACTCTTGGGGTCGCCCGGAACTGGTGTTTCCGAATTGGACAATAAATCGATTACGCAGAGCACGGTTCTGGAGTGAACCTTCCATTTACGTTTAGATATCAGACGGTTCCTATTCATGCGAATTACATTCGTTTTATCTGTTATACTCTGTGAGCTTTAAATCTCCGTCTAGAAAATGCACGGAAATAACGTGATGTAGTTTCGATAAGGAAGATCATTTTTGTTCACTGACTTCGATTCGTTTAAAACTGAACTCAGTCGATCTCCCTAAAGGAGGAAGATAATGAGCATTGTACTCGTTATTCTTTACCTAGCTTGAGTTAGTTTTACAGTATTACCCAATAGAATAAAGGTAATAAGAGGGAAGTGTTATACATGGTCAAAGATGGTATAAAGAAACTAGTTCTTAGATCATACTATATTATGACTAGAGGGCGGAAGATTGTACAATAAGCCGCAAATTTAGTGCACGTGGGCTCTATTGCTGCTACTCTGCTATGTACACAACTGCAGATAGAGTGGCTGCGCGGTACCGGTTACGTCATTTATTATCCGTGTCCAACTAACCTGGATCACATGTGACTGCACGCGCATCCGCGCTCTAATTATAACATGCTACATACATTTCTGTGATACACACACCAATGGAGATCATCTGAGGAGAAAGCTGAATTCGACGGAGCCCAACTTTTTATGGATATTTGTTTTGCTGTTGTTAGATAGTGATTTGTTTATGCCGTAAGCAATATCCATGCATCGTAAAATACTTCTAAACCGTTGTTTATTTTAAAACAAGAAAATTGAGTTTCATTCTTGGTTTAAACTGTTCTTTTTTAACATTAATCTATATGTAAATGTATGTATGTTAAAGTTACCAGAATATTCTGATAGAAATGGTTTAACAGTATATACGAGTAATCTTATTGATATTAAGTTAGTTTAGATTGGCCATTATTATTACATTTGGTAAAAGCTGTGCCAGCATTCGCGGTTATACAGGATAGCTTTAAAAGATTTGACTATCGCTCAAAGCTTTCTGTATTTCCATATTCCCCTTGCACCTGCAAGAAAATTAGTAATAAGGTAATTTTTGTAAACGTTTATCTCGACAAACATGAAGAAGATAGAGGAATAAGAGACTGTAAGAATAGTTAGTACAAGAGTAAAAAGAAAGTCATGTGTGTGCAACACATCAGATTTTTTTCTTTTTGGATTTAGGGAGTCTCAAAACAGGTATATTTCGGAACCGTATTTTTGGATCGAACGCAATGCTTCTCTGCTTACTATGTAGCTGTGTGGTAGAGGAAGTAAAAATAATAAAGGGCGTTTGCTTTAGCACGTGGCGTAAGACATAAGAATTGCTGTATTTTTTCAGGTGTACCTACCCCACTTATTCGAAAGATTGATTTGGGTCTTCTAAATGTCTTTCAGAGAGAACTACCCAAACTGAATATCTAAAAAGTGCAGTTCATTGATACTGGCAATGGTTTTAAAAGCAAAATATAGCGAAATACTGTGAAATACGATTATTTCATTTCGTCACTGAATTACATTGAATTGTACTTACTGTAAAAACGTCAAAGCATATGTTTCTATAATGATAGTAGGCATGATTTAGAATACGAAATTTCTTAATTTGCCAGTCTTTAGTTACCAGCAAGAGCTCGGTACAACATGCACTAATAGCTTCAAATAAGGAGCCAAAGGGCACAAAATCTGACGTGGTGCACTCACATGACTTTCTCTACTCTCGCACGAAGTATTCTTTCAAACACTTATTCTTCTATTTACTTCGTGTTAGTCGAGATAAACATTTGGAGAAATTATCTTATTGCTGATTTTCTTGTAGATGCAAGAGGAATACGGTAGACTTTAAGCGATAGTCAGATGTTTTAAAGCTGGTCGCTGTATTGGTTTGAAATTCCGTTCTCTTTGCAAGATTAAGAGGGGAAAAAAAAAAAAAAAAAAAAAAAAAAAACGAATAACGACCTTCCATTAGAGAAAACTTTTAAGTATTGCAAAACTCACACAAATAACAAGGAATATCTCCGAAATGGTTCACTCTACGAAAATGCAATGGGACATAACCTGTGTGTTTTAACGGAATGTACATTTTTGGATAGTAAGATTTGGTCTATCTCTTACGGTTTATCATTTATGCAAAAGTCATCAAGAGTAAAGAGGACTCCATGGAATATAGTCAGAAAATTCAAAAATATACATTTCATTTGCCATAAAAATATCTTAAACATATGCCATTTCAATCGAAATCATTAGAACCATTTTTGAAAAAATTAAAATTTTCGAAAACTTTTCCATGTAATGGGTACTTTGGGGTAGTGGAGTTTTCTTAAAAATCTTTGTGTCGCATCTTTGAAAGATATTAAGCTTAAATACCAACTTTGGTTTTTAACCAAGTTTTCGTTTTTGAGTTATGTGGTCCACAGCTGACAGACACACACGCACACGCGCGCGCGCGCACATACACACACACGAGGACCTTTTTCTAAAGATGAATTTTTTGGGGTTCACGGGCCCTCAAAACGTATATTTCCGATGAAACCTCGATATCGAATTTTTGGGTGGAATACAATACTTCCTCTACTTTACTATACGTAGTGGAGAAAGTAAAAAGAGCCCTAATAGGTTCTTAACGTACAAAAAAGCAGACAGTATGAAAATAGACAATTATAGTCACTAAAAACCATTATACCTTGCTCCAATAAGCACGAAACATATTTGTATAGCATACAAAGCCTACAATTCTAAACAAAGGAACAAAATAGGCAAATAGCGACATAGCCAAGACCGTGCCTCAGAGAATGCAGGAAATGGGTCAGGAGACTCGCTGCAGACCCATCTCCTGGTGAGGCAGATCCCACAGAACGCCGTTTTCCCTCTGGGAGACAAACTTCCCACACACAACAAAACATCCGTCCGGGTGGGATTTCCTTATGAAAGAGCCCTCTCAGCTCTCAAGGAAGAATAACCCTCGGCGCGTTCGCGTATTTAAATAAAACATTTCTCTTATTTTATAGAATATAAGATGGCTTCCCGGAGATACATGGATTGATGAACCTCGAATGAAGATTTAGCTCCGGTTGTATGAACTCGGAATATGAACGTGGAATACCCTAACTCGTATAAATGAGGCGAGTTGTATCACGCACTTCAACTCCTGAGATAGCTATTGCGTTGTTAGCAGATTAAAATTAATGTTGGCAAACAATCTTCGGTATTTTATTGTTTTATGGACCTAAATAAACCCTCCGATAATATGTAGTTAGACCTAACTTTAGACACATTGGACAAATACAATGCACCTAATGTCGGAATAAGCCAAAACTTAAAATAGAAGGCTCATTTACAGAAGAAATTTCAATAAGTATAGGAATTAGACAAGGGAATTCTCTTAGCCCTCTCCTTTTTAACGTTTTAGTGGAAAGTATAATTAAGGAACTGATACAGGAGAAATAAATTAATTGCATATGCAGATGATGTGTTTCAACAGCAACACAGAAGACAATTTACAAAGTTTGATGTATCATTTCTCATTGAATGGCGAGGAATACGGAATCAGTATTACGCATTTATGACAAAAGTTCTGATAAAAACTAGACAGTCATTGAGATGTAAAAGGGTAAAGAGTACAGACACATAAGGGACAACTCGCTCACTAAGACCTACACAGATCTATTGTGGCTACCACCCCTAGGATGCAAGGATAAAATGAGGGAACCGAAGGCACCACACAGTTTCGCAGTTAGACAGGCCACAGAGATACGCGGAAGTCGCTAACAAGTGCTGAGATCTCTTCATCCCGGCGCCAAGCCCTGCCAAGTAGCCATCACACCGCGGACCCGGTGTCGAATTGAGCGTCCCCCCCTCCTGATGGAGGACAAGGCCGGCCAAACGCCAACTAGCGCCGAGAACAGCAGTTACCATATGCAATCATCCGCGCCATCTGCCCGGCACCGCCTACACTACACGCTTGAAAGTACACCTGAAAGATGATAAGGAAATGGAATGAAGGGAAATGGTGGAAAGGAAACCGTGGTATGAAATAATGTACTCCAGCACTCGCCTAAGTGACATGGGGAAACCACGGAAAAACCCATGTCAGAGTGTGCGGTCACGGAGATCGAACCCGCGACCTCCCGAATGCGAGCCACAGAGGTTACCGCGGAGACAATCTCTCTCGGTTACTTCAGTAAGTTGAGGAAGTATTACTCCATGCCGGTACCGAGATTTCACCGGAAATAAATGTTTTGAGACTCCCTGAATCCAACCAAAACATGTCTAGAAAAGGTCCCTCCCTTTCTTTCTTTCCCTCTCTGTGTTTGCGCGCGCACGTCAGTCTGTCTACCTGTGAGCAACATATCTCAAAAACAAAATGTTAGTGAAATAACGAACTTCGTATTTAAATTCAGCGTCTTCCAGGGATGGAACACGAACATCACCGTTCCAAACTACCTCGTACTTCAACAAAATTTTGGACATTTTAGTTTGTACAAGAGTGAGTAGAGAAAGCCATGTGAGTGGCACACACCTGATTTCACTTACTACAAATAATGAAGCATTCGTAATACAGAAAAAATATAACTTTCCATCTCTGTTACTTTTGCTACTAGTACTTGCAGTAAGTATTGTATTCCACTCAAGAATTAGATACTGCGATTTTTATTTCACTGGAAATACACGTTTTGACACGCTCTGTAACCAAAGAAAAGTATTGATACAAAAAGGGCTGTGTGTATGTATCCGTCTGTAAGTAGAAAAGGTAGGTGAAATACCAAGCTTGGTACTTAAGTTCAATGCCTTCCAAGATTACCGTTCACCTCTCGCCAAAGTGGTCAAGGTTCGATCCCAGGGACCCGCATGTGGGATTTGTGGTGGCCGAAACGGTTTCTGAGTGGGTTTTCTCCGGGTTCTCCGATTTCCCCCGCCACTCATTCCACCAACTGATCCATCATCACCTTTCCATTCATCAATTTCGCCTGCATTTCGTATCATCCCCTTCTTCACTCTCATACCTGGTGCAGGTCTGACCAACTCCTTCGTCTGGTTCATCTACTCCCCTAGGGGTGTCAGTCCTCCATAAGGGGAGGGTAATCAGATAAACAAGAGAAGGCTTCCAAGATTACCACACGAAGATGAAAGAAATAAAAAAAGATTCGTCATGCCAAACTACCATTTACATGAAAAACGTTTGGAAATTTTTATTTTTTCAAATATGGCTCTAACGACTTTCATTAACACACCGTATTTTTAAGGTGTTTTCAAGACAATGTTGCCTCTCAAGTCCTCTTCATTCTGAATGACTTCTGCATAACTAGTAAACTAGTAAAGAGAGAGACAAAATCTTACTTACTGCATAAAAACGGCAGATCTCGTTAAGGCATACATTTTATGTCAAAAAATTGTTGTGGAATTAATAATCTCTGACGTATTCCTTGTCATTGGTTTGCATTTTATAGTTTTCTCTAATGAGATGGTCATAAAAGAGAACGGAATTGTATAGTGACCAGTTTTTAAAAGATATGACTATCACTTAAGCCTACGGTATTCTCATATTCCCATTGTACCTACAAGGACACGTATTTCTACAAACGTTTACCTCAATTAGCATGAAGTAGGTAGAACAATAAGCATTTATAACAATAATTTGTACAGGAGTGAGTTGATGAAGTTGTGAGTGTAACACATCATAATGTTGTTTTTGATTTTGCTGTGTTCTATGTTTTCTCATATGCTAAATCGTGGCCATCTGTGTCTATTGTTTCGAATGGAACATGGGCATTCTTTGTTTTGCTTTTACACACATTTTCTATGAAGTAAGAACATATTTTCTTCTCCACGGTATACTTAACAAAACTTTAGTCATCTTCGCAGGCATATTTTTGTGTTTTTCTATATTCGTGTTCTGGAATATAGCCTTGTAAATCATGTTTTGTATTTGGGAAATTAAAATGAGAAGATGCCTGTGGCCTATATTCCTCTAGAAGAACACAGCTTTTTGATGTCGAAAACATTATCCATTTCGGTTCAGGGTATTGTGAATTTATCCATACACACGGAAGTCTACTCCCTTAATATACAGGCTGTCCACCAAAAAAAAAAAAAAAAAAAAAGACAATACTTAGTATGTTGTGTGGGACGGCAAACTGATCGGTTTACAAACAGGAATCCTTGTCCGGAAATTTACAGTTTGGACACTGTAGTGTATCGAAGTGTGGGATGGGTGTACCTCCACATTTTGTCAATAAACCCAACATCGAGTAGTCTACATTACAAACGGGCTTCGAACTCTGTACATCCTACGTTATTGCAGTCTACATCAGTGGTGGTGAGTCTAATGCACATGATCCAATACGTGTGTTTGTCTTTGAAGACCTTAAATCGCGCCCTGGACTAGAGTAATAAGGTCCTCCGCTGACATTGCAAGAATGTCATACACCATATTCTTCACACAACTCCACAGAAAATAGTCGAGAGATGTCAGATCTGACGACTGTGCTGGCCGTGGAACTGGTACAACTCTACCAATCGATCGATTTGGATATGCGACGGTGAGGTGATTCCGCACATTTACATCAAAGTGTGCTAGAGCTCAAGTCCGCCATTTCAGCAGGTGTAAACTGGTATGTATCGCACTGCTGTTAAAAAAGCGTTGCTGTACTGTCCATGCAAATAGACGTGAGCAGTGTAAACAGGATGCGCAGTGGCAAGAACTGACTTCTGCAGTCGGACGACAAGTAACTGTATCACTTTGTCCAGTACCTTGCGAACGCGAGCATCGAACTGTGTGATTGTTAGCGCAGATCAAAATATAGCAAACAATGTCAGCAGTAGCAATATCTACATCTACTTAAAATGCGTGTTAGTCATCCCGGTTCTCGTGCAATTTCGTGCCTTTACGTACTGCTTCACTTTCGCTTTAAAGCTCCGCCCTCTCTCCCCCCAATCCTTGTATTGTGCATCTGACTGTTCATATCTATTTGAATGGACAGTACTGGAAACTACACAAGTAACTACTGTCTGTCCACCACCTCATGGTCTAAGGGGAATGAAGGACAGGGGGGAGACATTTCATATAGTGTAACCTGAGTTTTGTAAACATCCTCGCAAACACTGCTCTGCTGATCACGTTGCCAACTTACCTCCGATATTATTCGCACTATGTTTACTCGCTGCTAATTACTCTTAATTTCAGTTGTAAAATCGTACTTGTAATTAGTTTTATGTCGGAAGTAATGATGAAAGTAACGTAGAAGTAGATAATCCTCCGTCTAGGAGTGCTCTGAAATGTGCCATGATATTGTGGTTGCAGAACAAAGGGGTTCAGAGTGACAGTTTTACGTGTAAAACAGATCGTCATAGGATGATTAAAACTAGCAAACATAAAGAGGTTCTTAAATCGGGCACATTTTTTGGTTTCATTGGTCCACACTGTCGTTTACTTGTTCCCATTGATGTGTGATCTGAATCCCACAAAACTAGCCTGGACCAAGGTAAAACGAATACTTAGAGAAATGTAACAGGTGATTTATTACTTTCTCTACCGGAAATATATGTTTTGAGGCCCCCTGAGTCCAAGAAAAGCATTTTTAGAAAAAGGTCCGTGTGTGTGTCTGTGTATCTGTGTGTCAGTCTGTGGACAGCATAACTCAAAAACGAAAAGTCGGTTAAAAACCAAAGTTGGTATTTAAGTTTAATGTCTTTCAGGAATGCGACACGAAGATTTTGAAGAAAATAGCTCCACCCTAAACTACCCTTTACATGGAAAATTTTTCGAAAATTTTGATTTTCTTGAAAATGGCTCTAACGATTTTGATTAAAATGTCATATGTTTGAGATATTTTTATGACAAATTAAATGTATATCTTGAATTTTCTGTCTATAGCCCATGTAGTCGTATTTACTTTGGACGACTTTTGCATAACTGGTAAACCGTTAAAGATAGACCAAATCGTACTATACAAAAATGTAGATCTTGCTAAAATACACAATTTATGTCTCAATAAATTTTCTTGTAGGATGAACCATTTCGAAGATATTCCTTGTTATGTGTGTGAGTTTCGGAAAACTTAGAACTGTCGTGAAATGGATCATCGTTCATTTTTTTATACGTTAAGTGTGCAAAGACAACAGAATCTCAAAGCTTTAAAACATTTGACTACCGCACAAAGCCTACTGTATTCTAACATTCTCCTTGCACCTACAAGGAAATAAGCAATAAGATAATTTGTACAAATGTTTATCTTAACTGACACGAAGAAGATATAGGAATAAGAGTTTGTAAGAATGGTTAGTACAAGAGTAGAGAAAGTCATGTGAGTGCAATACATCATATTTCTTTTACAGGAATTGCACGATATAACGCTCTAGGGTACATCACTTGTGACCGAAACAGGCTGACAGGGCTTTTGAAAAATATAGATAAGGTAGAAAATGATCAGTGGGAGAAAGACGAAGTAGTTGAAAACTTCGTTTGGGTTTTATAAGCTAAATATATTGCATGAACTTAAAATAACATTTAATTTTACCATTTTGAGCGAGTTCTTTGCTTTAATCTAGCGTGAATACATATTCCAAGGTTGGCTACATTATCGCAAACGTGATAAGAATCACGACTGCAGCTCCAGATATCACTTGTTTATCTGAAATTGTTTACTGACGTACTGGCTCGCTGCATTCCTGCCAGGGACCAGAGCTGGTGAACAAACTGTAAGTAGGATGCGTACCGAGGACTCTATGGAGGAATTTAGCGCATGCGCAGGAATGTTATTATGCTCAGGTCGTTCATCCCAGTACACAGATGGCTAAATGTTGCATACCTTCCATATTAAGATACCAAAACGAATGCTAATAAATTGCCACGATCGCTCATTCTCAAACTTAGACGCTCTCCAGCGACCGAAACGTGCATTTCCGGACAGGGGTTCCTATTTGAAAACCGATCATTTTGTCATCCCGCAGAACATATTAGGCGTTGTCAGTGTTTTTTATTGTGGTTCATCTGTTCCTTATTATTTTGGGAAATAGGCAGCACCTCATACTGTGAAAGCAACAAGGTCGGAATTAGCTTGCTTGTTGACCATTTGGTAACCATGCAAATCTAGCCTGTTCTTCATGGGAAAATGGACCTTAGACCTTAGCAGCAGACCATTCCAAACGCATGCGCTGCTAAGGTCTGTGTATGTGTGTGTGTGTGTGTGTGTGTGTGTGTGTGTGTGTGTGCGCGCGCGCGTGTGTGTGTGTGTGTGTGTGTGTGTGATTTTCGGGTGGAATTTGGTCCTCCTCCGTACACGCAGAATTTCCGGAACATAATGCAATAATAATAATAAGGGTAGCGTTAGTTCAGCACGTCCCCTCCCCTCTGCTATTGTGGTGCGAGTTTCGAGACCAGGGCCGCTACTTTTCCATTAAATAGCTCCCCAAAGATCGCATGCACCCTGTATCGTACCTTTAAAAAGGGAAATATTCTGAATTCAACTTGCATCATGAAGGCAGATAAAGTGCAAATATACAACAAATTGGCTTGTAAAAGAACGAATATGCAACAGTTTGTGAACAAGGTCATTTATAAGCCATACGTAACACTTCCTAATGGGTCACGTCTTAGTGGTGCTGCCTTCGTTGTTCTGTGACGGACTTGTGACTTCCCTTCACCTCATCTCTCCCTCCTATGGGGTGGTACCCTGCGATAGATCCATGGTGGGTGGCAGCAGGCGAGGTGACCCCCTCCGCTACCATACCTCATGTTTTAAGTACTACCACCATTAAGTTGTTCCCTGTTATGTCATGGAAAGGGTATGGAATTTTAAAGCCAACACATAGTGACGTCTAACTATCGCTTCAACGTTCTGTATCCCTCTTGTACCCAAAATGATATCTGTAATAAAAGGGTTTCTATATACGTTCATCTCGATAAAAAAAAAATTAGAGAGAAGAATAAGCTTTGAAAGAATGGTTTTGGAAGAGAGGGTAAAGAAAATCATATGAATTGCAATGCATCAGAATTTTCTCCCTTTAAACTCTCCTAAGATTAAACTTGCGGTATTCTTCAGAACTTAACAATGAAAGGAAAGTAATGCATATTATATACAGGGAGAGGTATTTCGGTGGCTGGCTCTTCAAGTTTAGTGCACACGTACCGCAGCGCACGAAATACCGGGCAGCCAAAACGTAAACAAAGCAGCCTCTTATGCGCACTCAATCAAACAACATACAGTGACATACAAAGTAAACGTGCATCTGTAGATGAGTAGCTAATTGGAAATTATATATATGGTTACACGGTAGCCATTATATTGCACTTTGAGATATGCAAAAGGGACAATGCAATAACAAGTTTAATGAATGACAGATTGAATTATTTATACCATTTATAAATTTACACGTAAACATTATTTTGTAACCTATTGCACTGTATGAACATATATATATATATATATATATATATATATATATATATATATATATATATATATATCCAGTGTCTCAAAACCAAAACTTGTATAGCACATCTTACATGTACCCAATGTTTTCTCTACCTGTAGAGAAATCCTTTGAATCTAACTCCTCCACGGTTGTATACATGAATTTATAACTAAAGTCCTGCACTTGAGACATACGTAAGGACTTATTTCAATTGCTCAATAAATCCAGGTTTAGGTTCCCTATTTGCAACTATTGCACTATAGTGTATATCCTGGAGCAGCTGTGCGTAACACAGCCAGTGCCTGACCTGGCCCTAATATCCGTCTGATCGTATATAAAGGACATTTTAAAATTAAAATAATCTTTATTTATTCAACAACATAATGAAAAAAGTACAGTGCATTTATCCTGTCTATGACAAACTAAAATCTTAAACTCCAGAACACATCGTTATAATTTAAGTAAATATCCAATTATTCTTTGCCAATTGAGAAAAATTCTTTGTTCACTACACAGTGTTTACTTAACCAAAAGAGAACAAAACAGTTGTATGTGATAAGAAATACATGAAAATTATAGTGTAGGTATCATTATATGTTAGTGCGGATAGAATAATACTTAAGTATATAATAGACACTCTATAGTAGTTTATAATAAAATAGTACACTCACTCATACACACGTTTCTTAGACTCATACTTATCTTCAATGTGATAATTAATGACACAGGAAATGTCTGTTAATGAGTGTTATTTTAAAGGTTTTTGTTTTCTTCTCATTTCTCATTCAAGATAATCTGCATGAATCTATATTCATAGTCTTTAAATATGTTGCAAATATACTGCGTTTTTTATCAACATAACTTAAAGATTATTTATGATTTCACTACATGTTACTAATTTCCAATGTTGTGTGACCAAAACTTCTATTGTTAGCAAATATAAATGTGTCAAAATATTTCAAAAAGGCCGATGTTTTAGTTTCATTAGTCAACTTGATGTGATTACAGATTGACAAAAGAAACGTTTCATATCTTTGTTAAGGTATAGATGAAAATGTTAAATTTTGCATTTTAGGGATTTTATATTCTCCAGAAATATTGTAGTTTATACTACTGCTTATTTATTCTTAAAGAAAGCCTTGTAGTAACCACGTTTTCTGAAATACATAGTTTATAAGGTAAGGGAGGTCATAGATAAACCATAACGTCTTGTTAAACTATAAGCCACATTTATACAACATCGAGTAACAATGCGTTAATTTTTAGCAGCAACATCCTCTGTCTTGTGTTCTGTAAGGAAACAAAACATTTTGCTGCCATAAACTAAAGTCATTGTTACGAACAAAGTGCTACACATGTTATTTCAAGCTAAAGGTTAGGAAGTTACAATAGACGTGTGAGTTGTAAAACGAGAAATGTTACTTTAAAATAGCCGATCCTTTCGTATTTGAAGTTCAATTTTGTGTCATTTCCCAATTTTTTTGATATAATAAAAATATCAGCACTTATTGTAACCAACTTTTAAATAATGTCATCACCTTGAGTCTTTTTATTTTAGTTTCTAATTCAGGTAGTAGATATTGCACAGCAAAAGACAGTCAATATATAGTAAAATATTATCTCAGAAAATGTCAACCAAAAAGTTTATTATAATAATAAAATATGATTTTTTGTACCATTGTTCTAAAGGTTATCATTATTTTATGTTAAATGTTAGTTCCAGCCATTTGTACCTGCCAAAGGAAACAAGATCTCCATGCTCTTTCCTATGCTAGTAACTTTTCTGTACGTTGGCAAACAAATATCACTCATAGTACCACAACGCTTTAAAAAACGTAGTGGCAACGTATATGACCAGGATGTTTGGTCTGAATATGGGCTGACGAACGTTACTCCGCAAGTGTGTACAAAGGAGTCCTCCATAGCTACAGTAGCACGCAATAGGTAGAACCGGTTTTCGTTTTTTTTTTCCCCTCCGCTTTTCCGCTTTCGTGGTCACGATGGGAGGGGAAGTAGTGGAATATGTTCACACTTGCTGAGTAACGTTCGTCAGCCCGGTCTAGAGACAAATAATCAGAATGTGCCCTCAGAGTAATTTCTGGTTAAACATGTGAAAGCCGATGGTAAAGTCAGCCCAGCGTCTCTGTCAAGCATGGAAATGTGACGCTGTAGTTCTTGGTGGTATCACATCATGCAACGCAAACAATTTTTGGGTGGGATTTTTATATATTTATTTTATTGAGATTTTCGGTATATTTTAGTGCCTAAAGAGTCCAATTATTCAAAATGTAGGTGAAGTAAAGACTTTAGAGAGAATCTAGGTTATGTATATTCAAAAGACTTCACCATGAATTAAAATATACATCCAGATAGTGTACCTTGATGATTAAGGTGTGGTTCAAACATAGGAAAATATGAGGATCTTCCAGCCCTGCACAGAAGACAGCCGGCTGACAGCATCCAACACCTCCATTCAACTGTCAATTAATTTGAAGACACATGCTGGTAATGTTTATTTATACTGTAGTTACCAAGATTTTTGGTCTACCTGTATATAGAACCACTTCTTTACATCAATTAACGACATCTAAGAACGAAAGCGTTAAGTTTTTCTTTGAAACTATTCGCAATGGATAGCAGTAAAAAATATCACAGCACAACATTGAAATAAAAATAATAAATATTTTAGTGATATTCTCCCCTTCTAATTCCTATATTAGTATCAGTAGATCTGACCTACTTTACAAAAACATCTTATATTACATTTACCGTTTAAAAATGTGCATTTGTTTGTATGCACAATATTCGGGGTATAAGTACACGTATTTTCAACATTTTGCTGAGCCAATTTAGTATATGTTATGCTGGAAAGTTACTTTTGTGGTAAAGATTGCAGGTAACATATTAGCAGGGTACTTACGACCCTAGTAGGAAAAGAAAACATAAACAAGAAGCAGTTTTTGTTTCTTGCTTCAGCAACTATAATATACATTATGCAGTCATGCTCCTCAACTTCTGAAAGTAAACTTATCTGCAAAAGTAACGCTATATACTTCATACTTAGATGTCGTAATATTTCACTGATGCTAAAGTTCTTATGACTGTGTTATATATCACATGTAATATTACACATTTAGGACACAGTTTTATACAATATGCACCTATATTTTAACACGTATGCACTATTGTTATTAAACAGAGATAAAACTATGAAAATATATCATTTTACAGCTCCAGATATTATCATATGAGATAGCGCTACCGTTTTATGAAATTCTACACAAAACGATGACCCAGTAACAAATGTGAGTATAGATGAACGTATTAAATTAATAAACAGGTATTATTTACACAAGTCGTCAGTGCTTAACCCTCGTTAGTTGGACTCAAATCTGCGGAAGCCAAGGATTCATTTGGAAAATTTATTGCGGTAATCACGCCTTAATTTATAATGTGTGCTTATGTTTAAACTAGTCCCCAATTTATTACCGCATTTAATTATTTGTTCTACTGTTCTAAAAATTGATCGACATAAAACAATTACTTTTTGAAAAAAATAATATTTTTATAGTTAAACATTTCAGTAATATATTAATATATTGCGAGGATGAATTTTTATTTGTCCTAATATTATGGAGTAAATAAATGTTAAATATAAGCCTCAAGCTTTTATCCTTAAAATATACACAAAATAAGCATTATTGTTTAATAGCATCACAACTAGCATGTAAACAACAATTTATTTGATAATTTTGATATCGTGCTTGAGAGGTAGAATTATTGGAACTGAAAAATACCACCTTACTGTCGGTGTTTTTAAACACACAAGCCGTGTGAGGGCAATGATTGAGAGGTAGAATTGGAACTGAAAAATTCAACGCCACAGCTAGGATTTGAACCACAGACCCTTGCTAGGTGGGTACTCTAACCATTAAGCTACCGTGACAACCTGCCGGAATGACATTGAATTCTCAAACATTGTCCACATATGGCGTGTGTTTAAAAACACCAACAGTAAGTTTGTTGGCATAAATAAATAATAATTGTTAACTTGCTATTTATAAGAACCTACATACATTTTTATTGCAATAGTTTAAAAATTAGGATGTGATGACAGTGAAAACCCTATTGCTAAAAGGACACTGTTTCTTACTTTATGTTGTTTAAAAAGCATTTAATGCATTTACAGACCCTCCTTCGTCGTATTCTGTTCCTCTGCAGCTAATTTAGTATTTGAATATTCCTGATGAGTCTCTTGAAAATAATTTGCTTACTTTAATGTTGGCATAACAACGTTTTTACCCACAGTTTTATAAAAAACCTAGAATTGAGGGAGACATTTAATTCTCTATATGATATACTTTGAAAAGTCGTACAGCTATAAAAGCTACATAGAATTAAAATGTGAACGTTTTAGATCTTAACAACACTAAAATCCATTGTTACTACCCGGCAAAGCGACCAGGCGTACTGACTTCGGTTGTTAGAGCGTTCCTAACGCTTGTTATTTGTTACTGGAACGATGAGGTACTAGTAACTTGGCGTACAGTCAGTGATACAACACAAATGGATATCACGTCGCTGTCTCGAAGACATGATTGCATCTAAACAGAGTGTACATGCACTGTCCCGCTGTAAATATCAGACAATATCGCAACAGTATTTCACATAACCTGATAGGTGAAACTAAAGTGTAATTATCCTACTCACAAATTTTAACTAATTTGACAAAGTTCAAGCGTTTTAAACACTTCCATGAATAATACACAAAGACGTATTTCTCTACCAAACTTTTTTTTCTTTTCGTTCATTATTGGATGTTCTTATTTGTCAAATTTTATTACATAAGGTAATACCACTAAAGGTTTAAGAGCAAACCCAAAATGCTAAGTGGTTGAAATTGGGCTTTTTTATTTATAGACGCTCTTTAACTGCTATGGTCCTCAGCGTCCCATTCTATATTAGGTGTGAAAGATCGTATAATTTTGCTGAAAGGCCTCTTTATCAGGTTTGAGGTTGTATTACTACCCGTAAATCTACTATGTGGGACCACCGGCTTTACTTCCCTTCCGAAGGGAGTCATACCAAGGATATTTACGCCCGAAAAATTACATCGCCCTCCCCTTGGCTTGAACCAGTGACCTCAGGAACCAGAAGCTAACGCGTTACCATGGAGGACTATCTCAAGCGATGTTTGTTATGATTACCTGTATATAAACTTGAGGAGTGAAAAGTATATGATTCCATGAAGAGCATAAACAATTCACTGCTGTTTTGGGGTGAATACTCGTGCACTCTTACCACGGCCGTCCTCCGTGGTCTTGGGGTAGCATGCTGACCTCTGGTTTCCGAGGTCACCCATTCAAACCCGGCGGAGGGCGATTAATTTTTTCGGGCATAAAAATCACAGCATGGCTTTCTTCGGAAGTGACGTAGAGCCGGTGGTGCCGTGTGGTACATTTACGGCACGTAAAACAACCTCAAGGCTGAGCAACATAATTAAGCAGCCTTTCATACCTAACATACAAAGGGATGCTGAACAACACAGTAATTAAAGAGCCTCCATAAATAAAAACTAATTTACTTTATTCTAATCAGGAGAGCATATAATTGTAATAAGTTCATTCCACTCTATGTAAAAGCATAGTTGTGACTATTTTAACTATTTTTTATTAAATTGACGAGAAGAATTTAAGTTCTTACTTTCTGTCTAAAAACAAATCGCAGCGTATTGTTCCAATACTGCCAACTGCTAAATTATGAAGCATTGCCTAACCATGGGTCTAACCTCAAGAACAAAACTAACCCTCTTCATTTTTAAAATATGCGAGTTGAAGGCATATGCTTAAACAAATCTTAAAGCTGAACATTTGTTTAAAAACGCCCGGAATTAAAAGCAATGACCGTGGAGATAAATTTATCAGATCATTATTATTACTTACGCTATAATCAAATCACTATTTGTGATACTGAAGGCGTTCTTAAATGTTATTCGTCCATGTCGTGCTTACACATACTGTAGTATTAGAAGCAATGAGAATTTGAGAGAAAATGTTACTGTTGTTAGTGTGACGGGAACGAAGCTGTATACCAATTGTTAATTAACATATTAATTAAAAGTGTCGTGTTAGCAATGGTATTCGGTTACATACTTACAGTAGCTATACATATGTAATTATGTATTATTTATGGCTGTGCAATTTAAAGGATATGTAATAATGTGTTAAAAATGTGCAAGTTGAGAAAGTGTGCCACGGAGCATTTGTTTGTCACACGATTTACAAGGGTGAGCAAGACAGCAGAGGGCTACAGCTTGCAGCTTGCTATAACAAACAATCCCATCCGAGAAATTCGGGTGGCGGTTTCAAGGCCAGAGGAAAACTTTTGAAGGCTCTGGAACCAACATTGATGCGATTGCCTAATCAGATGATACTTCACCCCTAGAGCCAATCCGCTTTAAATAAAAATGCTTGAAATCAAACATATACGTATTCAAACATATACGCTTCCCAAACTTCAAAAATAGGTGGCAGTTGCGGCGTGATTTCTCAAAGTGTGCAGACTGTATATAAAGTGCTGCGCAACAATGCATATATAAAATATCTTAATACCTATAAAACACTTATTAGATCTACATACGAGTAACACATATACCTTAAGACGCATTTTAATATACGTTACTTAACTTTCAGCACACATTTATACCTAGAATTTAAACATACACTTAACAATAACACTTTAACAATAACAACCGAGCGGTATGGCTCCGTGGTAACGTCTGTGGCCCGCATACAGGAGGTCGTGGGTTCGACTCCCGTGGGCGACCTTCCTGAGCCATGGGGCTTTTCGGGGTTTTCCCGGGTCGCCAGGACAATGCTGGAAACTATAATTACGTCCCCGGAATTTCCTGTCCCTCCATTTCACCTAATTTCTCATTTCACTTCATCTTTCATCTGCTTGGTTGTTTCAGGGTTCAAAGTATGTTCCTCCCCACTTGGGGAACCCAGAGCCGGAGTATGAACCGCCACCGAGAAATTCATCTGTAGTTGTTAGGGATCCCGCCCTCTGCTATCGCCTATCTTCAGGTCCGATCATCGTTCGTATCCTCTCACCTCAGCCCTCCCTCCCGAGCGGGGGGGGGGGGGCTTCAGGGACATAAGCAGAAAAGATTTCGTTGGTCGAAGTGCTAAGTCCCCCGTTCGTAGCTTGTCTATTCCTATTCTAACACTAACTTAATGCTAACGACGCACCAGAACTATTACAACTTGTACTAATAATCTTATTGTGTAAAAATAATACATGTGAATGTACTAGTGGTAGACACCCTATACATCTTCAAACAGTTGTTATTAACATTTAACTATTTGTGTCTTCCTGTGCCCTGAAGAACAAAGTGCCTTCCTGAGCTACCATGACAATATTACAATATTAACACAGCAATACAGTCACAACAAAACTTAATAACATACTTTGTAAACGGACTACATCTACAAGCTTCCCTGAGCGGAGCGGTTTCTGCTAATACTGCAGTGATGAGGACATGAGCAACAGTATTACTTCAATTCAAAGACACATGTGCCCAAACTTATCTTCGTGGGGCAACTTTACGAAAGCATAGGTTACAAATTGTCGACCAACACGACAGAGGCACTAGGAAGTCCGTTGGGCACACCAGGAAAATACGACGAAAACGACAACAAAACAAGGAAACCGGGACAGATCTGCACAGCGAAGGTGACAATAACACACGAACAAGGTTTGTAATGAACACTTAATGTATGTTTAATGAAACTTGGGAGTGGTAGGTATGTACATGCATGTAATCAATATAGTAGTAAAGAGATAGATATAGGGGAACGCATTAGCAAATTGGTAGAACTATGAAGGCTTGTCCATAGCTACGTGTAACTTGAAGTACTTTGAGCCAAGTCCGCAACCTTACCCTACCCATACAAGAACAAGATTTCCTTTCGTTAATCGTTCTCCATTTTCCCATAAGAATGCTATATTGCATCCTCATTACAAATCTTGTACAACCATGGAACTGGCCGATCTTGTGGCATCCTTAGAATCTCAAGAGGAAGTAGTCAATATTGATTACGAGAATATCAACTTAAGCCCGCGCCAGCGCTAACGAAACATATATGACATTCACCCACATAAGCAGCATAGAGGTACACCAAGACACCATGGTAGTTACTAGAGCGCGGAAACGCGGGCGGTTATATGCGATACCGAATTGTAGATGGACGCGGGGAATATATGACAGTGGTACAACACAGCCGTTGTATATACACGCGCATCAGCAGATGCCTATCGGGGTCTACATGTCTAGTAACAGTAGAACCCACGTGCGTTACACTTGTGGCTTATTGCACGATTTTCCGCCCTCTAATAATTACAATCAGCAAGGAAACACACGCATCAGGAAACACACGTTCAGAGACGAGATCACCTGAATCTTATGAGAACCCAAAGACACGCTTGAAAAGCTCAAAAGTGAATAACCAGTATCGTACAACACCATGGTACACCAGATAGACTAATATTGATGAATACGAGATACCACATACAAACGAAAGGCGGTATGACATACGCACACACAGAAGCAATACAGTGCCTCTAGTACACGCAGCAATTTTCTGCAAAGTTCATCTAAAGTTACAGAAATAACTGTTTCATCTGTTTGCAATGGACATCCTGTAAATGTACACTCACGAACGAACCAGGAAGACTAGGTAGAACCAGGAAAACTAAGTAGTGAATGCTACGTTTCAGTGTGAACTGTTGCCGTTTACTCTATAGGTTATTTTACGAACATGGGATGTGATACTAAACCTACTAACATGAAATGTAATAAATTAGAGCAATAAGAAGCCAGAATAGCACTCTAAATAAAACACCAGACATCAAGGGAAAATTGCACACAAAGATGTCTTATTGTAAATATGGGATCTACGACAACGATAACTATTGGCTATGCACAAAAAGACTTAAGCTAATGACAATGCTGTGTACAAACCTTGCCATAGGCAGAAATGCACAAGCAATTAAACAGCAAAGGATGTTGCTAGTAAATATTGACGTTAGGACTTTGGAGATCACAGATCATGCAATTAAAAATCTGACTGTCGAATGTCGTGGTGTGTAACGAGAGATTCCAATATTCGAAGACGATGTATGGAGGCCTACAATCTAAGTGAACAACGAAAGACGCCATTGGAGTAGCTATTAAAGGACAAACATCAAGTGTTTAGTGATATTCTAGGTAGTACAATGTTTACAAGCATACATTTCTGCTAAACAACATCAACCCCACAAATATACCTATGAAAACTTGCTCAAATCTCTACATGCGGATGTGGTCAAACTAATTTATAATATCCTAAAAACTAATATAATAGAATCCAGCAAAGGTCAGTATATTAACTCAGTCTGCTGGTTGAGAAAGACAGACGGTAATTTAAAGTTAAATCTAGATGGCAGGCACCTAAATACATTCATAGAAAGTAACCACTTTACAACAAAAATATAGAACAGATACTAACAAAACTGGCGCGAGGAAAATATAGACACGACTTCTTCCTTTCGGCAGGTAGCACTAGATGCACTGCACGTCATTCACGAGTTTGACAAACACTTCCAGTTTGTAGTGAATTCCTTTGGACTTAACACCTCCAGCATTTGATTTTTAAGAGTATGTACCACATTTGGAAATGAAGCTGACAACTTCTTACTAAGATATACAGGTAATTTTAGCATATGCAGCTCGACGTTTAAAGAGCACCCACAGCATATCAATTCGTGCTAAGCAAGTTACACCAACACATGGCAATAAATATACCTAAATCTAAATTCTGCGTCAAAGAGGAAACTTTTTAGGCAACGCAGTGGCTGACAAGGGCATAAAATCAGATTCTGCCAGCATTGAATCAATAACCAGCACCCAGAAACATTAGGTACCTAAGAGGACCACTAGGTATTTTAAATTATCAAAGCAAATTTGTACCCAGGTACTCAGCTGAAAGTGAACTTTCAAGGCAACTGTTATCGAAAAATCAAAGTTGGCACTAGCCACGTGAACAATAGGTTTGCATTGAAAAGATCAAAGAAATGTTTGCTAAATCTAACCTCTTAGAAAGACCAATAGGTGATAGACCGTTTGAAATCTACGTAGATGCTGCCATGGTAGCTTATTCCGGAATACGTGGACAGATGGGTGAGGTTGGAGATCTAAATGTGATCACTATCACATCAAAAGGATTCTCATTAGTAGAAAATATGCTGGAGTAAGGAACACTTTATCACTCACTCAGGAAATTCAAGATTCTATCAGCAAAAATTAAGTGTGTGCTCAGATCATATAAGCTTAACTTTTATGATTAACTCACATTTTTATCTTGCAAGCTCATGCACTATGTACATCACAGAAATATCAACACTTTCTTGAAATAATCCACATTCCAGGAAGACAGAACACATTTAGTGTCTTACCCATATTGTGCATAATACAGACATTCCAAAAAACACCTCCAGATCGAAAAAGGAAGTCAGGATTAAAACTCGAAGTACAAATCTCACAGTATCTAAAGCATGAATTTAAATATATAGTAAAACTACACAATTTTGAACCCAGGCTATGGGAATTAAAAAGGAACGCACCAAGAATTAGGATAAACCGGCTTGTGCAAGTCGAGAAAGTGTACCAACATACCCTATTTGTCCCCAGATTTACAAGGGTGAAGAAGACAGCGGAGGACAGTAGGGGTTCAGGGTCTTTGCAACTTGTTATTACAGAGTCTCCCTTTCGAGAAATATTGGTGGCGGTTTCAAAGTCAACGGAAAACTTCCGAAGGCTCTGGAACCAACATTGATTCGATTGTCTAATCAGAGTCATACGCCACGTCTAGAGTGAATCCGCTTTAAATAAAATGCTTAAAATCAAACATTTCAGCGACGATTCCCAAACTTAAAAATATATTGGCAGTCACGAGATGAACACTTGAAGTGTGCAGACGTGTGCGTAACTGCGCAACAATTCATATACAAAATATATTAATACCTACAGAACACATATTAGAGCTTCACGAGTAACACATATACCTGGAGGCGCATTTCAAGAACGTTATTTAATTTTCAGCACACATTTATAGAATTGCACTAATCATCTTATTGCGTAAGAATAATAATTGTGAATGTACTACTGGTACACACCTTATGTATCTTCAATAGTGTTATTAACATTTAATTCTTTGTGTCTTCCCGCACTTTGAAGAGCAAAGTGCTTCCCTGAGCTTCTGTGGCTATATCACAACATTAACACAACAGTAAACCCACAACAAAACTTAATAACACACTTTGTAAACGGACTACATCTACAAGCCTCTTTGTGCGAACCGACTCTGATAATACCTGCTGTAATGAGTACGCCGTACAACAATAGAACTTCCAGAGGCCGATAAAAGGTGCATGTACCCAAACCTATCTTCATGGGGCAACCCAACGAAAGGACACTTAGCACTATCAATCATTACTGTTGTTGTTGTTCCTTGGATGTCAAACACTTTCAGTCTTGGAAGAAAACTTGTTAATTCCAGTTAGATTTGTTGTTTTTACCACAAAATTCTGAGATGAGAATAGTAAAATTGAAGTAACTGGGGTAATTTAGTATTTACAGTTTGTGCAGATGAACAGAATATGAGAAGTGAGGGTTTTAGCAACTAAGTATTTCCACCAAAAAGAATCAAATACATGACGTTCATTTATTATAATCGATGCGCATGTTATAACTACTTAAGCTTGATGTTTATTACGTATATCTATACTCAAATGCTCTACTCGTAGTTGACATATCCTAAAAACAAACTATGTAGCCGTCAAAACACAAATAACTTAAGGATTTTCAACATGAATTCACCAGAACAGTTGCGACGAAATATCCACGCCTAAAGGAGGATTTATAAGTACAAGATGCTAACACCTATAGTGCAATTATATTAGTATTACAACATATAAATTAATAGACACATTAATTTAAGAGATCTGACTGTAACTTCATCGACTGCCAAGGTTGCCACTTGTTGCTCGAGTTTTGTTCATGCGTGGTTACAATAAACTATTTGACACCGACATCATGATTTAGACCATAACTATGCGAAAACAAACGTGATGGACAAGATCAGTGCAATAGTCATAACAGATATCTAGCCTAAAATTATGGATTATACAGTCATATTTAAATACACGTTTAAAACCGGCAATAATTAAAAACCAACTGTTTGAGACTGAATAAGTGAGAGGTTTTCAGCAGAATTTTGAGCAGTGGAGTAATTTAAAAACGTGTATGAAATATTAACTAGCAACGAAAGAGGCAGTAGTTGTGTAAATCTATGGTTATACTTTTAGGCGTGGTTACCCTTACAATATGAAACGCTTTACGTGCATGTTCCTTCTTATTGAAAATGACACTAATAATGTAGATGAGCAAATAGTAACCTTACATTGTGAGAAATAAGTTCTGGGTTTCCTTATGGTCTTGTTTTTCAAGGGGTAATTTTATGCCAAACATTTAGTCTTTCCCTTTGCTAACTCAGAGATCACTTATGTGGCACTCCTGATGGAATAGATAGGGGTCTAACCTGCTTGCAAACTCTGAGGAGATTCATAAAATTGCGTTACGTGAACAGTGCCCAAATTCTACACCGTTTTTTTTAAATCGCAACCTTACAACTGTTGTTTAAGCTCAATCGCATGGGAGTCCAGGAAGTGTCTCTTACAACGAGGACACTTGATGTGTGAAATATATCTTATGAGTAGAAATCGGATTTGTATGCACTAAAATATCCAAAATATGCAGATGCTTATGCTGTCAAATTCTTAAAACATGGTCTATAATTTCGAAAATATAGTAGACGTGCACTAAAATTGTTAAATTTAAGCTTATGCTGTTTGGTTCTTACAATCTTCCTTACATATCATTCCGATCTTGGTAATGTGATTTGCGGTAAACACTGATCATATTGTAGATCAATGAAGTTATCTGTTAACACTTATGATAATGGGCGACATTTGAAAGCACTACACTTGTTTAGGAAGCACCTGGTTTTCACCATGAAGATATTTATATTCACCGAACACAATACTTTCATGTCTGGATTTCTCTCTAAAATACTGCACAATTTATCGCTATATTTCTTTGCCTACTGTAAGTGGCACTCTCAAGTTTACTTTGGCAAACTCATTGAGAATTAATAAGATTGACGTGCAGACGAAACAGATTTTTCGAGTTCTGATGTGACTTCAGCTATGGGTTTGATTACAGTGAAGTCCGTTTACAAATACTCACCATCACCCTGCAAATTGTCATCAAAATCATCATTATCATCATCCAAGTACTACCCCACGTGGCCTGTTATGATCTCAAACAGGAATTTTTCTAATAGTGTTCTTTGGGATGTCCCAGCGAGCCTTGAGAATAGTAATGGAGCATAGCTCTTGGAATTCTATCAGATGACGCCACTTGAAGGTAAGTTATTCAATTGTTCTGGTCGTTTTGTACATGATGGAGAATGGGGTCTGGACATAGCTCCTTCATGACTTCATTTCTTTCACAGTCTCAGTTTCTGAGAAGAGACGCATCATCTAGAAGGATCGTTTCGAGAGGTCGATGACGATCAGGAGAGAGGGACGGCATGAGATTAATAGGCCACCACAGCGCAAGAGAGAAGCAGCATAAACGGCAAGAGTAAGGGCAAGTGGCCCCGGCGTCAGACGAGGACTCCCTAAGGCGGCCGGCGGCCAACCAACGGTAGTACCGTCATGCCAGTGTCTACAGCCTAACAGTTTAGCAGGTTAGAAAAACACATCAGCCGACATTCTCACCTAGCCCGGTGTTTTTGGGCAGGATCTCTCTCTTTTCAGCTTTCTAGCGCCCTCTATCTGTTCCTTTTCTTCCGCTATCTCTAGTTTCCTCTACTCTATCTAGTTTATAAGCCCCACTTAGGCTTTCTAGTATTAAAGTAGGCGCTGCTTGTTTTCGACACAAACACCATGGTAGTCCACACACATCAAGTGTCACAGCAGCAGAATCACTAGACTTTTAATCTTCTTCTGCTTTATTCCTCTATAACTAGCCTAAACATTAAGGCGAAAAACTCTCACACATTGACGCACACATATATCCTAACCTACATATTTCTTTCCTATCAACACACACACACATATACACCTAGAGCTTAAGTTATGGGAAAAGCTGGACACCCGCCCAAAACCCTTTCCTTGCACCCTTTCCAAGCCAAACAAGCTCATCAGAGTGACTACACTGAACACCATTAAAACATCTGTACACTCTAAAGCAATCACCACGCAGAAACAGATAAGCACGTCAGTTCCCAACGAACCAAAAATACCACACACAAGATAACACTTACAAACCTAACACAAAACATCAACGATGACATCGAGCCAAGGACCAAGTACACACGAGGAGCTCACAAACACTGAAAACGCACAAACAGCACAAAGTAAAATACGCACACCAGTGAAAACACCGTAAGGCGCTGCACTCACACACAGACAGCTTGTCTGCAACTGTCAGCCAACACACACTACTGAGCAAACACAACACCTACACACCATACTACAGATACAGGCATCAAACTTCTCACCCATTCTCTACCTCTACAATCATTTATTCCAGACATGTACGCTGATGTAGTTAGAGCACTTCCTCAAATAATTGGCTACGCAGAGTACAAACTAAATCTGGCAGCCGTTATACCTAGACAAAAATAACACAATACGTATACAAACACTCACACAAAACTACGATGGGAAGAACAAACCAACACACACATACGCTATACACAACTCATATTGCTCTGGTGGCTTGGCGATTAAGATATTTAGCTTGAGTGACTAGCATATGATAGAACACCTTGGGGCAGAGCGCGTGCAATGTTACTTCCTCACACACTCAGAAAATAGGACAAACAGGTTTGTGATCACAGGACTGTGCGTCCAGTTCACGGAGAACACATAATACAGGAACTGACACACCACAAATTTAAGGCCACTAGATCAGTGCAAATGCACTCCAGGGGTAGGATTAGTATCCTTTCCTGTTACTCCTTGTTGAATTTGAGGAAACCGAGTAGAATAGGAAAAGCCTAGGCCTCAAATATCTCGCCAATTTTAGAGTTAGAGTAGAAGAGTAGAGGATCACCCCAAAGGCTAAACCTAGCAGCTGTGGCACACGCAAAAGGAAAGCCAGGCACCTATAGAAATTTACACCAAATCCACAGACTTCCACCCTCCTACAGCTGCTAAGTGCTTATAGGGCAGTGGCTGTCATTACAAAGCGCGCTGACTGTGCGGGCAACGCGGACGGAGCAGCGAGGAATCCAATATCAGTAAACAGTGGTTGTGCAGTAATGAAGAGGGCACACCTTGACCCACCGAGACCCCGACGTGGATCTTTTGCGATAATCAGGTAGTCCATCTTCAATATTCTATTAATCTGAAAATAATCATGTCTCGTCTGACGGCATTCTTGAATAATTCTATCCATGTGTTTTATGAACAATAAGGGAGAAAGGCCACATCCTTGTCTTACTCCAATGTTTATGTTCATCAGTTCAATTTGTTTGTTGTTTCGAACTGAAATGAAATTTGTTTTATAGTCACTATATATATTTACGACGCCTGTAGTGGGCAGAGGTGGGGGACGCAGCGGCTGGGTGGTAGGCCTTGGCCCTTCGTGGGCTGTCGCGCGGGGTTTACATTACATATATCTTTACGAAAACCATTATGTTCTTCACCGAGAAGGTTATCACAATTCGTTCTTATTTTATTCTTAATTATGTTAGCACACATTTTGTATCCAGTAAATAAGGTGTATCCAGTAATAGACTGGTGCCTCTGTAATTCTCACATTTCTGGTTGTATCCTTTTTTAAAATATTGGCATTACAATAGACTTTATCCAACTCTCTGGGGTGTCTTTTCAATTGCATAATGCACTCAAAAAGTTTAGAAATCAAATACCCTACACTAAAATATTCGGAGAACGTTTAATTCACAAAACATCAGTTGCATTCAACGTACCAACGAATTTTTTGACAGCATTGGAATTACCTACATAGAAATGAACAGCAAACGTACTGGGTGTCTGCATAGTAAGGACTTATTATGCTTTCACTAAAGTCTTTAAATATTAATATTAAAACTAAAGGTTTAAAAACACGTGTAGTATATGCTCGATACACGAAAAAATGATGAAATATGCAGCAAGAATGGAAAGATACGATTATATGCACTATAAAACTTAACATACAAATACAAGAGAACATGAAACACACTGCGAAACTTATTTCTATATAACAAGTATAACCAAACTAAATTTACATTTGCATACAAATCTGATGTCTACTTATGAGCACATTGAGAGTTATGGGTATGAGTACAGATATGTTGATCATTGGTACTTTAATATGTATGTACTTCAGTGTGTTAATTGTTTTTTCTCTTTGTATAACCATTTTACCTTAAACACATCACATATACTACCGGATGTTTTCTGCACGGTCGTAATTGAGCCGCAAAATGAGCAACGCCACTCAGTATAGACTATCCGCTTTGCTTCCATGTGTACACACTTCAATAACTGACTTTCCGGCCCCGGTAGTCCGGGATCATTAGCCTTGCATAAAGCATTCAAGCACAGTTGCACTTTAAAACAAGCAACGGATGTTTTGGAAATACAAGGGTTCTCAATCAAACGTATATAAGCTTCCTTTCTCTATGGAATTATAAGTTGTAAATAACACAAATAATGAATATTTGGGCGCGTAAGAACAGTGACTGCTTCCTCGATTGAGTACTAGTTTCGTGAGAGTGACCTCGACATTCGTTATCGCGAGGCCTGTCCGCTTTGATTTAACCTTTCCAACATGTACCGCGCTCTCGGGAAAAAAAAAAAAAAAAAAAAAAAAAAAAAAAAAAAAAAAAAAAAAAAAAAAAAAAAAAAACGTATGGCATGTTTGTACCACGCGTACTTGGAGTCGTTAAACTGAAGAGATACTACTCTCAATAACTAATATTATTAATCTGCAAATTAAATAAATTTTGATACCATGTTGTCTAATATATTGTGCCGAATTACCAGTACAAATCTGTGCGGTATTTGAGTTCTGACTACAAACGTCACCTATTCACCTACTGTGCCAACAACCGCAAAACAAACAAGTTGATAGCAACAAATAGTCATTTGATCGAACCACTCGTGCAAATAAATCGGTCACAATGAGCAACAGATTGTTTTGAGCGTTACAACCAGATGACATTGCTATGCAGATTACATAATGTATTTTTGATCCCTTAGGTTCCCAAATCATGAGTTTGCTTGTTAGACATTATTTTCTTACCACCATGATACAGTATACATGTACCGAGTAGTTACATATTATATTCTCTCAAAATATTCGCAAGATCAAATACACAATTATCAGAAGATATTTGTGTGTTTTCTAAACTTTTAGAAAATATTGTCTGTCAGTCTTAAGAATATAAGTAAAACTATTCTCTTATTCAGAAATAGGTATATTCAGTGCTGAACGTGTTCAATTGTCGCACTCTCAGAAACTATATATCTATCTTAGGACTTACAATTTTAGTAATCGCTGAAATACTCCACATATAACATTCTGTCTTAAAGTTAATTAATTATATAGTTTTGAATTCATTAATGTGTACAGATCATCCTATATTATAAGTATGTTAACACTGTGCGCAAGCGCAGAAGAGTCTCTTTTACCTGTACTACAGGAACCAGATCACAAAAACGAAACTGACAAAAATTCAGGAGCAGAATATTACGTAGCACCTCATTGGAGGGCTTCCTTCATTTGTCATTACGAAACATGTTCAACTCGCTTAGGTCTGTAGCGCCTTGAATCAATTTAGAACCTCCATATCCGTAGCCAAATACACTGACCACAATACCACGGAGGCGGTCTCTCATCTTATCGTAACTATCAATTCAAATTAGATAATTTTCAGTTAGCAGCATTAACCTTAAAATTGTAATGATTTCACTCTGCGAAACTAACAGGACGTTAGTATTTATGCTAAACGAAACTGTTCAACCCTTTTTTACCAATAACATCTTGATAAAAACATTTAAGAAAATACTTTAATCTGTTTATTTAAGACAAATAATGTTATCCATCTTAACCTAAACAGTCTGCATCAAACTGGTATGAAATATTTAGCAAAACGGAAAAAAGATATATCACCCAGTGATTGCACCAATCTATATTAGATTTTATTTAATTACGTTTAACACTTTTGTTCAAGGAATTACTGTTTAATAAGTTTTCGATCTTGTTTAAATATTGTTCAAAATTGTGTTAACATGTATTTACCTAGTAAAATTTCTAAATAACAGGTTTGAACTGTTAGTACAGTAATCCGGTTTTTGTGTATTATATTAACTCTCGATATATTCATTTATTTTATTCTCTTTTGAGAGAATTCTTAATACGATAGTTATTTTCTGAAAAAATAATATTTTATCATCAAACTTTTTAATAGTACACTAATAACTTGTAGCTATGATTTTTTAAGTATCCTACCAGTTTTAAGAAAATAAACGTAAGACTTAAAATTCTTTCTTAAAAGATTACACAACATGAGTATTATAGTTTAGTATCATCACATTTAAGCACGTTAACACAAATTAATGTCGTTACTGTTTTATCCTGCTATTATCCTATCTTTATATGCTCTTCTGCAGCTAGTTTACTCTTTCGAACATTCCTGAGGTGTCTTTTGAATGGTTCGTTCACTTTAACGTTGACAAAAAGAAATTTTTACTAGGATTGTGTAGGAAATTAAATTAAATTATTTTGTTGTTTAACGACGCTGTCAATTGCCAGGATCACATAAGCGTCGCCGGTGTGCCGGAATTTTGTCCCGCAGGAGTTCTTTTACATGCCAGTAAGTCTACTGACAAGGAGCTGTCGTTTTTAAGCACACTTAAAAACCATCGGCCTGGGCCGGGTTTGAACCCGCAACCTTGGGATCAGTAGGCCAGCGTCTAACCAACTGAGCCACCCAGACCGACAGATTGATTGTATAGGAAGATAGGCTTCCAGAGAGATATTTAAATCGCTATTATCATTGTGCGCACATCAACACGGTAATAACACCGAATGACTTTGGATTCCAATTACTGTTATTAAATCAGTTATGGTTTATTCCTTGGATAGACTGAAATATAAAGTATGTCCTTTACAGTCTGGATGATGACAAGAAAGTAATGCACCCCATTTGTAAGCCTTTTCTCAGTGCATAGCATAGGCATGTATAGGAGACCAAACTTGGAAAATGAAAATTTCGGACATCATTTCTTCGCTCAGGAATGTCTATTGCTTGTGCGATAAAAGCTCATTGTGCTATCATCATTGAGAATAATTAAAAATAAGTAACATTTTTCTTGTCGATAGCGCCATTATTGTGGTAGATAAATTAGCATTAAACATGAGCATTGCCTGTCATTTAATCATTGTTGCAAAGGGCCTCCCGAGTGCGGGCCACAGAAGGTCAAGTTATCCATTGTCGGGTTAACGGGATTCTACTATATTCCTGAAAATGTACCAATTGGCCAAATGGTATGTTTCTCTTGTTTGGGAAACCCATACCGTTTTGCCATATTAAGATTACAAAGGACATAAAGTGGGAGATAATCGACGAAAACCGACCAAATTTAACCGCGTAAAATTACATTATATTATATAACCGTATTCGCTGCACCACTCTGTCCGTTCATCGCGATCAAGCCAGTATTTCACTACGGTAAGATTTTGATCGAGAATGGTGCACATAACTATTACTATTGCTTTTGTTCTTTAAACATTTTGGCCTAATTCAAGATTTAATCTTCCTCTTCTTCGACTAATTCCCCTCACAAGGCACGACTTAAAAATAACAGCAACCAGCGCCACGCAATCGCATGCACTCAAAGTTATGTTTTACAAGGCAATGCGAAGCGGACGGAAATAAGTCAATCAAGCCAAGCATCTTCGCCAACATAGAACATTGGCTGTGTCTTATGTTCGGCACCCTATATCTAAGATAAACAAACACAGAAGGCTAGCCAAATTTTTCTTTCAATAGACCAAGATTGCCAATGTTTAAAAAAAGAGTAAATTTACGACGTCTACAGAAACCGGACAAAAAGAACTGTGCCGAAGGTCTGTTTAGAGGATGCCAAAATTGAGGGTAAAATTGAGACATTCTTGGATTTTCAAAACATTTTGGTCACTCTAGATAGGCAGATGCTACATCAGAAACCGACACTAACTGTGGTTTATTCACGGAGCTTGTAATCCGCCCGTCTCTTGTTTGCGTAAGTTAATGCCACCATGGTCAAGCGCGTGGACTCTGGAAGGAGAACCACATAACCTCTCTTTCCCAGTTCCCTGAGGGCGAACACTGCACTATATCGTGTTTGTCGTGCTCACGTTCCTAAAGCATGCTGCACTATACGTCCTGAAGCCCCCATCCCTCAAGAATAACCTTATAAATAAGGGTACAATTGCAATTATTGAAATGTTTTCAAGATACTTCCATGTAATAGAGACTCTCCTTTTTAATAATAATATTCAGTGTTAAGAAAATCATGGATAAATGTTTTTCAAACACCAATAATGAAAACCATATCTCTTATAGTATAACATTCAGCGTAAATATCCAGCCAGTAGAACCAATGTGTTTCTGCGAAATAATATACCGAACTGAAGGAAATAACGCGTTACTTAAATGCAACGCGTTACTTAAAACAATAGCGCAAACTCAAGTGTACATGGGCACAACTAGTAGTGTTCACTATGCTTCACAAAAGGAAACGGATTAAAACCTTCCCAAGCCGGCGAAATGGATGTGCAAAGTTGATTTGTTAACCATGCATGACACAAGCCTTCTTATGTTCCAAAAATTACTGTTTATAACGAAAACCTAATTTCACGGGTTGTTTTAGAATAAATGAAGGAAACCAAAGACTTTTATCTAAATTCTGTAATCATTATCCCATTCGCTACCAGTGTTGCTTGAAAGCTACTTCAATTTTCTGAACTAATTAAAAATACAGTATTTAAATTTCCTACTGAATGTCAATGAGCCAAGGAACCTACATATTATACTTTAGTTTTCACTCGAAATGGCAGATATAATCAACAATGTGCTGACACCTGATATGAGAATTATTCAATACGCATCTTCTACGCAGCAAGTGAAATATTTTGCTCTAAGATACACATATCCTTTTTAAACACAAAAACAATTTCATATTTCGTTAAATTAGCACTTTTACAAAATGTTTGCTTCCAAATTATAGTTAAAATTATGAAAATAATAAAATTAAACTGCATGTTGCTTCACAGCTACATTGGGGTTCAGAAGTTGTGTTACATTAAAACCTCTACCTTTTATGTGTGTGTCTGTGTGTGTGTGTGTGTGTGTGTGTGTGTGTGTGTGTGTGTGTGTCATTCACTTGTCTATTTATTTATTTACTTATTTATGTATTTATTTATTTACACTTTGACAGTATCGGCCTGACTACAATATGCCTTTAACGTTATTACAACTTTAGCTTAAGTAACACTATAATAATAATAATAATAATAATAATAATAATAATAATAATAATAATAATAATAATAATAATAATAATAATAATAATAATAATAATAATAATAATAATAATAATAATAATAATAATAATAATAATAATAATAATAATAATAATAATAATAATAATAATAATAATAATAATAATAATAATAATAATAATAATAATAATAATAATAATAATAATAATAATAATAATAATAATAATAATAATAATAATAATAATAATAATAACTATAATAATAATCATAATAACTATAATAATAATCATAATAACTATAATAATAATCATAATAATCATAATCATAATAATAATAACAACAGCAACAACAATAATAACAACAATAATAATAATAGTAGTAGTAGTAGTAGTAGTAGTAGTAGTAGTAGTAGTAGTAGTAGTAGTAGTAGTAGTAGTAGTAGTAGTAGTAGTAGTAGTAGTTCTAGTAGTAGTAGCAGTAGTAGTAGTAGTAGTAGTTCTAGTAGTAGTAGCAGTAGTAGTAGTTCTAGTAGTAGTAGCTTGTTTTCAGGATATTCGTAAATTCCTGACGCCAGTGTTTTTAAAACTATACCTCTGCTATAATATAACACAAGACGCTTCGCGTTTAGGTTATGTGTATAACAAAAACAATTCCTAACGTCATAAGTAAAAATTCAAATCAGAAATCGTTGGAATCACAGTACACATTTACGAGACGAGGGATCTACCAAAGAGCCGAAGCTGCCCCCCCGTCCTAAAACCAGGGAATGAGGCAGCCGAATGACACTTCCATGGGTCTTTCCATTAGGCCAATACCTTGTTTCCTAAAAGGGCCCCCCCCCCCTGTTACACACTTACGCGCATCAACCTATCCGGGAAGACTACCTATAGACAAGGTGAGACCGCCGGATATCTAGCACTCCAGCTACTAGCTCTGCAGGTCAGTACCCGAGAATATTGAGGCTTCTCCCAACCCACCTTGGCGATTCAGGACGCACTCAATCTCCCACTGAGTACGCACATTTCTGTTTGGCAGGTTGAGAACAGCCCGAGGTGTGTCATTCGTGTACCTGCCCTTTTTAGGGCTTAACCAGTTTTAGGACGGGATATGGGGTTTTACAGGGTGACGGATGAGGGTAAAAGGAACACGGGAACCCATGTCCGGCAGAGACCTACCCAATCCGAACATCTCCCTTACGGGAGGGTCCAGGATGTTTGGTCCTGCCTCCTTCTGGTAACGTCAGAAGTACCACGAGTGCTAAGGGTACGCAGCGCTCACACCACAGCAGCTGAAGGAGTCGGAACCCCTCCCCTACGTCACGGTAAACATCAAGAATGAAAACTTATTCCATCCATCAGCTGTCAGTTATCAGACGAGTCACCATGCGCATGCGTGGAAGGTTTCTACTTATCAGGCTCCAGATTTTTAGGTTCTAAAGAGTTAAAATTAAGCTGAGTCTATCAGTATATTGAGATTTAACATGATGTTATGTTAAAATTTAGAATTTTATAGAATTCTTTGAATAGCATTTAACTGCATACAATATAGCTACACAATTATATAGTATATAGTTATGTAATTCTGATTAGATAATTACACATAATATTCACCATAATATAATATACACCAGCTTACTGCTGGTGCTTTTAAACACACAAGCCGTGCGTGGGCAATGTTTAAGAGGTGGAATCAGGACTGACAAATTCAATGCTATAGCCGGGATTTGAACCACGGATCTTCCACTTATCGAGCGGCTGCTTTAACCATTAAGTTACCATGGCCAACTTGCCAGTACGACATTAAATTTCCAGCTGATTCGTACTTTTTCCCGGTTAGACCACAAGGAAATCACACATCAGAGATAAATACCCCAACAGTGACTTGATGTGTTTCTTGTTTGAATTTTGTGGTGTTCCAATGTTTTTGTAATTCTTTCCGTAGCGCCTCGTATGTAAGGTAGTGAGCTTTCTTCGCATCCACCTCGTTTTTCCACTTTCTTTGTCACGAAGGGAGGGGAAGTAGGAGAATGTGTTCGTACCTGCTGAGTAACGTTCGTCAACCCTGTTCTGAACAATGCGTCAGGTTATCATTGTGATGTGATAAAAGAAGTCTGCTTGCATATGAGTAAAGAGTTTCGCAAGTCTCTCAGGGTAAGGGTAGTCTGACTGTTTCAGGTTCAAGAGGTCCTGGGTTCGAACCTCGGTTAAGAGTTCTTGTAGGTTTTCGCTTATCGTGAGAAGATTAATATTGAGTTTAGGACCGGGGGCCCAATTTAGCATCATTTCATTCATTCACCAGCCGATATGATCCAACTGATTAAAATTATAAGGTGGCTTTATAACATTTAGGTTTGATACCCAAGAGGAATTTATAATTTTTAGGGTTCACAGAATTCCCAAACACATTTATTCATTATCACCTGAAAGATACCTATGAAACATGAGCGTCGCGAAGGGGGACAAGGGGGGCCGCAGCCCCCCTTGGAAGTTAATGAACTTAATGTGAAATCAGTTACTTACTATTAATCTATTTTAATTTTGATGTAAAGAACAACTTTTATTTAGCACAAATTAATAGGATTAATATCCACAACAAACACGATAACTTTTAACAATAAAGTAATGAATTAATATTATCTGATTGCAAAATTCTAACATGTGCCCCCCCCCACCTCAACAAAAAAGTCTGTCGACGCTCATGCTATGAAACACATTTTATGTTGAAAGCCGTGCACCACAAGTCTCGTTACGATGTTTCTAATGCTCTCATTTGGTCCACTCCAAGATCTTTCATAGCACTTGCTGCGTAGAAACCATCTTCAATTTCGTTTAACTTTCTCAAGTTCTTTGCCACTTGCTGTGTGTGGACATCGGCAGAAGGGAGGAGTACACATATTTTGATGGGCTAGATTTCATATGGATCTTTTAAGGTACCTTGTCTTTACGACTCCGTATTCCTTTTAGTCGTTTTTCTTTAGATTACATACTGTACTTCGAAATTGAATCAACTTTTGTACGGAAGAGCTTCATTGCAAATTCGAGTGAGATCTGTATAATACTTGCCCCTCATATGACCAGTGTCGCCTTTCTTTTACATGTATGCCCAATGTGGACCCAGTTGTTTGCAATGTTACTCGTAAAATATATAAAAGACTTCTTAAATATTAGGTCTTCTACTCTGAATATAACTATCTCTGCTTTCCTACTCTTCCGTGCTTTCTCGCATGTTCATTTGAAAAGTCTTGATGCCATTTGCATCCACCCATTGCTTCAGTTGGCTTTAGCTCTGCTCTGGATCCTTTCTCTTCCTTGTTGTCACTACCATATCGTCCTCATGAACGAATAGATTTGTACGAACACATCTGCACATCGTATTGGTTAGTTGAAGCTATGGTGCAGGTCCTTTATCTTCCTTGTTGTCACTACCATATCGTCCTCATGGACGAATAGGTTTGTACGAACACATTTGCGCATCATATTGGTTGGTTGAAGCTCTGGTGCAGGTCCTTTATCTTCCTTGTTGTCATTACCATATCGTCCTCATTAATGTCTTGGTTTGTATGAACACATCTGTCCATCGTATTGGTTGGTTGAAGCTCTGGTGTAGGTCCTCTATCTTCATTGTTGTCATTACCATATCGTCCTCAATAATGTATTGGTTTGTATGAACACATCTGTCCATCGTATTGGTTGGTTGAAGCTCTGGTGTAGGTCCTCTATCTTCATTGTTGTCATTACCATATCGTCTTCATTAATGTATTGGTTTGTATGGACACATCTGTCCATCGTATTGGTTGGTTGAAGCTCTGGTGTAGGTCCTCTATCTTCCTTGTTGTCATTACCATATCGTCCTCATTAATGTATTGGTTTGTATTAACACATCTGTCCATCGTATTGGTTGGTCGAAGTTCTGGTGCAGGTCCTTTATCTTCCTTGTTGTCATTACCATATCGTCCTCATTAATGTACTGGTTTGTATGGACACATCTGTCCATCGTATTGGTTGGTTGAAGCTCTCGTGCAGGTCCTTTATCTTCCTTGTTGTCATTACCATATCGTCCTCATTAATGTATTGGTTTGTATGAACACATCTGTCCATCATATTGGTTGGTTGAAGCTCTGGTGTAGGTCCTTTATCTTCATTGTTGTCACTACCATATCGTCCTCATTAATGTATTGGTTTGTATGAACACGTCTGTCCATCATATTGGTTGGTTGAAGCTCTGGTGTAGGTTCTTTATCTTCATTGTTGTCATTACCATATCGTCCTCATTAATGTATTGGTTTGTATGAACACATCTGTCCATCGTATTGGTTGGTTGAAGCTCTGGTGTAGGTTCTTTATCTTCATTGTTGTCATTACCATATCGTCCTCATTAATGTATTGGTTTGTATGAACACGTCTGTCCATCGTATTGGTTGGTTGAAGCTCTGGTGTAGGTCCTTTATCTTCCTTGTTGTCATTACCATATCATCCTCATTCATGTATTGGTTTGTATGAACACGTCTGTCCATCGTATTGGTTGGTTGAAGCTCTGGTGTAGGACGTTTATCTTCATTGTGGTCATTACCATATCGTCCTCATTAATGTATTGGTTTGTATGAAAACGTCTGTCCATCGTATTGGTTGGTTGAAGCTCTGGTGTAGGTCCTTTATCTTCATTGTGGTCATTACCATATCGTCCTCATTAATGTATTAGTTTTTATGAACACGTCTGTCCATCGTATTGGTTGGTTGAAGCTCTGGTGTAGGTCCTTTATCTTCCTTGTTGTCATATCCATATCGTCCTCATTAATGTATTGGTTTGTATGAACACATCTGTCCATCGTATTGGTTGGTTGAAGCTCCGGTGTAGGTCCTTTATCTTCATTGTTGTCATTACCATATCGTCCTCATTAATGTATTGGTTTGTATGAACACGTCTGTCCATCGTATTGGTTGGTTGAAGCTCTGGTGCAGCTTCTTTATCTTCCTTGTTGTCATTACCATATCGTCCTCATTAATGTATTGGTTTGTATGAACTCATCTACACATCGTATTGGTTGGTTGAAGCTCTGGTGTAGGTCCTTTATCTTCCTTGTTGTCATTAGCATATCGTCCTCATTAGTGTATTGGTTTGCATGGACACATCTGTCCATCGTATTGGTTGGTTGAAGCTCTGGTGCAGGTCCTTTATCTTCCTTGTTGTCATTACCATATCGTCCTCATTAATGTATTGGTTTGTATGAACACATCTGCACATCGTGTTGGTTGGTTGAAGGTCTGGTGCAGGTCCTTTATCTTCCTTGTTTTCATTACCATTTCGTCCTCATTAATGTATTGGTTTGTATGAACACATCTGTCCATCGTATTGGTTGGTTGAAGCTCTGGTGTAGGTTCTTTATCTTCCTTGTTGTCATTACCATATCGTCCTCATTAATGTATCGGTTTGTATGAACACATCTGTCCATCGTATTGGTTGGTTGAAGCTCTGGTGTAGGTCCTTTATCTTCCTTGTTGTCATTACCATATCGTCCTCATTAATGTATTGGTTTGTATGAACACATCTGTCCATCATATTGGTTGGTTGAAGCTCTGGTGTAGGTCCTTTATCTTCCTTGTTGTAACTGCCATATCGACCCCATAAATGAATTGGTTTGTATGAACACATCTGTACATCGTGTTGGTTGGTTGAAGCTCTGGTGTAGGTCCTTTATCTTCCTTGTTGTCATATCCATATCGTCCTCATTAGTGTATTGGTTTGTATGAACACATCTGTCCATCATATTGGTTGGTTGAAGCTCTGGTGTAGGTCCTTTATCTTCCTTGTTGTCACTGCCATATCGACCTCATAAATGTGTTTATTTGTATGAACACATCTGTCCATCGTATTGGTTGGTTGAAGTTCTGGTGCAGGACCTTTATCTTCATTGTTGTCATTACCATATCGTCCTCATTAATGTATTGGTTTGTATGAACACATCTGTCCATCGTATTGGTTGGTTGAAGCTCTGGTGCAGGTCCTTCATCTTCCTTGCTGTCATTACCATATCGTCCTCATTAATGTATTGGTTTGTATGAACACATCTGTCCATCGTATTGGTTGGTTGAAGCTCTGGTGCAGGTCCTTTATCTTCCTTGTTGTCATTACCATATCGTCCTCATTAGTGTATTGGTTTGTATGAACAAATCTGTCCATCGTATTGGTTGGTTGAAGTTCTGGTGCAGGTCCTTTATCTTCCTTGTTGTCATTACCATATCGTCCTCATTAGTGTATTGGTTTGTATGGACACATCTGTCCATCGTATTGGTTGGTTGAAGTTCTGGTGCAGGTCCTTTATCTTCATTGTTGTCATAACCATATCGTCCTCATTAATGTATTGGTTTGTATGAACACATCTGTCCATCGTATTGGTTGGTTGAAGCTCTGGTGCAGGTCCTTCATCTTCCTTGTTGTCATTACCATATCGTCCTCATTAATGTATTGGTTTGTATGGACACATCTGTCCATCGTATTGGTTGGTTGAAGCTCTGGTGCAGGTCCTTTATCTTCCTTGTTGTCATTACCATATCGTCCTCATTAGTGTATTGGTTTGTATGAACACATCTGTCCATCGTATTGGTTGGTTGAAGCTCTGGTGCAGGTCCTTTATCTTCCTTGTTGTCATTACCATATCGTCCTCATTAGTGTATTGGTTTGTATGAACACATCTGTCCATCGTATTGGTTGGTTGAAGTTCTGGTGCAGGTCCTTTATCTTCCTTGTTGTCATTACCATATCGTCCTCATTAGTGTATTGGTTTGTATGGACACATCTGTCCATCGTATTGGTTGGTTGAAGTTCTGGTGCAGGTCCTTTATCTTTCTTGTTGTCATTACCATATCGTCCTCATTAGTGTATTGGTTTGCATGGACACATCTGTCCATCGTATTGGTTGGTTGAAGCTCTGGTGCAGGTCCTTTATCTTCCTTGTTGTCATTACCATATCGTCCTCATTAATGTATTGGTTTGTATGAACACATCTGCACATCGTGTTGGTTGGTTGAAGGTCTGGTGCAGGTCCTTTATCTTCCTTGTTTTCATTACCATTTCGTCCTCATTAATGTATTGGTTTGTATGAACACATCTGTCCATCGTATTGGCTGGTTGAAGCTCTGGTGCAGGTCCTTCATCTTCCTTCTTTTCATTACCATATCATCCTCATTAATGTATTGATTTGTATGGACACATCTGTCCATCGTATTGGTTGGTTGGAGCTCTGGTGCAGGTTCTTTATCTTCCTTATTGTCATTACCATATCATCCTCATTAATGTATTGGTTTGTATGAACACATCTGTGCATCGTATTGGTTGGTTGAAGTTCTGGTGCAGGTCCTTTATCTTCTTTGTTGTCATTACCATATCGTCCTCATTAGTGTATTGGTTTGTATGGACACATCTGTCCATCGTATTGGTTGGTTGAGGCTCTGGTGCAGGTCCTTTATCTTCCTTGTTGTCATTACCATATCGTTCTCATTAATGTATTGGTTTGTATGGACACATCTGTCCATCGTATTGGTTGGTTGAAGTTCTGGTGCAGGTCCTTTATCTTCATTGTTGTCATAACCATATCGTCCTCATTAATGTATTGGTTTGTATGAACACATCTGTCCATCGTATTGGTTGGTTGAAGCTCTGGTGCAGGTCCTTTATCTTCCTTGTTGTCACTACCATATCATCCTCATTAATGTATTGGTTTGTATGAACACATCTGTCCATCGTATTGGTTGGTTGAAGCTCTGGTGCAGGTCCTTCATCTTCCTTGTTGTCACTACCATATCGTCCTCATTAATGTATTGGTTTGCATGGACACATCTGTCCATCGTATTGGTTGGTTGAAGTTCTGGTGCAGGTCCTTTATCTTCCTTGTTGTCATTACCATATCGTCCTCATTAGTGTATTGGTTTGTATGGACACATCTGTCCATCGTATTGGTTGGTTGAAGTTCTGGTGCAGGTCCTTTATCTTCCTTGTTGTAATTACCATATCGTCCTCCTTAGTGTATTGGTTTGCATGGACACAGCTGTCCATCGTATTGGTTGGTTGAAGCTCTGGTGCAGGTCCTTTATCTTCCTTGTTGTCATTACCATATCGTCCTCATTAATGTATTGGTTTGTATGAACACATCTGCACATCGTGTTGGTTGGTTGAAGGTCTGGTGCAGGTCCTTTATCTTCCTTGTTGTCATTACCATTTCGTCCTCATTAATGTATTGGTTTGTATGAACACATCTGTCCATCGTATTGGCTGGTTGAAGCTCTGGTGCAGGTCCTTCATCTTCCTTCTTTTCATTACCATATCGTCCTCATTAATGTATTGATTTGTATGGACACATCTGTCCATCGTATTGGTTGTTTAAAGCTCTGCTATAGGTCCTCTATCTTCCTTGTTTGCCTTGACTATATCGTCCTCATGAATGTAGTTATAGGTTTGTATGAGCTTATCTGCTCATCCTGTTGTTTGGTTAGTTGGTAGGTTGTTGAAGCTGTGCCATAGCTCCTCCATCTTACTTATTGTCATGCCTATATTGTCTGCATGAATGTATTGGTTTGTATATCTGTTCCAACGTATTGCTGGTTGAAGCTTTGCTGTAGCTCCTCTTTTCTCCGTTGTTGTCATGACGATATCTTCCGCATGAATTAAAAGCTTGTATGGCCTCCGCTGTGTATTGCCTGTGTTTCATCCGCCGTAGCCAAATTATACTGAAGGGGACTCAGCAAATCTCCCTGTAATGATTCTTTCGTTTCCCTGGTGGGATCGCAGTAAAATATGCTATTTGGATTGGCAGGAGGTTATATCGTTCTTATAATTCGACTTTCCCGATCGTGCTTTCAGTTTTGCGAAGATATGTTTCCTGTCAAATGGTTCAAAAGCTTTCTCATAATCTATAAAAGTGATATACAGTTCCTCTTTCTGCTCTTTCAGGGCATCCTAATAAGTATCGTGCATAATTGACATTACCTGTAGGGTAGATCTTCCTATCTTAAAACCAAATTGGTCTTCAGATTTTTATCTTCTGTTAATTGTGTCAGTCTGGTTGTCAGGATTTTTTAATATGTTTAGGGCAGTTCTCTAGAATTACACCCCTTAGTGAGTGTGGTAAAGCGGTGTCTAATTTACCTTTATACGTCACTGGGATGTTCGAACTTCTCCACTCTTCTTGTATTTCTCCTATCTCTTGACAATTACTAAAACTTTCCATACGTATTCCTCTGTCAAGTGTTTCTTGTTAAAAACGGATAGCTCTGTTACCATTAGCAGCAGATACAGATCAATTAGCAGGGCAGCAACATATTTAATTATATTAATCAGTGTAAGTTTAATCAACCTAATTTAATGCATAATTTAATGAGTTTAACGTGATATTATTGGCCTTCATGAAACATTTGCTTATTTACAGCATATTTAATTTCCTACGAACACTAAGAATAGAGCTATTAGAGTGAATAAACACTTGCACTATATCCTTCATCTGGTAGCTTAATAGTCTTAATCGTTTTTCCTTGTCCCTTAAAAATAGGTAGCTAAAATGACTTGTGCCAACAGCTCAAGTATAAAGTTGTCCCTAAGTGAATAAGTGATGTTTAACTAATGCATGTGTTTGATAACAATTGAATGCTGTTGCACATTACTAGGAAGCCGATTCATCTTATACAATTTTTATATTGAAAATCTTTTTTCACTGCGAATCCGACACCAACTTTAAATATGTTAAAGGAAATCATTACATTGATTTTCGTACAACTTTCATTAGAATTACGTAACCAGTAAGTGAAGTGAAGCTTAACTATGTAGTCATGAGTATGATTCGTTAATGAAAGACATCCTCCAATTCCCCACCCCTAGACAAACATTTATTTTAAGTATAAGTTTCTTATTTACGCAACAATGGGCTTGTCTTACGGAAATCGAAGTACTGAAATTTAATGTGATGCATGTGGTGAATCTACTTTAAGGAAAGAATTGTTTCTTCATGGTACGGAACTTTCATTCCGGTATCGAAGTGGCTTCCGGGAAATCTGGAAATTTTAGGGAACCGAGGCGCTGCCAAAATCCTCCTTCGCTCCCAAACTCTGTCTTTAACATCTCAGGACCTGTGTCTCATGAGTAGACATCGGATTTTTATGCACTAAAATATAAAAATGTGCAGGTACTTAGGCTGTCAAGCTGTTTAGAGCATGGTCTACAATTTCGAAAATATGCACTAGGTGTGCACTAAAATTGTTAATTTTGAGCTTGTACCTTTTGACACAATGAAAATTCTACCTTATCGTTGTAATTTGTGAACATCAAACCAAGGACAATTAGGTTCTGATTACTTTTTTCCTGACCTATTACTCTCTATATTGCAATTTATTTTAATGTTTTAGGTACCAAGTAAGAACTTTCGCGAATACAGTGTTCGAAATTGGAATACTTGCTTTTTCAGTGCTATACTAATACAAAATGACTATACTGAGATTGTATTTTCAACCCCATTATAATGGTAGATGTTCTGAAGCTAACATTTTCAAATACATATTAGTTACATTAATTTAAGTTCTTATAATTCAAAGTTAGTGTTTTGAACACAATAGCAGCCCCAGTGAATTATACAAATATATAGCTATTCCAAAAATCTTATAAATTCCTAAATTGAACTTATTACATCCTATAGACCCCTAATATGCTGATAGATATAATTTAATTTTAACTTTTAGTAGCTAAAATCCGGGGTTTGTTGATCATACTGAAAATCAATTAAGTTATCTGTTTATTATTTTATCTGTTAACACAAGTTGGCATGCTGACAAGTTCTTTACACATTTACGCATATTAATGGGGAACAATTGAAAGCAATAACTGTGAGAAAATTTCTTCAGGAAGCACCATATTTTCACCATGAAGATACTTAGCCACAGAACGCAAAACTTTAATGTTTGGATTTCTCTCGAATATACTGCACAATTTACAACTTAATTTTCCTGCATACTTGAAAGTGACACTATAAAGTTTACTCTGAAAACGGTTAAGAATTCACAAAAATTCATGTAAAGACAAAACAAATTTTTCGAGTTTCATTGTGGCTTCATTCATAACTTTGATTACTAACAAGTTCTTTTACAAATACTCGCTATTAAAATAGGCTGAGAACTTTTAATTCACAAAACATCAGTTGTATTCAACACATTTACGAATTCTTTGACAGTATTGAAATTATATGAGTAGTAAGGAGCAGAAACTGTATTGATGAGGCCCCTTTTCGGTGTCTGTGTAGTAATTACGTTAATATTTAGACGCATGTTAAAATAATGTTAAAATTAAATATTCAAAAATATTAATATTGCACTTGCATACAAATCCCACGTCTACTCATGAGACATGTTTCACTTTTATCCACATCACTCAGTGACTTCAATGTTTATAACACGTGACATCATCATACATTTTGTCTAACAGCTGATGGTTTAGAAGATTTCAGTTTTGCTCCTACATTTACACCCATAATTCCTCATTTGAATTTGTTCCTTAGTGCTTATTAATTTATTTTTGCCATACACATAAACTGAATATGCTGTAAAATACACTGATTCCGAAACTTTAATTCCTGTCCGTCCCTTACGAAAGAGTAGTCTTAAAGTCCCCACCTTATTTTAGTCCTAATTTTCTTCTTAATTTAAAATCGACCATAAAATCTGAATTTTTCCCTAAAACTGTGTAATTCCCAAACCAAATAATTCAATGATTTTTAATTATCCACCGTGACGTATCTTTGCAATCATTCTGGTTGTGCCCATGTCTCTTTCTGTTTGCTTAATTTTTTTCCAAACGAAATTAGAAGAAAATTGAATTGGCTCCGTGCAGGAAACCCAAATATACGTATTTACTCAAATAGCTTCACTAAGTGAATCATTCCGCTGCCAGCCCGAAAGTGTTTTTGCAAAAGTAATAACACTAAATTTTAACTAAGTTATAGTATACGATAAACAATTCTATATTTACTACATATATATTATTACAAATTAATTATAGTAACAATAAAATATTAGTAATATGCAGTTTTGAAACCTATTTATTAATTTTACATATAATGCATATTATATCACACTCCCAACAAATTACTTAAGAAAATAGAGTATAGGCTTCACTTCTTTTCAAATATGGAAACATTTACAACATAATAATATATATTACCTCTTACGCAACTCTTTACCTTAAAATATTCTCATGAAAAACGTTTTTAATCATTAGATTTACAGGGCCTCTGAGAGGTAATCAAGTGGGTGATTTAGCAATAATTTAGCTGTTAGTTAACGAAAGGCCAATCTCTTGCAATTCGCTTGACGCAGTCCCACAGTTCAAACATCTTTCGACGTCTTATCTTCTTCTACAAATAATATATCTGACTGAGGAACTCAGTCAATGGAATTACAGGTGATTGACCAGCACCAAGCTGTATTGTGAATATCATAAGACTAAACCATTGTATTACAAAATAAAATTGTTACATATCGATGTATGTTGTGCAGTACTCTGCTAACAGATGCAGCAGAGAATGAACAGTTGTATTTTAATGAAATTATCCTGCAAGTCTATGGATATAGATAAAGGTAAAATTCTTCATTTTCATATATTTGAAAGGGAAAGGTCTCTTACATTACCTGTAAAACATTTCTGAATCTTATAGGTGTGAAATGTGAACTGTGAGATGTCGCATAGTCATGCTTGAAATATCTATCACGAAGTTCATTTTCCGCTAATTAACTGAAAAATTCAGAGGATACGTCCAGGTAGATTTCAAAGTTAATCATTTGTTTAAAGAAAATAGGACTTATAATTCACCTACGACACATTCCACATCACACTACCTTTTTTGTGGGGAAGACAAAACAAACGCTCTTAATGTATTTATTGTGCATGGAGTTTCTTGTGTTGGGAATAGACATAACTCAAATGGTACCATACTTAATCCGTAAACCAAGTTAGTTTTGATGCCCATAAACAAAATTAAATTCTTGAACACGATACACGGTGAGGGTAAAGTTTTGATTTTTCTTTTTTTCTTTTTGACACCATGGCTTTTTTAAATATGGAAAGTAAGTTTCTGAGAAACTCTCCTTGCAGTAATTTTGATAGCGACGTCCTTTATATTTTGTACTCTCTCTTCGAACAACTTCTAGACTCAATCAGGCATTTCACCTCTGAATTGAGGGCGCAGTTCATCTCAAACCATATAGGTATATGAAAGGAAGCCTCTGATGTATTTGACAGACAAGTGCTTTGTGCGCCACATAAACCTTCCTACCTCTCCGTCGGCAAAGAATTATTTGCATGCACGAAATGCTTACATCGACACAGTGCGAACTGTATTGGAATACTCGCTGACGGACCTTGTGATTGTCTTGCAAATTTCAGTTGGTAGTCCTGTTGAAAGTTGTCGGAGCATCGTTTATCCTAAGATATTAGAGTTCTGACTCATCTCGGAGAGTGTTTTAAAAGAAACTGAACCCTTTAATTGGCATTACGGAGCATAATAAATTAGAAGTTACAGTGGTAAGAATTGCTATGAATTGGAGATTAAATACGGCTCAGAAATCAATGGAATACAAACACCAAGCTGCAAATTCAACTGTCATTGTTTTGCACACCAGTTCTGTGAGATTATGTCTAAGGTAAACCTCCGTTACTTACAAGGATCACGTTCATTTTGTACATCCATCCGGATGGTATTTGTTTTTTCATTACAAATGGGTTCAAATTATCGAGTACCTAGTGGGATGTCTCATGCTGTAGCATCCTTGGCATGCGTTCGGGAGGCCTTGGGTTCGATACCCGTGACTGACCTTCCTGACACATGGGTTTTTTGTATCCGCCGAATTTCCCGTCCCTCCATTTCATTTCACATTGTTTTCAATCGGGTCTTTTCAAGGTTAGAAGTGTCGGAAATGAGCGCTGCTGTGTGGGACTTTGCACAGTGTAACTGTTGTTCTCGGCGTATGGTTGGCATTGTAGTCACCTGCCCTGCTGGGGTGGGCAATGTCAAAACCTGACTGTCGACTACATGTCGACTACATGACGAACCTGGTGTCGAGATAAAGAATCTCCATCACACGTTAGGGACCCTCACGGTGACTCGTGCTCCTTGCCAGGATTCCGGCACGCCTGCACGGTGCTCATAACTTTATCCCAGGATCTGACAAGCGCCTTGGGTGCCCAAAGTGTAAAATCCCATCTGCTTGTAGTTCAGTCCAGTCCAATCTAGTCCAGATTATCGAGTAGGATTATAGGAAAAACCCTGCCCTATGTGTCACTCACAAGCTGGAATCACTACTCATGATATTTATAACTGGAATGGAAACCATGAAACAAATATTACCATTAATTTATCTTCTGCTGTTGGGAAGGTAGTTGTTATAAAGACTGCAAGATTAGGAAGTAATTTTGTGATTGTCGTTTTCCTATATGATAGGACATAATTCGTTGGCCCGATGCAACAGTCTCTGAGCCGATTAAAGAAAAAGAAGGTATTCAAATGATGTAATGTAGATTATCAGAGACGAAACTGACTCCATAACAGAGGTTAATTTTAAAAAGAGCGAAACATTCGCTGCTAAAAGACCACTCGTAATCTTAATGATTCTAGAAAAAGACATGCTCTGGAATTATGTGATGCGTGCTATATTGGACAAGATGCTACCAACTTGTTCGATGTAAACCATTTTGACAAACATATCGTAGATTGTGTAAACAAATATCTTGTTATTACAGGCACATACTCCTTGCTCTACAAATTAAAAATGAGGGGAGTTTTGGTGGAGTTCTGTTTTGTTCTTCCTTAATTGCTTTTCATGTTTCGAGGAGACTGTTTTGAAACTGCCGATCACGATTACGATCTCGACATTAGCAGGTGAGTGGTGATTTCACTGTACAAGAAAATCAAACCTCTTCTAACAAAAATTACGAAAGAAGAAAAATTGAGTGCCTGTGAAAAGTCATTCGTGTGAAAACTAAGAATTGTGATGCACAACTGATGACATCCCAACTAATAGTTTTCCAGTGCTGTTCTTGCTCATCATTATGAAAGTATCGCCCTAACCTCTTGTATCTAATTCCTCTGATGAATACTGTGCGTTTAGTTTTAAATACGGATGATCTTTTTAAAATCACCAATATTTAAAAAAGGTGATCGACATAATCCCAATAATTATAGAGGAATAAGCTTATTGGCAACATGCAGTAAAGTGTATGCCAAAATATTAGCTAGACGTATTGAGAAAATATCTGAAAACCTGATTTGCAATGCACAACAAGGATTTAGAAAACGGCACTTAACCCCAGACTATTTTTTCACTACACAAATTAACAGATAAAAGGAGAGAGTTTAAACTAGAAACACACATGCTCTTCATTGACTATGAAAAAGCATTTGATAAAGTGGTACGGTGTAAATTGTGGCCAACACTAAAAGAAAAAGGGGACACAGCACATATCATAAAGGCAATTAAAACTTTGTGTCAGAATAGCTAAAGGACAGCGTATTGGAGAAATATTTATGGATATTAATAATGGTGTTAGACATCATTACTTCTAATATATGAGACCCCTAGTATCAAAGACGGACATAGTCACAGTTAGTTGAAGTCCCCATCTCGACCGCATGGCATTATTTCGCAGTTTGAGAGTAACCGTATATTTTAAATGTCACAATATATTAATTTCCTCCATGGCTGAATGGAACAATATTCGTCATTAAATTCAAAGCAGGAAGATTGATAGTAACACCTTAAATCCCCATATCGACCGGATGGTATTATGTCGCAGTTTGAGAGTAACCACAAATTTTAAATCAAGAAGATTGATCGTAAAACTTCAAGTCCCCATATCGACCGGATGGCATTATGTCGCAGTTTGAGAGTAACCACATATTTTAAATATCACAATATGTTAATTTCCGCCGTTTCTGAATGGAACAACGTTCGCCATTAAATACAACGTAAGAAGACTAATAGTAATTCTTCAAGTCCTCATGTCGACTGGATGACATGTCCTTGTTTGATAATAGATGCCTCATATATTTGGACGATACCATAAGAAAATGGCAAAACATTTTAGATGAAAATTTTATAACAGGTGAAATGAAAATAAATTGTGTATAATTTGCAGACGACCAATTGCCTCTTCAGAAAATCAATTGTAAACGGCAACTCATGAATTGTGAATATTAGGGTATCATCCTAACCTCTTGTATCTAATTCCTCTGATGAATACTGTGCGTTTCTTTTAAATGCGGATGGTATTTTTAAAATCATCAATATTTAAAAAAGGTGATCGACATAATCCCAATAATTATAGAGGAATAAGTTTATTGGCAACATGCAGTAAAGTGTACGCCAAAATATTAGCTAGACGTATTGAGAAAATATCTGAAAACCTGATTTGAAATGTACAACAAGCATTTAGAGAACGGCAGTTACCAATGGACTATATTTTCACTCCAGCAAATAATAGAAGAAACAGAGAGTTTAAACTCTTCATTGACTATGAAAAAGCATTTGATAAAGGGTTAAGATGTAAATTATGGCAAATTCTAAGAGAAAAAAGGCAACCCAGCACATATAATAAAGGCAATTAAAACCTTGTGCCAGAATAGAAGAATCCGAATAGCTAAAGGACAGCGTATTTGAGAATTGTTAATGTACATAAATAATGGTGTTAGACATCATTAGTTTTTAATATATGAGGCCCCTAGTATCAAAGACCGAAATACTCACAATTGAGTTCAATTCCGCATATCGAACGGATGGCATTATGTCGCAGTTTGAGAGTGACCACATATTTAAAATGTCACTTCAAGTCTCCATCTCGACCGGATGGCATTATGTCGCAGTTTCAGAGTAACCACATGTTTTAAATCAAGAAGATTGAACGTAACACTTCAAGTCCCCATCTCGACAGGATGGAATTATGTCGCAGTTTGAGAGTAACCACAAATTTTAAATCAAGAAGATTGAACGTAACACTTCAAGTCCCCATATCGACCGGATGGCATTATGTCGCAGTTTGAGAGTAACCACAAATTTTAAATCAAGAAGATTGATCGTAACACTTCAAGTCCCCATATCGACCGGATGGCATTATGTCGCAGTTTGAGAGTAACCACAAATTTTAAATCAAGAAGATTGATCGTAACACTTCAAGTCCCCATATCGACCGGAGGGCATTATGTCGCAGTTTGAGAGTAACCACAAATTTTAAATCAAGAAGATTGATCGTAACACTTCAAGTCCCCATATCGACCGGATGGCATTATGTCGCAGTTTGAGAGTAACCACAAATTTTAAATCAAGAAGATTGATCGTAACACTTCAAGTCCCCATATCGACCGGATGGCATTATGTCGCAGTTTGAGAGTGGCCACAAATTTTAAATCAAGAAGATTGATCGTAACACTTCAAGTCCCCATATCGACCGGATGGTATTATGTCGCAGTTTGAGAGTAACCACATATTTTAAATCAAGAAGATAGGTCGTAACACTTCAAGTCCCCATATCGACCGGATGGTATTATGTCGCAGTTTGAGAGTAACCACATATTTTAAATCAAGAAGATAGGTCGTAACACTTCAAGTCCCCATCTCGACCGGATGGTATTATGTCACAGTTTGAGAGTAACCACATATTTTAAATCAAGAAGATTGATCGTAACACTTCAAGTCCCCATATCGACCGGATGATATTATGTCGCAGTTTGAGAGTAACCACATATTTTAAATGTTACATTATATTAATCTCGTCCGAGTTTGAATGGAACCACATTCGCCATTAAATACAACGCAAGAAGGTTGACAGGAACACTTCAAGTCCTCATGTCGACCGAAGGACGTTATGACCGTCTTTAATACTAGACGCCTTATATATTTGGACGATGCCATAAGAAAATGCCATAATATATTAGATGAAAGTTTTATAATAGGTGAAATGAACATAAATTGTGTATTATTTGCAGATGATCAAGTTAGAATAGCCTCTTCAGAAAATCAATTGCAAAATGCAACTTATGAATTGTGTATAAAATAATGAAATAATAAGATTTTAAGATATTAAACCAGAAAACTAAATCTAACCTTTCTTGGACCTTATCACAAGAGTACAAAAACTCTAATTCCAACAGAAATGAATGAACGAGTAAGCTGCTTTAAATATTTAGGAAGAATGATCACACACAGGCATAACTGGAAATAGAAAATAAATTTGAAAACTTTCAACATATTCGTGGAACAATAAATATATGTTTTAAAAAATAAGACAACTAGGGAAACAAACTTAAAATTTTATAAAATAATCGCCGTACCAACGTTAATTTACGGATCGTAAACATGGCCTTTAACAAAAATGGAAGAGAGAAAAATAAAAACCGAAATGCGGTTTCTCAGAAAACTCGTAGGAGTAACGTTATGAGACCGAAAGAGGAGTGAAGATATCAAGAACGAATTAAACATTTTCAGATTAAATGATAAGATAGAGGCACATAAATACAATTGGTTTCAACGTGTAACCAGAATTCGCAAAGATAGATTTCCTTACAAGATATTAAACTATGTACCTTTAGGTGATAGAAGTGTTGGAAGACCTAATCTAGGCTGGAGAGATCGTCTGCCATAAATTTCCACTGGGAAATGGAACTGGTCAACAGGTTCAAGCCATGAAGTTGATGATGATGCTTTGAAAATCCTAAACGGAAAATTGGAATTTGTACAAGTTATACTAAATGTATTGCTACGACTTGCACTCATTTTGTCGCCTAACGGAATATCTAGATAGTTAATGATCCGGAACCGTGAGCTGAGAGAAGCCTTGATTTTATGTTTTATCTTGTTAAACTTCTGCAGGAAATATCGGGGGCGGATGGTTAAGGCACTACAATTCCTTTAATCCTACCCTGAAGCGAACGCAACCGCTCCGGAACGGATGCTGTAAATAAAACAAGGACCTGATTGCTAGCTTCATCCATGCAGAGTTCGGTTTGGTCAGGACGAAATGTTGCCCGTGAGTTCGACCCCACTCGTTTGCACACGGGTAAATCGTCATTAATGAAAATTTGTTGCGAGGGTAAATTCCCAACCAGCAGAAGAGTTTAACCATGCAATGCACAAGAATACCCAGGAATTAAACATGTAGGTACCGATTGATATAAGAAAAGCAAGTAAATGCAGCTGACGCAGCGTGTGGTACTACAGGGACTGCAGTATGACTACTGCCCCCATATGAGGCTGCCATTTAAAATAATCCCTGCGTATTGACAGCAAATCCACGGTCACTTACACAGGAACAAATTTTCTAAGAATTTCAAGCAGTGCAGATAGGAGTGTAGTCTTAAAAACTACTAGGGCACTTCATTGGCAAATAGCGTATACGTGTGTTGTCATACCAATATATATAAGAATTTAATAATAATAACAACAACAACAACAACAATAATAATAATAATAATAATAATAATAATAATAATAATAATAATAATAATAATAATAATAATAATAATAATAATAATAATAATAATAATAATAATAATAATAATAATAATAATAATAATAATAATAATAATAATAATAATAATAATAATAATAATAATAATAATAATAACAATAATAATAATAACAATAACAATAATAATAATAATAATAATAATAATAATAATAATAATAATAATAATAATAATAATAATAATAATAGTAATAATAATAGTAATAATAATAATAATAATAATAATAATAATAATAATAATAATAATAATAATAATAATAATAGTAATAATAATAATAGTAATAATAATAATGTATAAAATAATACTTGTCAATATCATTTATATTTCTGTTGCTCCCGTAGTGCACTTCACTCATGACGCCTGAATTGGGCAGAGGTGCGGGACGTAGCGGCCGGGCGGCAGGTTCTTGCCCGGAAAGGGCTGTTGAACCGCGGGGTTAATTAGTTATATTTCTATTAGTGTGCTAGAAATGTTACTCATTCAAACTTCTCATTTAATACTTATGACTGTTACTATGCACATATATAACTCACGTAATCAACTGTTCACCCGTTTACTTTCATCTAGCGCAGGTCTGGGGAACAGTATTCACAAGATGTCAAGTCATACCTCTACTTTCCTCCCTTCGTGATCACTAATGCGGAAAACCGGTTCCACTTAATGCGCGTGTATGTGTGGTAGTAGCTCTTGCAGGTGAGGTGGGGAGGAAGTACTCTGTTCACACCTTGGGAGTAATATTCCTCAGTCCCGGCGTAGCGAGTCTGCAGTGAAGTGAACAGAGTACAATGACGGCACCAAGGTTTCTAGAATGGTACCGTGACGCTCTGGTGCGCCCTGGCACAATGTCGCACCTAGAGAGCACGGAGGCATATGGGAGCGACAGTACGGGCAGCGCTAACCCTTTCGCTACCAGAGTTGCTTGAGAGCTACGTCCATTTCCTAAACGAATTAAAAATACAGTATTTAAATTTCTCGCTGAATATCAATGAACCAAAAACCTACATAAAAATGCTTTAGTTCTCACTCAATAGATGACAGATATGATCAACACTGTGCTGACACTTGGTATAATAATCGTCCGATACGCATCAGCTGAGTTATCTTCTTGTTTTAGTTTCAGGTCCTTTTAACCTGGTAAGTCATATTGGACGATGAATGAATAAAGATGGTGAAATTATGCTCAAATGAGCCAGGTTCCATAGAACATAATGCTATATGAGATTTGCATTCCCAGGACAAGAGAACACCCCAGTAAAACCTTATCTGGATACTCAACTTTCGTTTTAGGTAAACCGGAAAAAGAAAGCTTTTTAAAACAGGATGAAGGAGAGGAATGCCTATGAAGGTTCCTGAGGGGAATGCATCTGATAAGTGATCTAGAAGTGTGAAATCGCCTCCACTTGTCCAGTCAAGTCCAGTGCAACCGTTACGTTTATTCAAAAACCAATTGCACTCTCCATTCAACTCCAAAGTCTGTAACGGAAACTTCTGAAGCAATTTCGAGTAAAATTTAAATAAATACCTATGCAAAATCAAGAAATGTTAGGTCCTTAAATTTGCAAATATTACAGCTTATCAATTTTGTGGTAGTTTTCATTAATCGAAATGAGAAACTAATTCATGCAGCTTAAGTTCCTTTATTCATTTCACTGTTTCAGAAACGGGGAGATTTTGACCTTTCTCTTCCAAATGCTGTTCTTAACGATGCAAACACAAAGTGAAGCTTGACTAGCTATAATTAATGACAACATTATATAAAGATATTATACGAATTGAAAACAAGCATGTTGAATATAGACCTATTTCAATTGTCTTGATATTGGTTTATAATCATTAAACATTGCAAAGTACAACATTTACTCTGTATATTATAATATTTATGTACCTACACAGATTTCCGGAGGACTGCCAATCAGTAGGAAACATAATAATGCTTCCACTGTCACAAACTTAATTGTTGCCACACTCATATCACATACAATATACATACATACATCTGCATGTGCACATAAAACCCACGTTAGGCCTATTTCATTTAGTCTGATATTATATTATGTTTCACATAGATGGTAATATTTGTGCTTCAGAAGTATAGTGATAGTAGTTACGTTTATAAAGTGCAGTTGAGATGTAAACCCATAGAAAATATATACACTTAGTTCATCACATGAAGGAATTGGATATATTGACAGCAAAGAACAGTAGCTTAAATTTGAAGAATAGAGGACTTTGATGTAAGTAGATAATTGGTTACAAATATTCTGTCAAAGGTGATTAGAGATACCTGCTATTAAGTTGTAATTCTACTTCCAATATAACATTTTCAGCAGACAGATCAACCACTGAATTTGAGAGGTGTTCCAAATTTTAATCTGTATATTTTCAGTCGAAATGTTTGAATGAATCCACAGTAGATGTAAGAAGGGATAAACAATTATATTTAGCACGGTGAGGGAATTGATCTTAATGTAGAAGTTTACTTTGTATTTATAGTTTTCTTACAGTTCTAAAGTCATTCAAAATTTATTAGGCATTAGGAATGTTTCGTTCTGGGTAGTTTTTCGGTAACGTAGCGATAAATGCACAAAGTAATGATTCTTTCTCTGAGAGTATTTTGAGAATGTAGAAAACCCACAGATATGTAATTCTGCAGTTCGTAAATCTTATGAAGTACTACGCTTAGCTCCGTTTCATATTCCTGAAAGGAAGTCAGCCTAGTTATATGTTCCCCAAAAAGAAATGCCTATAACTGTAATGTCCACAAAATTCAGTAACAGTAAATAAATAAAGTAACTGCATACTGTCAAGAGACACAACATTTTTGAGATATATTATGAATACATCGAGGTAGAAAATGACAAATTAAACAAACGTTTATAACTAAATAGATTTCAATGAACGAAATCACAGAGGATAATAAAATAAATTTGAGAGAACATATAGCCATGAGGCCGGTGCTCAGACTACCAAAACGTCTTTAATTACGAATTAGGTGAAAGATGTGGAAGGGCTCAGTAAGCGATTCAAGGGACCAAAACTGGTAAATTCGCTTGAAAGATAGCACTCTAATGCATTTTAAAAATAATATTTTGTAAAGCATATGAGGAGCTTATTTTGGTGTTATATACGAGTATAAATATTATGTTCAAATCACGGAAGGTCTGTTTTAAACTGGGGTAATTTCGCGATTTTATAGCCACGTTGTTTTCTACAGTACGGGCACTTATGTTAAAGTTCTGTTTTCATAGCGGGATAGTCTGTAAATTTCCGGTCGTGTATCTCTGTGCATAGGTTGTCACCATGATTAAGTAGAGGAGGGAAGCAGGCAGCGCAGGTAACAAAGTTATAGGAAACTTTTGCTCTCGTTTGAGGAAGAAAACAACTGAAATCAAGAGCACTAATTTGGATTGTTTCGGGGCAGAGGAGAAACTAAAGTTAAAGATAAAACTAAAGCTAAATATCACCATGAAGTGAAATATCCTTAAGGATACACAAAAAGTAGTAATATGCTTTAAACCATTTTACAAAACCGCGGTAAAGGAGAATATTAGCATTATCATTACTGCAAGAACCTGTTTTTTTGGGAGAATAATTTTGTTTCCTTGCTGAAGATAGCAAAAGTTACGAACTGAAATATCCACCATTACTACTAACGAAAGAAATTTAGGCGTTCAGTCTTACCAATTAATCAACAAGTTTACTTTTGTCTGAATAGCATACTACTCAGCATTATTTTATTTGCATATAATTATGTGAAGGGTTTAACGGAAGATGATGTTTAGTGTAATATTCATATTTTTTTAAATGCACCTGCATATACGGGGTACATAACGCTTCCAACCTACATCATATTATAGAAACGTAGCCAATTTTTACTGAAACTGGAATATACTGGCGTAATTATTTCTCTAAATGAACTGAAGCTAACATTTAGGAAACTATCTCCACTAATTTTAATTCTTTCCCGTTTTCCAACAGAAATAAATATCTCTTGATCCCAGGTCTAGAGTTAATGAAACGCATTCTCAGATGTTCACTGATCTGAAGAGAATGAACTAGGATTGCTGAATATTAAGACATAAAATCAATATACTTTATTTGGCTGCAATCAGAAGGCGGGGGGGGGGGGGGGGGGGACTTCGTGTTATATTTTGATTGCAACTGAGTAAGCACTGTTGTGGCAACTTGTCAGGAGTATTCCTGCATCCTTCCTTACAGTGCACCAAGAAAATGAATACTTAACGCTGAACTGGAGTATTTGTGTGGCTGCAGATGCCCGACATTGATAAAATCACATCGATCAGCTGTGGCTAGGAACTCTTATCACCTCTGACAAATGTTGACAAGTACACAACAAGGACAAGTGGATCAGTGTAGAGTCGGAGGCGGAGGAGAAGCGGCGAACAGATCCTCCATGTTGGGTTCCTGATGCCGCTGCGACTGGGCCCCTCATGCCATCTGCTCGTACTTGGCCTTGTTGATGTTTTTGGCGAGGCAGCATGACAGGAAGACCCCTACCAGCGGGAAGAAGGCCACTCCGAGCGCCGAACCACCAACCAGACCAATGTTCGCCTCCAGGAAATCCACCACCTTGTTGAAACACCCCTGTAACAATCGCACATTTCAGTGTTAGAATCGTTGCAGAAAATTAGCTACAGGCCAAAGCCTCGAAATTTAAAAACCGTATACTACGTACACCAGCCAAGATCAAAATTTTAATATGAAATCAAGCGCATTCGTCCCTCCCTGCGACACAATTTGCCTCACCACTAAATTGGCACAGTTTTTCTTGAACAGAAATTTTTAGTGAAGCAAAGCACAACATATTGAAGATATGTTACTAGAACTACTAGCATCATGCTTAGAACCTCGCAGCTGCATCATTGGCTATATATTATTTTCTGCTTAGCGATTGTTAAACAGAAATGGTAGTAATTAAGAGTTTCAATGAGATGTCCTACTTTTTAAACAAGTCTATTGAGTGAATAAATAATTAAACATGAAAGTATCACGTGTGAGAGTTTCTTTCTGGAAAAAATAATGGCAGTTACTATGGCATCATTTATACATGTGATTCCGTGCCGCACAACAAGGAATGATGCGACTCGGTATACTTTTCAGAGGTCTATTTATGCTTGCCACGTGTCGCGCTACATATTGTTGGGAAATTAGTTCCATCAGCCCGTTTCCACATGTGTTTCGATAGCTATTGTGGATCCCTATATGTTGTTCTATTACAACAAACGCTTTAACTTGGAAAAAAAGGAGAAAGAAAAAAAGAAAGAAAAAAACCCCTGGTGAAAACAACGTTTGGACAATAATGTTTCGAGCAGTTAATAAAAGCAAACGAAATGAGTAATATGGAGGGTAATAGCAGGAACTTCCAATATAACAACTTCTACTGCCTCACGCCAAGTGGAGAGGTAAGCTTTTTCCCGGCCTGTCCTTCTCCCTCTTACTACGATAGTAGTACGCCTGTAAAGGGCAGTACAGAGCGAGGGGTAGAGTCACCTCACCATAAACACGAACTGGCACAGTGACAGACACGGTACTGCAGTACAAAAGTTGGACCGTGATAGTGTTTAATCAGGTTCGAGTATTAATCATGGTGGAGATACAAGAATGTAGCAGTGAAAGACCATCAATTTGTACATTTTCCAAAGCTATCTACAGTAATTGTCCCAATTATCGATGTGATTAACTACGTTAAGGGGACAAGTAGTCTGAAGATACAGAAATTACACCTTAGCGAGCTAAATTATCATTGCTCTTAACATTCTCAATGGTTTTTCCTGAAAGTTTGATGAATTATTCTATAAACCATAACAACTATTTCAAGTTATTATTTACATTGATAAATTATGTGGCTGAGTGCATAAAAATTATTTCATTCAGCAGAAAAATAATAAAATTTACTCTTAGTACATGTGAGTCATGTACCTAATTTTTTTTAAATTTTTTTGGTAAATTGATATACATAACTAAATAACTGGGGTTCAGAAGATTATACTAAGAACAAGGATGCAAAAGTGTGATTCTGAATGCCAAGTAATTTCAGAAAAAAAGGTACATGAATTCACGTGTTTTAAGAGTTCATTTTACTATTTTTCTGCTCCATGAAATAATTGTATATGGACTCAATCACATAAACTATCAATACAAATAGTCACTTCAAATAATTGTAATTATTTATAAAATAATTCATAAAAACTTCAGGAAATCCCATCGAGAACTTTAGGAGTAGTGGTAATTTAGTTTAACTCACCAAGGTGTAATTTCTGTATATTCAGAAAAACATTGCCAGAGCTAAGTCAAGAATTTGATGCCATATTTCAATATATTGTAAATGTCTTGAATATTGTAAATATCTACAATATTGTTAACATAAGGAAACAAGCCGTCACTTGCCCACTTCGCTGGGCGTTAATTTTAACCTATTTAATGTGACTAAACATTTAACAAAAACATGAAATATCTATTTAAATTTAAAAGTAAATATTATAATTATATTAACATAAAATTAACCATTACCATTAATACTTAAGTTAACAATATATTAATTTAATTAACGTCAATTTAAATTCGAGTATGCAACGTTCATACTCCCCGTTTTCCTGGCAGTAAAAACATTTGTCAATTGAATGGCGTTCTTATTGAAGGATTTGAAATTGAACGGAGAACAACCTCCATCTATATTGAACTGATGCCCGCAATAAAATGGTGCACTTATTGTAAAAATATTAAATTTTTTTTCAATAAAACTATAGTGGTCTTTTTTTTAATAATAAGAAGCAAAATCCGTGCAACTGTAGTCAAATGTAAGGCCGTCAGCTTCCAAGTGTACCATTACACCGATTATTTTCCTTGGGACCTCCTATTGAAGGATTTGAAATTGAATGGAGACAAATTTCCATCCACATTGAACTGATACACGTACAAATAAATGGCCCACATTCCACGACCTCTATTTGTACATAAAAATGGATGTAATTATGTTTAAAACTTATTTTGTGTATTTATGTGTATGTGATTGCTTATTTATATGTGTATAGTGTAAGCGTGTATGTGCTAGTAATAATGAGATTTGTACGCTTCTATGTATACTAAAAAAATGAAAGACGAATGAATACAGAAGAAATACTTTCTTTTTCATTTCCTTTTGCTTTGCTTTATTGGTTGGAAACAATTTATATAAAAGCGAATAAAGTAAATTAAAAACGGTCTATGGAATCCAAAAACTAAGTAGTCTAAAATCATCTACGAACGTTTCCGTTTCAAGTGATCATAATAGAAGGTGATATGTAATAAGAAAATTTCTGTAAATGTCTCAATTAACATGAAGAAGATAGAGGAATAAGCGTTTCTAAGAATAGTTTGTCCAAGAGTAGAGAAAGTCACGTGAAACACATCAGATTTTTTTTTTTTTTTTTTTTTTTTTTTCCTTTTGTGACATAACTTATCAGTGATATTAATTTTAATAGCTGATACTTATTTTGAATGTAATTAATACTGGGGAAATATAGTAAAACGACTATTACTACTACATAACAATTTAATTTGCTACTAAATCGACAGTATTATGGTAGAAATGAGTTAACAATGTTCTCTTTTTACTTTCTTCTCTCTGCAATAGAAGCTAATATATTTGCTCATTCCTTTGTTGCTATAATTGATGTGATTATCGGTGTATATATTCACCATAACATATTGGTCTAATAAGTTGTTCACCATAGAGTGGCATAGTTGGATCATAAGTGGTTCAGAGACAAAGGGTTAATAGTTTAAGCATCTCTCATCAGGTGGCAGCATCACTGTATACTGGCAAATTGTTTTAAAATCACTTGCTTGGGAAAGTGCATTGCATGTAGTTTCAGATCAGCCCTGGGGAAGAGTACTTCGAAGGTGTGAATAGGGTACTCCCTCCCCTCTTTTCCTTACATGCAGTAGCTTCTAGCACACGCATCAGTGGAACCGGTTTTCCCCGCCGATTTTTCGCTTTGATGGTCCCGAAGGAAGGGAAAACAGGAGAATGATTTGACAAGCTGGGAGTACTATTCCCCATGCTTGTTTTAGATGTATTATTGTAAACGATGATATAGAGGCCTTGGGAGGCTTTAACCGAATGCAAGCTAATGTCTTTTTGACGTACGGCAAGTATAATCTCAAAATCGAACGAAACATCGAATACTGACGGAAACTGCAGAATAATTCGGTTGTTTGCGACTGTCGAGTAATTCGATTGTTTTATTTGCATTTTCCAACCTTAGCCGGAACGAACATTTTCTCTATTACTACTTTTGCTATTAATTTGTCCCTACTTCTTTCTCCTTTCAGTGTAAAAGTGCCTCCTTAAGAACCGTTTAAGAGGTCAAAAGCTCACATCGGTGAACGTTTCCTTGGCCAAACGAGGCGCGTGTCTGATGGACTTATGTCCTTCTTTTTGGCTGAGAAATGACGAATGATGTATCAGAATAATCAAGATTATGTACAGTTTGTAGGTCCCTGGCAGGAATGTAGCTAGCCACTACATCAGTAAACAATTCCCGAGAAGCAATGTTATCACGAACAGCAGTTCTGCTTCTAATAGCATTTACGATAATGTTGTCAAACTAGGAATGCGTATTCATGCCAGATTAAAGCAAAGAAATCGCTCAAAATAGCACAATTTAAACGTTATTTTCAGTTTATGAAGTATATTTAGCTTTTAAAACGTAAACAATGTTTTCAACTACTCCGTCTTTTTCTCACTGATCATTTTCTGCCTTTTCTATATTTTTAAAGAAACTCTGCCAATCTGTTTCGGTCTTACGTGATATATCCTCGAGCGTTATATCGTGCAATTCCTGTAAGAATAAGTCAGCTGTTGCATTTCTTTAAGTATTCATTTTACCTTGGCCCAAGCTAGTCCTATGGGAATGAGATCACACATGTATGGGGGCAAGTAAATGGCAGTGTGGCCCAATAAAAGCAAAATAACCAATAATGTTATAAAAATTGAGGAAGAATTCAGTCTAAGAACATCTCATTCCCTCCTGCAGGATCAAAGAGTGAAGTATTACAATTTCGGTCAGTTAATAGTATAGTAATTGCTCCTACAGGTACAGGTACAAGTAATAGAAGAGGGACAGTAATACCTTTAAGAGCCTCTTTAGGTTTGTTTGATTCAGGCATCCTATAAAGATCTGTTTTTCACATGGAATTGTCACTCTGAACCCATTTGTTCTGCAACCACAATATCATAGCAGATTTCATAGCACTCCTAGGTAGACGATTATCTCTTCTAAATTACTTTTACCATTACTTCCGTCATAAAACTAGAAACAAGTACGATTTTACAACTGAAATTAGCAGCAAGTAAACATGCGAATAATATTGGAGGTAAGTTGGCAACATGAGTAGTAGAACAACGATTGCGTGGATGTTTACAAAACTAAGGTTACAGTACGTGGAATATCTCTCCCCCGCCCCTCATTCCCCTTAGACCATGAGCTGGTGAACAAAGAGTATATGTAAATCAGATGAAGGGTTATCTCGTAGTGGTAGCTCAACGGTAGAGCATCGGTGCTAAGAGCTTGTGATCTAATGAACTTTACATCTTGTACATTTGTAGAATGTGACCGCGACTATTACTATAACCTTGAGTTGATTGTCATTGGCCACTGCGTCAATGCAAGAGAGGTTGTCTATACCCACAAGGCCTCGCGACCTATATTCGCAAGTGTGACAACTCGACCCCTCCGGAAAGAGTAGTCAGTTCATTACTGACCTAGCCGCGCACTTGAAGATATTATGTTATGTAGGTCATGCACAAATTGGATGCGATTCGTTGTGTTGGCGACATTCTGGGCCAAGTCGTCTTACTCAATTCCTCTCTGTTGGCCTTGCCCTGCCTTGTCATTCCACGGTTATGTCCTGATCAAGCTAATTCACTCTGGATGGAACTCAAAATATGCCTTCTATGGCTAAAATATGCAGCAAATGCCTTAACGTTTATAAGATTAATAACATAAAATTTACAGGTAAGAGAATTTCCGGGATATTTTTAACTATTCCTTTCATATGCCGCATATTTAGTGTTCACCAATAACATATAACTTACATAGGATATAGGCGCAGACTTGTTACATATTGGGGAGGGAGGGGGCGAGATTCTACAGTAAAGTAGGGTTTTAATAAAATATTCAGTGCAAAACTAAAGTAAAAGTTACCTAACCATAATACAGCACAGTACAGATGTTTTCAATTGCCTGAAAATTAAATAAATGGTTCACAAATTTAAAGTTTAAACAGAAAAAGAAACTGCTATATCTGTTGATTCCTTACCGAGCGGGATGGCTGTAGCCCACGTTCGGGAGGTCGTGGGTTTGATCCCCGTGGCCAACCTTCATGACCCATGGGTTTTTTCGGAGGTTTCCCCATGTCGTCAGGCGAATGCTGGGAAGGATTTCAATAACCTCCCAATTTTCTGTCCCTACATTTCGTTACATTAATCATTTCATTTCACTCTTCATCCCGTTAGGCTTCTTTCAGGGTTGAAAGCGTCGGCGAGCATCGCGGCAGCAGCACAGCCAAGGGAACAAATGCGCTCTGGAAATCTCATCCCCGGATTGGAAAGCGAGCCATTGGTTTCCGCGACCCCCATGGAATGATGCAAGCCCGAGGGTGGAGGGGAGCTAAGTCGGCTCATGAAGGTGATCACTGATTCTCCTTCTGATTGATAGAGCAGAAATGAAATAAAATATATAATACCTAATTGAGGTCACTTATCCGAACAAATTACTCAGAAAAATCTTACAGGAAGACGACTATCTGAAACCCACTTACTCATGTGCACCGGAAAAACGTCTCAATATGATCCCGCAGTTAAAGCAACTTTAAGCGTGCGCCCCTGCTCCCCCCACCCCCACAGAAAAGAGTCTGGATTGTGGATATGAATCTCTGCCCCTTGCCACTCCTAAGACCGGATGTAGCATATCACAACGTGCAGCAAGTCCATGCAATAATTTTCGTTTTAAGAGATTCAGATTCTGACGTCTACACGCTAGAATATCTACAGCAAAAGCGTTATTTATGGCGGATGTGTATTCACCCCCTGCAGTTGGACTGCTTTTTAGTTCCCGGATACTGTGACATACGATGGCATTTCCTGTTGCGGGGGCCGCGGCAGTGCTGGAAAATGCATGTTCGTTATACGCCCACACTGAGCATTCAAAACGACCACTACAAAACCTATATTTATTTTTGTTTCGTTGGTGTGCATTACATCGCCTGTGGAATCAGTAATTGCAGTGTTTGGAGGCCATGGGTATTATTCTAGTCTCAAATATATACATAACATTACCCTTGCCAAATTTGTGAGTTCATCATCATCATCATCGTCATCATCATTATTATTATTATTATTATTATTATTATTATTATTATTATTATTATTATTATTATTATTATTATTATTATTATTATTATTATTATTATTATTATTATTATTATTATTATTATTATTATTATTATTATTATTATTATTATTATTATTATTATTATTATTATTATTATTATTATTATTATTATTATTATTATTATTATTATTATTATTATTATTATTATTATTATTATTATTATTATTATTATTATTATTATTATTATTATTATTACTATGTCTCCATTGTTCCCCATCCAATGTACCTGTTTTCTGCAATCCCTTCACTCCATACATCTTACTGCATTTATTAAGTTTCCATTTGCTTTTCCTTTCCTATTTCTTCATTCTGGTGTCCACCTCTCACTTCCTTTGGCAATTTTCCATTCGGATTACATTATCATTTATTCGTTTATTTTATTGATGAAACATGCGCCATTACCATAATAATACTACATGCTAAACATAAATTATTTAGAAAATGTGGTTGTCACAATACAATTTTACAATTTTGAGCAGGTGGCTATTTGACATTGTAATTATTACACTTTCAGAGCTTGTCGAAATCAGTGGAATTAACAAATGATTTGAAGTGTGTGAAATAAGAATTGACTAATGCCCTTATATTCATTGGCCAAACCATTGCAGTCTTTTCTCATTTATCTCTTCGATTACATCCTTTTTTATATCTATTAGGCGTCGTATCTCTTACTTTTTATTCCCTCTTTTCTCAACTTCCTAGCCGATCTTCTAAAGAAGTCTAGTTCAACAGTTCTCAGTGTTCCTTCCTGTATTCTGTTTATTGTGCGAGTTTCCGCCCCATAAAGTATTGCAACTGCTGATTTATAAATTAATTTCTTTAATTCAGGTAAAATATTACTGCTCCATTGTAATGAGTATAGCATTCCAATAGCTCTTTTATAATGCATTAATGTTTTTTAAGGTTAACGTTCTTTAACCTGGTAGGTCACATCGGACAATGAATGAAATGGGTGAAATGATGCTCCAATGAGCCTTGGTCCCATAGAACTTAAATTTAACGAACATTTGTCTTCTTAGGTTAAGGGGAAACCCCGGAAAAACCTTATCAGAATAACTCACCCCAACCGAAATTGTTAGGATGTGAGCAAACACGCCACCCCCACACCACAGAGGTGGCCCCATCTTAATATTGTAACAAATAAAAGCATCATTTGCTGCTAAACACAATTTATTTATCACTTACGCGCTTAGCGTTGCACTTGGGATACTGGGGTAAGCACTCCGAACAAAACAACTGATGCAAGAAATCGAAGTCAAAACTAAACTGCGCTCAGCACTGTCCACTGCATTCAACTGTCAAATTCCTACTGAAAAATCCGTCTACTCTCACTACAACTCCCCTGTCCGACAGCGCTAGCCAGCTTCGTATATAAGCCCCCAATATAAAAGGAACGTTCTAGAGAAGGAACCTACTCGAAACAGCCAAAACGATGTTTCGGAAATGGGAAGCACACAAAGGATATTGTTCTGTTGGCAGGCCAGGTAGCCGAATAGACATTCACCAACCCCGGCGGCCGGCCGCTCACCTCGCGCCGCGGCAACAATATTCATTATAACCTCTTATATGAGCAGACACATTAACATGGTGATTCTTAGTTTAGTTAAATGGGGAAGCACTGTGACCTATGCAGATTTATTGCACATCCCCAGGTACATTATCGACCCAGAAGTCTGACGTTCATAATGAACTGAATCAAACCCTGGAATGTGATGTTTGAAAGTTCCTCCTGTTTTGGAAATTTACTCTTTGAGTAGCGCCCTGGGAACACGTATAATAGATGTTAAAAGCGTCTGCGGGTAGGTTTCACTTGCTGTCCCATTCGTTCAGGTGCCCTTCAAGGGGACAGTATTCTGTAAGAAGCCTCGTTGCTCAAGAGAGCTTTTCTCTGCTTAATTTTAGCAGTTCTCGAGAGCTGCACCTATCCTGTTTGTGTGTATGAGAGCTTTGGGGTGATGATGCTTAATAACTGCCCACAATAAAGAATAGTCTTATTCCGTATTCTGAAAAGTTGTCAGAATAAGCAAACACTGGATTCTTCGTAGCCACGTTACTCTGTACACTATGAAGGTAGGACAAAGAGAATGAACAAATATCAAATATATAAAACCCAGACAGGAGCTAGAAAGTGAAAATGATAATCGAATCACATGAGTTAAGTTTAATAAGTGTGAGAAACCTACATGCATAAATATGTATGTTTCTACCTACTATTGCTTATTTGTACGTCTATTCTGCGAACTATTCTTACAAAAGCTTATTTTTCTATCTACTTCATAACAATCGAGACAGGGGCTTTCAGAAGGGACTTCAAGGATACAGAAGTTCAAACCTACAGTTAAATCTTCAAAAAGAAGGTAGCTATATTCTGGCGTTGAAGATACATAACCATATTCCTGAGAAATAAACAACTCTTAACTTACTACTTCAAAAAAGTGTGATGGAGCACTCGAAAATTCAAAGCAATAACAACGAATATCCCGGGAATGCTTAATGGAACAAAAATATATATTTGACATCTTTGTGTTCTCAGATTTACATGTTTCGTACAGAAAGTCTTCTTGCCTGTTATTTATTCAAGATTATATAGAATTCATTCGGAATGAAGAGGATGCCACAGGCTAATCGCGGAGCATTCAAAATATACTGTGACGCTGGTCGCGGCACACAACAAAGGACGGTAGGGTCTAAGCTACTTCACACCACATACCAGGCCGTCGAGCAAACAAAGGCGGTCAAGGTCAAGCTGCCTCGTGCAACTGTTTGCGTATATGTGACTAACAACAATGGGCGCAGTGCTTAATAAAGGATTGCTGGAACCTTCTAGAGGCATCCGATGACCGGCGTGTTTGTAGAAGTTCCATAAAAGACCTGTGATGTAATCGCCAATATATAAGGAGGCTAGGAAACAACAGAGGAGAGTTACAAACATGGGTCGGTTAGTGTGTCAGTGAGTGAGAGACAGCTGTGTGTGTGTGTGTGTGTGTGTGTGTGTGTGTGTGTGTGTGTGTGTGTGTGTGTTTGTGTGGTACTGTCATCGTGAAAGGTACGTCGCGTCGAAGTGAACAAATTTTAATGAGCGTCAAGTGACTATCGTCGGAGTTAGTGCTTGAGAGACAGAGAAAGTGAAGAAAGACATTGACTGAGTCAAGGTTACAAGAAGAAAACAGTTGGGAGTTGTATCATGAAAGACTGTAGACTGCGTTGTCAGTAGAAGAGAACTGTGTTTTTGTGCAAAAGTTAAGGTGAAAAATAAAGTGATAAAAAGGTAACTGCACTGATTTTGTCGTTTTTGTCACAATACATTTTATTACTAGTGACGCATATATTTTAAACATACGTCTTAACATATCTTAGGATAGACCGAATATTCTCGAAAACCTTCCTAGCTCGTATTTATTCTACTTTCAATTTTTCAGCTATACTGTTCTCTCTCTCCCTACTTCCCTCCCTGCTTCCCTCTGCCCTTCCCTCTCTCTTTCATTCTCTCACACACACATACACACCGTGAACATTCTTCTAAATAGCTTTTTGGATTTTCAGTGGTTTTCAAAACATGTATTTTCCATAAACCTCTATAAAAGTTTTGGGCGGAATGTATTTCCTACCTACCACATGTATGTAGTAGAGAACATAAAATAAGAGTGGTCAGTATACATTTCATATGAATCAAGAAAAGTGATTTTAAGCGGCATTATCCTTTGAAATATTCTCATGATGTACAATCTAAACGGAGGTAGAGAATGCGAGGTCCTGCGGTCCGACATGGCTTACCTTGAACTGTTGGGTCGCGGAGTTCATCATTGATTTCCACTGTCAGAAACAAAGTTCATAGTTCAGTAATCTGATACGACAGCGCCGAAGAGATCCAACTTGTCGGAAAGTGCACAACACGTTCAAAGCAGCTTTCAGCCTTGTGATAAAGGTGTTTCATTGAGCACCCAAGGTGACAAAAGAAGAACAGGTCTCACATGGGTGCGCTCAAGCCACAAACACTTTTTGTCTCTATTACGACACTATAGTACTTCGTTTTCATGAATTCAGTGTTGCAGTTGTTTTTTGATACAGCCATTTCGCAAGACAGTCAATGCTGAACTGGTTTCAACATTTTGCCGTTCTTCTCAGCTTGCATTAACGTATTTCTGAAGTATTGATGTTGCTTTTCTTGACGTGCAGTTTCTGAATAATCTAAGGCAGGCGTGTCAATAAACAAAAGAGAGGGAGGGTAGCAACTCTTTCCACACCACATTACGAAACGAAACAGGATGTTCAAGTACATTCATCCTCATTATACCGTACAAACACACAGCACATTGTAATAGTAAAATTGAGTTCCATTTTTGGAGATATTTTAAATCATTTAGTTCCAGTTCGACGTCTGTGTTTTCTCACTGCCAATTTATTTAAATCAGGTTTCAAAACCGAACAGCTTAGCCGTAGAACATAAGCTGAATTCATATCTGTTAATGCAGACCTGAATCTGTTTTTCACGTGATTAAATTTTGAAATACGGTAACTGGTCCTAACAGATAGTTGAATGGCGTCGTTAGAAGTTTGTGATGGCCCACTTTTATTGAATCTGTTGGGGAACTGGACTTTATATTCCTCAACCCTCTGTTGTCGAATGTGTTCTACATGACAAAAGTTAATTATAATGTTGAAAAATGTGATAGCACGAGTAGTATGATTTTTCATCCTGAAAATATTAATGCACAGAATGATGATAACGATTATATCAAAGTAAATAATAATAATAATAATAATAATAATAATAATAATAATAATAATAATAATAATAATAATAATAATAATAATAATAATAATAATAATAATAATAATAATAATAATAATAATCATCATAATAATAATAATAATAATAATAATAATAATAATAATAATAATAATAATAATAATAATAATAATAATAATAATAATAATAATAATAATAATAATAATAATAATAATAATAATAATAATAATAATAATAATAATAATAATAATAATAATAATAATAATAATAATAATAATAATAATGATAGTAATAGTAATAGTAATAGTAATAATAATCATCATCATAATCATAATAATAATCTTCTTTTGTTAAAATGGCGTCTAATATTAAAATGAGATATATGGCGTAATGAATAATCACAAATTAAACAAAAAGTTTTTCCATTATATAAAACTAAATAGTAATATACTTCCCATTCTTGGTACAACGGGCGTGTAGTCATTCTGAACGCCCATGCCATACTATTTACATTTCACAAAATTTCTCTACCATAGACTGCCCTAAACTTTTCGGAAATTTTGATTTTCTCAAAAACGACTCTAACGATTTTGATTAAAAGGCCGTATATTTAAGATATTTTTATGGCAAATGAAATGTATATTTTGAATTTTTTGGCTATAGCTCATGCAGTGCTGTATACCCTTGATGACTTTTGCATAGCTGATAAACCATAAGAGATAGGCCATATCTTACTATACAAAAATGTGGATCTCGTTAAAACACACAAGTTATCTCCAAATGCATTTATTGCGCAATGAACCATTTTGGAGATATTCCTTGTTATTTGTGCGAGTTTTGCAATACTTATGTACTTCTCTGAAATGCAGGGTCGTTATTCACTGGTTCATCTCTTTACCATGCAAATACAACACAATTTCAAAGCTTTAAAAGTCTACTGTATTCCCATATTCCCCTTGTACCCACAAGATCAGCAATAACAGATCTGCAGATGTTTATCTTAACTAACACGAAGAAGATAGAGGAATAAGAGTTTGTAAGAATAGTTAGTACGAGAGTAGAGAAAGTCATGTGAGTGTAACAGATCATATATACATAGATAGAAAAAGAAGCACAAAGCCTAGGTTATATCCCTAAACAGATATGTGGTTTATTTCCCAATAAGCCGCATCGTGCCCGCAGCTGCAGAAAGAAAAAAACAAAAGTATTTAAACGACCACTTTTTTCGATTAGCTCACATCCTGCTTTATTTTAAATAGAGCGTTACTCAGCAGTTGTTTGCCTACAGCAGGGTTTATAAGAAGGGGCTTGAGCTATGCCACAGTTAATGTCAAATATCCAGCTTGCGGTTTGGTAGATCAGTTTATTGCCAGCTGTCGATAGAGCGGCAGCAAATTCAGCACTAACTGCCACTGTGGCCTGGTGTTTAGTAGGCTAACATTCAAATCCAGAGGTACCTGGTTCTGTTCCCGGTCGGGAGTACAGTCTGGTGGTATTAGAGTGTAAATGTATGTGTGAGTTTAATGTTTATATAGAAAACCCCAAATATTAACATAAAATAACTATGGCGCCGTGGCCGGGTGGTTAGACCCTTCACTTATCATCAAGACTTCGATCCCAGGGACCCGCATGTGGTATTCGTAGTGGATGAAGCGGCGCAGAGCGGGTTTTCTCCGGATTCTCTGGTTTCCCCACCACTCATTCCACCAATTGCTCCATCATCACGTTTTCCTTCAACCATTTCGCCTATACTTCATATCATCCTCTTCCTCCGTCTCATATCTGGTACTTGGCTGACCACCCGCTTCCAGGTCTTCATCCTGTCCGGTCCGTAGGTTCCTGAGCTTCCCGATAGGCATCTGATCCAAGACACTGGCTTGTAAGTCCTAGGGGGAGGAGCATCAGTCCTCCATACAGAGAGGGTAATCAGATACAGAAGAAGAAGAAGAAGAAGAAGAAGAAGAAGAAGAAGAAGAAGAAGAAGAAGAAGAAGAAGAAGAAGAAGAAGAAGAAGAAGAAGAAGCGATAACTATGCGACAGCCATAATACTAAGCAAGTTTTGCAGCTGCTATTCAGAAGCAAATGAACGGTTACCTGGAATGTCCACTCTTTAGAAAACTTTCAACGTTCAAACGGACAATAGTGAACATTTCGGAAATGTAAAATTCAATGACAGTGAAGTGCTCTACATATACATTGGTACATTCTATAAGTACGGGATTGAAAATCAGAATAGGTATAATTTTTTAAAGTTGTGAGTAGTCCGTAATTTGTGCTTGTATCTGAAGTATAAGTACACAAACGTTTGTCCAGATTACCGAACTAGGTGGCGCCGCGGCAACGCGTGCGACTCGACTCGTATTCGGGAGATCCAGAGTTCGATCCCCGGCGACCGACCATTCTGATATGGGTTTTTCCGTGGTTTACCCTTGTCACTTAGGCAAACGCTGGGGTGCTCAATTTCATTTCCCTTCCTTCCACTCCCTTATCATCTTTCAGGTGTGCGAGTGGTGTTGAAGGTGCCGGACAGATGGCGCGGATTCTCGCGCACGGTAATGGCTGTTCTCGGCACTAGATGACGTTTGAGGGGCGACGCTTATGCGACACCGGACCAGCGGTGTGATGGCTGCTCGGCCTGACCTGGTGCCAGAGTGAAGAGATCTCAGCACTTACTAGGGACCTCCACGCGTCCCTGTGGCTCGTCAAGCTGCAACCCTGTGGTTTCCTCAATTCATCCCTGCCTCCTGGGTAGTGTTAGCCACAATATAAATGCGTAGGTCGTGACGCGCTAGGTGTTCCCTTCCGTGTATACACTTTACCCTTTTCATCCCTTTTTATCCAGATTGTTCAAAAAGTAACGCTTATACAGAATGGTTTCAAAAATATAAGTATAGGTGGCTGTTAGAAACATGGTATCCTACAATTTTCACCTTTAGTTCAAGTGACAAATTTATGCCCTTGTTGACCAAGCAGTGCCATCTTATTTGCAACGGGTGGAAAATGAGCTAAGAGTAGCTTTAAACATTTCGAGTACTATATGATTCAAACTAAGGATTAGGTAGTTTTTAGGCGTTCTAACGTAAACTATTTTGTATTTTGCCAACTTCTACTGTACAGCTGTGCAACATTTTGACCAATGATTCAAACAGTGCGTATCTCTACATGGGGGGGTTGATAATATGATAGGGGAAATTTTTTAGTCATAACTGTTTATTTTTCTTTAGGTTCTACAGTATAGGCGTACAAAGTTTCATCCTGATAGGCCAAAGAATGTTGATTTGAATGTTAAGGGTTGAAAATAGGATTTAAAAGAGCGGTAACTTATTATTTTTTGTCAGGTTTTAGAATCCAAATGCACCCGGTTTTGTCAAAAAGATACCAAAACTATTGCTTGACAAGGATACTAATGTTTAACTTTGTTTTACATCGAAGGATGGTTTGGGATAAGGAACATTTCCTGGGAGAAATTGCGTCTGATTTAATTATGACCTGCTGAGTGAACTCCAAATATGTATGGGAAACTGCTTATCGGCAGTTCCCAAGAATTCAAAATGGCTGGCATTACATTAAACTGCAGTGGACATTACACCAAAAAGCAATACTGCCTACAATAGAAATTACTAATAAGTCTGTAAGGAAACCCCAAGGAAACATGAATAGATTTTCAAGGCGCATTTTAATAAAGGTGTAAATTAAAATGTATGATGTTACGATGCACAAAAACATTTAAGTTCCGTAAGCCACATTTATACTGAAACCATTAACCAGTAAGGGGAATGCACCTTGTTTCTTGATTAAAGTAAGAATTCTTTGTATTTTAATAACAAATTGAAGGATTTCCCTACAGGTTGCACTCCAGTTCTACAATGAAACAAAAAAATCACTTCTGAACACTAAATATCGTAATATTCATTGGATGAATGCTGCCCTCACTATTTTTTCTGTTCTCCATCAAATGTGTACCCATCCTGAAGGAAACAAAATAACAGTTGCTTATCAAAATAAACGCATTATTTCTAACCCAAAATATCACACGATAATAATGCTTGAACATCGTTATCACCAAGTGAGATGAACCTACTCACTTTCGGCAAATCTTGTTCTGCAATAACACTTTTGGATAAAATCGCTTCTGAACGCTGAATATCCTAATATATTTAATGCACTAATGTGTTCCGAACACAAAAATAACAACAATAACTATAACTGCATAGAAGGCTCTAAAACAATTAAAAATTAAACCACGCACACGCGAGCAATATAATGGCATCCACAGACTAATATAACGTCTAAACAGAATTTTGTTTTAAAATCTATCGGTTGCCTTCCGTGCAACAGATTCAAAAATAAGGGCTTCTGTGGCAACATAACGGATGCAATAACACCAACTATGGCCGTAGCTTTACCATGGTTATATTTAGCGAACAGTTGGTGGTACTAATGCAACCGAATATATGGAATATCACCAAATATAACCAGACCGCTCCATAATGAGCGAAAAATGTCACAGTTGGTTTTTGGGGTATTCCAATAAACTGTTTCCTCAATACACACGTGTGCCTTTTTCTAAAAATGTTCCTTCGTCTTGTTTCAGCGGACCCCAAAAAATATACAGTTGAACATGATTTATGCGTATATAAAGGGGAAGAGGAAGGACTACTTATAACTCAGAATTAAATACAACTGAGATGATAATGCTTCATTTTTTTGAAAAAAAAAAAAAAAAAAAAAAAAAAGAAAGAAAAAAAGCAATATAGTTGGCCATCATGTGCAACATTTTACAAACAACATGAAGAAAGCACTATTTTGAACTTGGTCCTCCTTTAGTTAACTTGACTTGTTTCACTTTTCTTGCATTAAATGCATACACCTCATTTTGTTACTGATGACTATACGTAGCGTGGTATAAACAATTCCTAAGTCTGAGCAATTTTGGTTTTTGTTTTGTGTGGATTAAGTTCCATCTCTCTTATGAATTTTACTTTATGATCTACTGTGTAACACCTCCTTTTTTTTGTTCTCCATGGCTGATTAAACTCAACTGAGAACTGAAACATAAAATCGCTGTTCAACTGTAAACAGCAGATACCGAAAATGTTTATGTTAACTGCTCGTTTGTTGCTACAACAATGTCGCGCTGGAAGCCGCCCGCTCATGTTGGGTCTTTCTCAGCAGAGATAAAGAAAATACGCCTCGAGTTTCTTTTAAGATAACGTATGCCTCATGCTCATTACTCAGTTGTATTTCACTGAAATTGAATACGTATAACTGCGAATTACGTATAGTAAATGCATTACGTATAAATAAGGTTTTATTAACATGTTTCTAAATTAAAATTTGCCGTATAAATTTAGGTATAAATGCGAATTCGTAGAACTGGGTTACCTATTAAGCAGATTCAACTGTATTTTTCCTTCCTGCATGATTTGAAAGGACAGGGGTGGAGCCGACCGGAGCGTTTATCACTCCAAGGCTATTGTGCTTCGTGAGGGGCAAGGGAAATGTGTGATGCACTTAAGAGCGGGGACGCTCTATATCGGGCAAAACATTTGCAAGGGAGTGTACCTGTACGTGTCAATGTAGAGCTTCCTATTCAAAACGTTATTTGCCCATTGCAAGTACATATGTAACGTAAATTTCCAAATATCCTCTACTATAATGACTATGCATACCACAACCACTGCTAGGGATACAATTATTTTCTAGCCATGAAGTATATCGCTGGGATGTTCATAGGTAAATTTTAATCTGCTGCCAAAACTGTAGAGTTCAAGTGTGAGATATTTTAGTACTTGCTCCTCTTGATATAATCACTCACAAACCCATTAGGTTGCAAGGATGAATCAAGCGTTCTCTTCGTCCCTGAAGATGATGGCAGTATTTTTAAATCGGGCGAAACAGAATTGGAAAGATGAAAGGCGAACAAATGGACTTCCTGAATATGTCGCAATAGTGGCGAAAATTTTGGCAAAAATCTCATGGTACCTACGCAACTCCGAATGTGTACATGTTACACGCTGCGGCTAAAAATAGATGCAATTTTATTTCTAGCCAGCCTCACCCGCGATCTGTTCACGGATTTAAATAATTCCCAAAACACGTAGCTTCGCTTAGCCTTCAAATCACTAGTTCCTGGCCTCGCACATTCCACAATTTGCCTTTCCTCTTGCGTCATTATCTTCCATCACTTTAATACAAACGGTCTTATCTTGCATTGTAAGACAGGGTTTATAAATATGAAATATATACACAAGAAGTTATAGAATTATGCAGAGAAGTATCCTAAATATGGCGTTGTATGGAAAATAATCTAAAAAAGTCTGATGTGTTGCACTCACATGACTTTCTCTACTTTTGTACTAACCATTCTTACAAACCCTTATTCCTATATCTTCTTCGTGTTAGTTAAAATAAACATTTGTACAAATTATCTTATTGGTTATTTCCTTGTAGGTGCAAGGGGGATAATTACAATACAGTAGGCTTTGTGCGACAGTCAAATCTTTTAAAGCTTTGAGATTCCGTTCTCTTTGCACACTTAACATATAAAATCAAAGAACAACGATGTTCCATTTCACGAAAGCTTCAAGTTTTCCGAAACTCACACACATAACAAGGAATATCTCCGAAGTGGTTCAACCTACAAGAAAATTTATTGAGACATAAATTGTGTATTTTAGCAAGCTCTACAGTTTTTGTGTAGTATGACTTGGTCTATCTCTAACGGTTTACCAGTTATGCAAAAGTCGTCCAGAGTAAGTAGGACTACAGGGGCTATATCCAGAAAATTCAAGATATACATTTCATTTGTCATAAAAATATCTCAAGCATATGACATTTTAATCAAAATCGTTAGAGCTATTTTCAAGAAAATCAAAATTTTCGAAAAATCTTCCACGTAAAGGGTGGTTCAGGGTGGGGCTATTTTCTATCAAAATCTTCGTGTCGCATCCTTGAAAGGCATTAAACTGAAATGCCAACTTTGGTTTTTAACCGACTTTTCGTTTTTGAGTTATGCTGTCCACAGACACAGACACAAAGACACACACACGGGCCTTTTTCTAAAAATCTTATGTGTTGCACTCACATGACTTTCTCTACTTTTGTACTAACCATTCTAACAAACTCTTATTCCTATATCTCCATGTTAGTTAAGATAAACATTCGTACAAATTATCTTACTCCTTATGTCCTTGTAGGTGCAAGGGGAATATTAGAATACAGAAGGCTTTGTGCGACAGTCAAACCTTTTTGACCTTTGAAGTTCCGTTCTCTTTGCACGATTAACATACAAAAAAATCAACAACGTTGTTGCATTTCGCTAAAGTTCTAAGTTTTCCGAAACTCACACATATAACAAGGAATATCTCCGAAATGGTTCACCCTACAAGAAAATTTATTGAGGCATAAATTGTGTATTTTAGCAAAATCTACATTTTTTGTAGAGTATGATTTGGTCTATCTCTAACGGTTTACCAGTTATGCAAAAGTCGTCCAGAGTAAATACGACTACAGGGGCTATAGCCAGAAAATTCGAGATATACATTTCATTTGTCATAAAATATATCAAACATATGGCATTTTAATCAAAATCGTTAGAGCTATTTCCAAGAAAATCAAAATTTTCGAAAAATTTTCCATGTAAAGGGTAGTTTAGGGTGGGCCTATTTTCTTCAAAATCTTCGTGTCACATCCTTGAACGACATTAAACTTAAATACCAACTTTGGTTTTTAACCTAATTTTCGTTTTTGAGTTATGCTGTCCACAGACACAGACACAAAGACAGACACACGGGCCTTTTTCTAAAAATGGTTTGGTTTTTTTTTTGTTTTTTTTTAATATATTCAGGGGGCCTCAAAACATATATTTCCGGTGAAATCTCGACATCGAATTTTTGGATGGAATACAATACTTCCCCTACTTACCAGCAGAGAAGTAATATATAGAAAGAAAATCTGATGTGTTGCACTCACATTACTTTCTCTACTCTGGTACTAACTATGCCTACAAGCTCTTATTCCTCTATCTTCTTCATGTTAGCCGATATATATATTTCACAAACAAAAATTGTGACATCTGCCTGACATTGCAGGTGACCATAAAGATCCAGAATACAAAGATATAATGACAAAGTCAAATTTAAAAAAAAAAAGAAATGATTAAAATTAAGATTCAAAATATATAAAGAAACATTAAATGATTATAACAAGAAGATAACGGTTGACACATTGAATATAAGTGATTATTTAAAATATATAAAGAGTCTTTTAGGACATGTAAACATATATTTACAATTTCGGACCATTGCACACCCAGTGCTTTGAGGCAGGTACTTGTGAATTTAAAACATGTTCCGCGGGCACCAATGAGTATCTTATTGCTAGTTTTCTTATTGGTGCAAAGAGGAATATGAAAATACAGTAAGCTTTGAGCAATGGTCAAGTCATGTAAAACTGATCGCTATATGAAGGCTCTGAAATCCCATTCTCTTTGCACGGCCAAGAGGTAAAAAAAAGTGAATTACGACTTTCCATTTGAGGAATGTTTAAATATAGCAAAACTCACACACATAACAAGGAATATCTCCGAAGTAGGTCACTCCACAAAAAATGCATTTGGACGTAAATTATGTGCTTTAACGAGATCTGCAAGTTTTGTGCATTAAGACTTGGTCTATTTCTTACGGTTTACCAGTTATGCAAAGGTCACCAAGAGTAAACAGGACTCCATGGGCTATAGCCAGAAAATTCAAAATATGCATTTCATTTGCCATAAAAATAGAGATAGCCCAAATCTTGCTCTACAAAAATGTAGATCTTGCTGAAACACACAGTTTATATCTCAATACATTCTTTGTAGAGTGAAGCATTTCGGAGATATTTATTGCTATTTCCTTGAGTTTTGGAATACTTAAACTTTCGTCAAATGGAAGATCGTTATTAATTTTTTTATATCTTAGTTCTGGAAAGAGAATAGGATCTCAAAGTTTTAAAAGCTTTGATTATCGCCCAAAGCCTACTCTATTCCCATATTCCCCTTGCACTCACAAGGAAATAAAGAAGAAAATTTCCGCAAATGTTTATCTCAACTAACACAATGAAGGTATAGGAACAAGATTTAGTAAAAATGGTTAGTACAAGAGTAGAGAAAGTCATGTGAGTACAACACATCAGACTGTTTTAAAATGCTTTTTCTGGATCCAGGGGATCTCAAAACATATATTTCCTGTGAAATCTCAACATAAAACTTTTGGGTTGAATACTATGCTTCCCCTACTTACTATACGTAGTAGAGAAAGTAAAGAAAATATGTTTAGTTCACATAACTTTCCCTATCCAGTATTATTTACCCTGATATAACTTCTACACACTTTTCTCACGAAAGCTTGTTTACCTATCTACTTCATGTTGATAAATATAAAACTTGGCAGAAATAGGTGCAATAAACATTTCGTTGTAGGTACAAAGGGATAGAGAAAACTAAATCGGTAGTCAGATGTTTAAAATTGGGTCGCTATATGCTAGCCTTGAAGTGGCATAGTTTTTCCGTGACATCAAATCAGAAGGTATTGATTGGGGTAGTTTGGGGTGGAGGTTGTCCCTGAAAATCTTAATATGCAGTTGGGGAATGCACCAGACCTTTGAACTTGAAGGTCAATTTTTATTTTCACACATGAATCTATGAATTTTACGTCATTTTGCATCACTTCTATAGCAGCTGTAGCGTTTTGTTTGTTCAGTTATATTCGAATAACTTTCTGGTGCTCAGTCGAAAGATGATTTCAATTCTTGAAGTCGACGTTTTGATTTATGACGCTTAATCGAGTTTCCGAACGTGGGTTAAGAGCAGTACATATTCCGAAGTCACGATTCTACTTTTATCGCCTTTCTTTGTGTGTTATTTTTATTGCTTTCTTCTGATTGGATGTTGCGGCATTAGAATATTTTGGAATCTCTGGGCGTGGTTTTCCTGCCACGCGTTTATCTTGTAATTTCAGCCTCCACTGCATTGTTGGACCAGTAATGTCATTCGTAGCGGTGACGTGTAATTTATTGTTCTGAGGAGGTGTCCTGTGGATGGACACGTTCACTTTAAAAATTTAAGAGATGCGAGAATCTGGGAAATGAAATGCATCTCCTGTTTTTGCCCCTTAACTGTTACTGACATTTTGGGAGTACGATTTCATGGCCTTTCCGGTTATGCTGACATTGTAAGTAAATTATCTCGTATTCACACCTACCAACTTAACCTACCCTCCTACATGACGTACTTCTAAGGCCTAGGCCACTAGCATTTTCACAGCCTTAAAATTAACAACATTTTGATTTATACAGATATAAAAAAAATCTGATGTGTTGCACTCACATGACTTTCTCTACTCTTGTACTAACCATTCTAACAAACTCTTATTCCTATATCTGCATGATAGTTAAGATAAACATTCGTACAAATTATCTTACTCCTTATGTCCTTGTAGGTGCAAGGGGAATATTAGAATACAGAAGGCTTTGTGCGACAGTCAAATCTTTTTGACCTTTGAGATTCCGTTCTCTTTGCACGATTAACATATAAAAAATGAACAACGTTGTTGCATTTCGCTAAAGTTCTAAGTTTTCCGAAACTCACACACATAACAAGGAATATCTCCGAAATGGTTCAACCTACAAGAAAATTTATTGGGACATAAATTGTGTATTTTAGCAAGATCTACATTTTTGTAGAGTATAATTTGGTCTATCTCTAACGGTTTACCAGTTATGCAAAAGTCGTCCAAAGTAAATACGACTACAGGGGCTATAGCCAGAAAATTCAAGATATACATTTCATTTTTCATAATAATATCTCAAACATATGGCATTTTAATCAAAATCGTTAGAGCTATTTTCAAGAAAATCAAAATTTTCGAAAAATCTTCCATGTAAAGGGTAGTGTAGGGTGGGGCTATTTCTTCAAAATCTTCGTGTCGCATCCTTGTAAGACATTAAACTTAAATACCAAGTTTGGCTTTTAACCGACTTTTCGTTTTTGAGTTATGCTGTCCACAGGCTGACAGACACACAGACACACACACACGGACCTTTTTCTAAAAATGCTTTTTTTTGGATTCAGGGGTCCTCAAAACATATATTTCCGGTGAAATCTCGACATCGAATTTTTGGGTGGAATACAATACTTCCCCTACTTACCAGTAGAGAAAGTAATAATCAAACCTTCTTGTTGGATTTTACCAACTCAATAACTGTTCTCTCACTTATTTACACCTGTTGCATACGTCATAATTTAAAAGAATAAAACAGTTCAAGCAGTCTAACTTTCATTGTAATGCCGATCGAAGATATTATGAAGAGAGTCAATGAATCTCAATACACGTTCCGCGAGATAAACAGAGTAGGGCGTGCTCAAATGAATAATTACCCGCAGTAATCGTGGCGGCTAACTTGAACCATTGTGTTGATTCTGTAATCGAAGAAAATTGGAAACCAGGCTGTTCTTCTCTCATGACTGAAAAATCCAGAGAGAGATACGAAAGTTGCTATAGTTAATAAATGCTAAATATGGAAAGATGAACGTTATGTTTCAAGGCTAGTATTTCACGTTTCATTCATATGTCATACTAAATTACTAATTATCTCCCCAAAAATTGTATGCAATACACGTGTGTTAAGTGTGTTTACTAATCCTCGGAAACTGAAAAGACTGCATCTTCTCTTTTCAAACTTTCCCTCGGTCCACTAAAAATCATTTACCATCGTTATATCGTAATATACTATAAAAATTCTAATGTATAACATTCACCGGTCGTTTTATTTATTTATCACTGCATCCTTTTAAAAACTGATTCATCTCTCCACATTACGTAATTCAATATGTTTCCAAAGCGATTTTAAAGCAACTTAAAAAAGAACGTGCCAAAAAATATTAAATCATTTATATTAGAGATTGCAGTGAAGAGATCATTCGCAGAAAAATTTAAAAATCGGATTGTATTACACTCATATGACTTTCTCTATTCACTCTTGTAGAAACTATTCTTCTATTTACTTCATATTAAGACAAACATTTGCAGATATTAATTGTATTATTCATATTCTTCCTTATAGGTACAAGGGGAATACAGGAATTCAGTAGGCTCAAATATATCAAAAGTTGGTCACTATATAATGGCTTTGAAATTTCCTTCCCTTTGTATGACCAGAAGAAAGGAAAAGAAAACGTACCTATAAGGACATTCCATTTCAGAAAAGATTAAGTATTTGAAAATGCAAACCAGTAAGAAGGAATATATTACAAATGCTTAACTCCACAAAGCAATATATATATATATATATATATATATATAAATTGTGTACTTAAGTGAAATCTATATTTTATCCATCTCTTTCGCTTTACCAGAAAGAACTAAAGCCCAGCACAACAGCCCTTAGCGGGCGAAGGCCTACCGCTCGACCGCTCCGTTCCCCACCCCTGCCCACTACAGGCGTCATAAGTGGTGTCCAGGACTGGAGGGTGGGACGTGGTCACCGCCCCGGTCCCTCCCGGTGTTATGTGGTCTTCGCGATCAGGGACGCTACTTCTTAATCAAGTAGCGCCTCAATTGGCCCCTTAGGGACCTAAGAGGCTGAGGGCACCCCGGACCAGACCTCCTATCTGGGAAAAAAACCATGTGGTTACGGAGATCGAACCCGGGTTCCCCACACCAGAGATAGGCGAGCTACCACTGCGCTAAGGGAGCTTTCGATTTACTAGTTATGCAAAAGTCATTCGGAGTTAAGAGAGCTTCAGAGCTTATAGCTATAGAATTCAAGATATACACTTCATTTGTCATGAAAATATCTTAAACATGTGGCGTTTTAATCAAACTCGTTACAGGCATTTTTGAGAAAATCACACACTTTCATGCCAAGGGTAATTCCTGGTAGGGTTTTCTTGAAAATCTTCATGTTACATCCTTGGGAGTTGCTGAACTTAAATACAAATATTGGCATTCAACGAACTTTTTATTTTTGAGAAGGGTTAACCAAAGACACACGGACACACATACACAGAGAAACACGCGAACGCGCGCACGCGTACACAGATGCACAGAAAAAAAATTACATCCGTCTTCAAATATCACATAGCTTGTACGCTGCACAGAGAGGGAGAGGACAGAATGGAGAAGTGAGATGAACACAATAGGGAAAAGTCTTTGCGGTTAATACAATAACGAGAATAGAGACGCAAATTCTGCCAGTGCTGAAATATGAACTTTGGGAAGCTGAAGAGTGCATAGAAAGAGAATATACGCCCTAAGGGAAGTTTGGATGAGTTTGAAATGAGCTGTAGATGGGGCAGGGGGAGATAGAAGAAAGAGCACTATACAATACCTAATGATAGAGCAACCGTTTTCAAGGAAATATGTAAGTACTTGACCAGAATGAAGCTGCTTTGTTGATATTCAAGGTCAGAATTCAATGACTGGGTCTTCCATGTCTGACCCTTTGTAGCCTGTAATTTAGAAACTACTGCGTTTATTGTTTTGTGTTGGATACACGCATGTTACTTCGGGCAGATCCAGCAATGTAGGGAGCTAAATGGTCTGAGTCAATATTGTAAACAAACCACACTTCAGTCTAAGTTCATTTGTTTCTTTGCTGACGCACTCCTATGATTATACATTTCCTCAAGCAATATGTCTGGAAAAACTTCTATGCTTCGCACATTATTTCTCAAATTTTATTTTTACTTTCTCTAGTCCTTGCCTGTACCTATGGTAAGTAGAGGAGTTATTGCTTTCCAGTAAAAAATTCCATATCAAGATTGCACTGAAAATATGCGTTTTGAGGTCCGTTGAATCAGCTAAAAATGTGTGTGTGATGTGTGTGTGTGTATGTGTGTGTGTGTGTGTGTGTGTGTGTGTGTGTGTGTGTGTGTGTGTGTGTGTGTGTGTGTGTGTGTGTGTGTGTGAAAAGCATAATTCCAAAACAAAAAGTCGCTAAACTACCTACTTCAGCATCATCCAGGGATGCGACACGAAGCTTTTCAAGAAAACCTCCCACGCATCCAAACTACCCATTACATGGAACATTTTTAAAAAATCCTGACGTCTGACTCTTAACGATTTTAATTAATGTACCATAAGTTTAAGATACTTTCATAACAATTTATATCTATAATTTAATTTTCTGCGAATAGCCTCTGAAGTCCATTTCATTCTGAATGACGTTCGCAGGGTTGGTAAACCGCAAGATACGTACAGGCAAAATCTTAACACACAAAACATGTAGATCACGTTAAGGCACATAATTTAAGTCAAATATATTTTCTTGTATAGTTAACCATTTCCGTGATTATTCCTTATTATTGGTTTGAATTTTCAAATAGGTATTCGTTTCTTTCTCCTGTTCATGCAAAGAGAGTAATTTTAAAGCCATCACATAGCGACCAGCTCTTAAAACATTTGACTATCACTTAAACTTACTATATTCCCATATTTCTATCATACGTGCAAGGAAATATGCAATAAAACCATTTCTGCAAAGTGTTTACCTATGTTAGTACAAAGCAGATAGAAGAGTAAGCTTTTGTAAGAATGGTTTCTGAAGAATGGGTAGAGGTCATGGGAATGTAATCAAACGGATTTTTAAAAACTTGTTGTACATTTGAATGTACACTTTCTCAGTTTAAAACTTAAAGCAGATAATATTGGTGGGTATAGTTCAAAATCGCAAATAAAACCATCTGATTTATTCTTCCATTAAAAAGAAGACGATCTCAATGCCCAGTTTTAAGCACTGATTTTGCAGACCTAGTCTAACAGCGGGTTTGTCTTAAAGGACCCGCGGATCTGACTCGCAGTAGGCACCTATGAAACGCCTTGCTCTGCGGTAACTTAGTCCACGGGCCTACGCAGAGTGACGCATTATCTCCTGTTTTTTTAGCACGACTGGGTGAATCTCGATATTGAATTTTGGGGTGGAATGCAATGCTTCCAAGTGCGTGCTAGAGGAAGTAAGGATTATACAACCCTTATTTGCTTGGTATTGCTACATTTACTATGTGTTGACGTTTGAATTTACGTTAAATAACAATTGTAACAGAAAATCTTCTGGTAATTTTAGCTTTTAAATAAATAAGTGATATTAATGTGTATAAAGGGCTACCCTGAAGCCAAAAATTATATTCTGTGCATTTGGTTTATATGATGTACCTACCGGTGTTAGTGAGCTATTTTCACCTCAGGTAGAGGAAGCATTGCATTCCACCCAAAAATTCTATATAGTCGAGTTTCCTAGAAATACTGTTTTGAAATATCTTTCTGAAGTGTGTGAATGTGAGTGGGTGTGTGTCTATGTGTGTGAACAGCATAACTCAATAATGAAAATCGCATAAAATAGCATCTGCAAGGATACGACAGGAAGATCCTCGCAGCTCAAAATACGCTTTGCGTTGAAAATTTTCGTTATTTCTTGTTTTGTCACAAACAGAATGTTGATTAAACTATCATATTTTTAAGGTGTTTGTTTGACCAAAGAATGTTCCTGTGAATAGGCTGAGAAGTTTTCATTGTGAATGAATTTTATATATTTCTGTATAAGTGGTAAACCATAAGGGATACACAAAAGCATACTACATACAAAATAGTTAAATGTCGTTTGCGAAATATTGGTTGGTACTAAATTTAATTTTCCAGTGATTAATGTTCCTTGGGTGTTATGTTACGATTCATTTCTTTATCGTGATGGTATTTGAATTGCAAATATTTTAAACTTGTGACTAACATTAAGCCTCGTGAATCCTTACACAAAAATGAGTAGGTGCCTAAAACGAAACGAGTAATGAAACCATTTCTGCAAACATTTATGTCGATTAACATGCAATAGATTTGGAGCTCCGGGGTAGATCAGTGGTTTAGTTCGCGGCTGTCGTGCTGAGGGTTCATGATTTGATTCCCGGGTTTAGGGTGGAAATTGTATGGTGGTCTTATCGAAGCCTTCACCTCTGCCTAGCTCATGTGAGTATTCTCAGGTCGAACGTAGTTCGAACTCCACGGTGAAAGCTTTAGGTCCTCTCATTCCACTATTATCCTCACCATCACCCTACTTCATCGGAGCTAACTGACTCCGCGGTCTGCGTGTCTCCACCTCAGAAACGGGCCCAGTTATTGCCGAATTTGATCAGACCATATGGCAGTAGTTAGAAAAATACGATTTTGTAAGAAAAATTTGAGGAAGAGAGATACAAACGAACTACTACAGCGACTAAAGAAAGCCATGTTTATCTTACTTCGTTAAAACATTCCTAATAGCTTTGTAATTATTAATTAATGAAATCAGTCAAGGAATTTATGTACATCCAATATTATGCAGATGGAGTGAGATGTTAGAAGCATTGATGGAAGAAAATGAAATTTTAAAATTTAAAATAAACTACAACGGATGATGTAAATCGTCACCCAATATCTCCTTTTGTGTTAGGATTAGGGTTATACAATGCAGGGGAACACCTCGTGCAGTTAGACCTGTATAGATCCTTGCGGTCATCCCCCCAGGAAGAAGGGATAAAGTGAAGGAACCACTTAAGACTACAGGCCGCAAGCAGACATGCCGCACAGGCGCACGGAAGTCTAATAATAATTTAAGTGTACCCTGTAAGAAAAACCTGCGAATATATATAGCTGTCTATTTCTTTCTATTTCCTATCCACTAAATCACAATATTTTTCCGAAGAGACAAAGCTATTTTCTGCTTATCCATCTGTAAAATCAATTTGAAATTAGGAATTAATAGTGTTTATAGGAATCTAAAACACATTAAATATGCGCAGTTTAATCAACATCGCTCTTTGATGTTTTGTTTGACAGGATACATACTGCTTTTCCTATCTTATCAATTTATCATGTAAGAGACACTTACTGATCACAATAAAATAAGTTAATTGTTGTCAGGTGTTTATCGCTGTTCTGAATTCCGTTGAATTTAAGCATCCATTACACCATAAATATAATTCACAACAATATTATTAATTACAACATCCTGTATATGAATAAAGTGGAAAGTTAATTATCTTATCTCCCATTGCTCAGAATGGGTACGGACCAAAATAAATATTCGTATCTCAGCAACCATCAATTTCTCCTCAAAAGCAAGAATTCTTATCTCAAAGTCAGTTGGGAACGAATAATACGAAGACACTTATAATTTGGGAACTGAACAAGTGAACTGAACTGAACAAGAAATTATCTTATTGCTAATTTGCTTGTAGGTGCAAGGGGAATACAGTAGGCTTTAAGTGATAGACCTATGTTTTAAGAGTGGCATTTCACCCTCGCAGTTAATTTTAATAAGTGAGAACATTGATATGAATAATTGTCAGTTAATTTTTAATGCAATAGTAATCATATGCTTCATTGTTTTCATCATTAGTTAATATTTCTCTCCCAGTTTTGGTAATCTAGAAACCGACATTTAGTTCCGGTCGCGAACAATAATATTTTGAACAGTTAAGGTGAAATGTGACCGCCTCCATAGTGTGATAGCGCGCCTGCCTCTGGCGTGGAGGACATGGGTTCGATCTCCGCTACCGGCTTGGGGATTTTTTCTCACGCTGGGAGTCTGGCACGGGATGCACTCAGCTTAGTTAGGTCCCTGAGGCGTCCATTGAGGAGCTACATACTTGATTGAAAATTAGCCACCCCTGGTCGAGAAGACCGCATAACAGGCCGAGAGGGACCAGGGCGTTGACTACGTCCCACCTCCAGTACTGCACCCCACTCATGACGCCTGTGGTGCCACGGTGTTACGGGTAAGATAACATGTAAACCTTGTTTTCTCTATGAATGTTAAAGGGTCGCTTAAAGATATTTCGCCAGAATGTACATCTAGGCTTTTGGTGTTCATTACGATAATAAAGGCAGTTCTCGAAAAATGGCAGGTTTGATGTTCTGCTGGTTGGCCATCAATATTCTGCTTTTGTTCGTCACTGAAGGTGGGTGTCAAGGAAACAAAAGTAGATCGCAAGAACCTGTGCTTTTCCTTGTTTTTGATATGGAAATGATATGCAAACAAAAAGCATAGAGGTTGTCAGTTCTCATACCTCGTGTTATCATTACACAATCACAGATTAGGAAACTGCATGCTAACCTAAAATGAGAGATGTGTGGAAATCGTCCGTGGCAACCAGTCCTTGCTTAATACTGGCGAGACCTTGATTACTACCAGGGTGTCCTCTTTCCACCAAACAAACGAATTACAACAATTCTACATGTTTATTCTTCCACTTATGTATATCTAGGACTACTTGTGTCAATCTCTCTTCTTTTTTAGCAATAGCATTAGGACGATATCATGAGATAACGTAGTGCAATAAATGAACTAGTACACACAAAAATATTCCCGGCTCCGTTAATCTTTCCCCGCATGGCTTTCTTTTTACTTTCTCTTCTACCTATAAGTAGGGGAACTATTGTATTCGACCCAAAACTTCGATGTTGAGATTTCATCGGAAATGTATGTTTTGAGGCACCCTGAATCCAAAAAGCAGTTTCAGAAAGAGGTCATTGTGTGTGTGTGTGTGTGTGTGTGTGTGTGTGTGTGTGTGTGTGTGTGAGAGAGAGAGAGAGAGAGAGAGAGAGAGAGAGAAAGAGAGAGAGAGAGAGAACAGCCTAACTCAAAAACGAAAAGTCCGTTCAAAACCTAAGGTGGTATTTAAGTTTAATATATTTCAAGGATTCGACACGAAGACTTTGAAGAAAATTCCTCCACCTTAAACTACCATTTACATGGAAGATGTTTCGAAAATTTTGATTTTCTCAAAAATGGCTTTAACGATTTTGATTAAAATGCCATATGTTTAAGATATTTTATAACAAATGAAATATATATTTTGAATTTTCTGGCTATAGCTTATGAAGACCTGTTTACTCTGTATAACTTTTGCATAACTGGTAAACCGTAATAGACCAAATCTTATATACAAAGAATGTAACCTCATTAACACACACGTTATGTGCAAATTCATTTTTTCTTTTTCTTTTTTTGTTGAAGTAAACCATCTCGGAGATATTCCTTGTTATTTGTATGAGTTTTACAATACTTAAACTTTTCTCAAATGGAAGATCGCTATTCACTTTTTTATCTCTTGGCTGTACAAAGAGAACGGAGTTTAAAAGCTTTAATCGATTTGACTGTCGCTCAAAGCCTATTGTATTCCCATGTTCCCTTTGCACCTGCAAGAAAATGAGCAATAGGATAATTCCTGCAAATGTTTATCTCAACCAGCATGAAGAAGATACAGGAATAAGAGATTATTAGGAATAGTTAGTGCAAGAGTAGAGAAAGTCATGTGAGTGCAACACAGACTTTTTTCTTTACTTTCTGTACAACGTACATGCAGCTAATACACGTTGTGAAACACCTTGAATCCAAAAATTCACGTTTAGAAACATCTCTCTCTGTGTGTGTGTTTGTGTGTGTGTGCGTGTGTGTGTGTGTGTGTGTGTGTGTGTGTGTGTGTGTGTGTGTGTGTTAGTATGTGTGTGTTTGTGTGTGTGAAGTGTAACTAAAACATGAGAAGCTGGAAGTTCAGTGTCTTCCAAGGAATCGACACGAAGATGTTCAAGAAAATCTCCCTCTCCCTACCTTTAAAAGAAAACTTTTTTCAAAAATTTTGATTTTCTCAAAAATGCCTTAACAGTATTGATTAAATTAGCATATTTTTATGACAAATCAAAAGTATATTGGTTTGAATTACCAAACAGTTTTACTCATTTTAATTGGAAGCATACTTTTCTTAAATGAGAAGTCGTTATAGTTTGTTTTTTCTCTCTTAGCCATACAAAGAGAGCTGACTTCCTCAGCCATTACATAGCCACCAGCTCTTAAAAGTTTTGACTATTGTTTAAGTCTACTGTGTTCGGCTATTCTTATTGTACTTACAAGGGAATATATAACAAAACCATTTTTAAAAAGTGCCAGTCTCGATTAATGAAGTATATAGAGGAATAAACGTTTGTAAGAATAAGTTTTGCAAGAGTGAGTAGAGAAAATCATGTGATTTTTTCTTTGTTTTAGGTTGAACGTCCTCTAACCTGGTAGGCCATATCGGACGATGAATAAAATTATGCTCAAATGTGCCTGTGGCGCATAGAGCTTAAATTTACCCGACATTTGCCTTCTCAGGTCAGGGGAAATCTCGTAAAAATCCTTATCCGAGTAACTTATCCTAACCGAAATTGTATGTAAGGTAGACACACCACAGAGGCGGGTTAATAGTGCTATAAAGACAGCTATATTGTACAAAGTGAGTAGAGTGCTATCCTCCATTCCATTTACTATTGTTCAATGGAGTGTCAGTTGGCTAGATGTTTGCGTGAAGGACTCTCTCAAATAGTTTGTGAATAAACGTATAAGTTTTCCTTTTTTAGTGGATGGGCGATTCTCGGAAGAGGAGTAAGAATACAACAAAATAGATGTGTTTTAATATCAATGGTTTGTACTGGTATTAACAGGGATTTCCTTCCACCATCTTTGCTGAAAAAATAAACAAGAGAATTCGAGATGAAGGGCAGCCCATTTGTGTTGAATCTATGTGCTATCTCGTTGCCGGAGTATTGGAAACTGTTAAATTTGCAACAATGTATTATATTTCCCCTTTAAACTGTGCTGTTTATATACTTTTTGAAATTGTTTATCACAAGGTTTAACATGATTTTAGGGTTATTTTGTTCTAACGCTTGTAAATGTCGTGGTTACATTGTGGTTAGAAGTAGGCATAGTATTTTTATTGTTTAGTAAGGTATGTGATTACTTAGATTTTCCGTTTATTTATATTGTGACGGTGGCGGCACGCCACAAAGGACGCTCAAGGTCAAGCTACGTCACACCACTACGTTGCTAGGTAACACGCAATCGGTAAACAAGGACAACAATAGTCGGGCTGGAACAAAGACCTATTCTAGATAGTTCGAGAAAAATCGGCTCATCTAATTCTCGTCTATATAAGAGAGTCGCCGAACAGAGAAGCCAGTTTTATGTGAGTAATGTTGAAGCAGTTTGAGTGTGTATATCGACAGAGACAGTTTTAAACAATCTTCGGAGTTGGCTGTTGTCTGCAAGAAGTAGTAGTTAGGTCACGGTTATGACAGAACAGAACAGCTCTGAATTGCAGGGTCACGACTAATAATTGTAAATTGTATTAACGATTCAGTTGGAGAGAAGAAATAAAGTGACATAAAAATAACTGGACTCATCATTTGTCACACTGATCTCAGGGGCGAGGTTCGAAAACCACGATGGACGCAATGCTCGAGAAACTATTGTCTAGAATGTCAGAAATGAAATCCGAGATGCGGCAGATAAAGTCTGAAATTAACTCAGGATTGGAAGAAATGAAATCCTGAATGGACTAGATGAGAAGTGTGGTAACAACAGCGAACTCAAGGAAGAAATGGAAATATAAATGAATTCCAGAACCGAAAACATGGGGGCGAAATCGAATCGAAGGATGGAGAAGATAAAGAAGAATCTATTGACGCAGATGGACATGCAACTAGTCGACATGAAGGAAGACGTGAAAGAACTTCGCAGGAAGGACCTTTGACTTTGCCTTTGCCTACGTGTCAACATCTTGCACGTCGTCGGGGAACGTCTTAACCCCTGGAAGGTAGTTTTGATCAATTGAATGCCAGGGGTGGACGGGAAAGCTCGGACCTGAGTAGAGAGCACCTAGCGGCCGAGGTAACAGTTACGTCCGTCTTGGAGAACGGCACTGCAGGACACGACAGAGGCAAAGAGCCAGCACAGGGATGTCTGGAAGGTACCCCTATCAAAGTGTGTTGGGGATGTGGCCAACCAGGACACGTCTTCAAGGACTGTCAGAAGCAAAGCCCACGAGCTGGCGAGAGACGAGTAGGGACCGACATGGCATAGGGCACGGAGGAGTAGTCGCAGCCATCCCAACAAGCAATGCCTTGGACAGAAGTATGGATCACAACATCCATACAGAAGACGCCATGTGTGTATTAGTGGACACGGGTGTAGCCGTGACCATGATCCGACCTGACGTGCTGGAGGGCTTGCCATCAAAGAAACTAGATCGACCTTGCGAGATAGTGACGGCATCGGACGACATCCTGCCTGTAGACATGGAGACCTGACTGGAGTTGACCTTGGGGCAAAACATTATAAGTCTGTAGGTGTTCGTCACGAGGGTGACTGAGAAACTGATACGGGGCCTAGAGGCCCTCAGGAACCACGAGGTGACGGTCGACGTCGGCAGGACTGCATTGCATGAGGACAAGACGAGATAACGCACTGAAGCCCCAGCTAATATTTTGAGATCTTCAGAGTAACCCAGGTGGAGGGAAGCGTTAAGCTAGCCAGGAGCAAGGTGGCGGCGAATGTCCACCAGGAAGGTCAGCGGCCATGGAACCCCGTGAACCGTTTTCACGTTGTGCACAGGATGGCCAGTCAACACGCACGGATGAGAGGCAACCCGCCACAACCGGTCGACCTTCCTGACCCATGGGTTTTTCAGGGTTTTCCCGGGTCACTAGGCGAATGGTGAGAAGGATAATTACATCCCCCGAATTTCCTGTCCTTCCATTTCATTTCACCTTCCTTTCAATCCAGTCTTTCCGGGTCGGAAGTGTTTGCGATGGAGAGCTAACGCTGCAATATGTGGAATTTGCGCACTGTATCTGCTGTTCTCTCCAGCACACGTTAAGAACCCTCATGTCACGCGGGTTCCTTCACGTCCGTTGCTCACTCTCATCCCATCCTCTCCTCCCAGCGATCTGACATACAATAGTTCGCTTGGTGCTCAGTGTGGAATCCCCTCCGTACTAACTCAATCTCAATCTCAACCTCAGTCCTTTGAACACACCTGAGAAACATATTTCTACATTTAACACTGCCAAGAAATTAAGAACTGACATCTGTATAACTATCCAAAACAAACAGCAAGTATTTACACATATTGCTGATAACCCATTTCTCTCAACTGACCAATAAGGTAAACGTTTAACGCGGAGAGAGTATTTTAGCCGTTGCGTAATGGCCCGTGATTGAAAAGAAAAATTACACCCCATATCGGAATCAGTCATTCCTAAAAATAAAAAATTACTTCAATATGGAAACCCGTCTTTTGGATTATTAACCACTGGTTGAAAAAGAGAAATAAAAACGGGTGATTTGGTAAACCTATTTAGATTGTGCGTCATTATTTGAAGACTATAAGTGGAGGAAACGGTTAACCAAATAATAGGAATTAAGTAGCACCACCAGTTTTAATAAACACTATTGTTAGAGGGCTTTTCAAAAATATAAGATAGAAACAGCCAGCGTTGTCCGGCGCTTGACAGTTTTGGTAATACAGCAGTTACAATATTGCTTGCATTCAACTACCTTCATTTCCCATTCGCAGTGAAACTCCTTCAAGTTGCTTACCATCCAGTGGCGGTTCGTGAAGTTATGAATTGGGGAGGAGGTTCTCCAATGGGGATGGTTATATCAAAAATGTACTTTAAAACGACAATATTAAATGTATCTCAGAAGTAAATTCAAAATGTGTGCAGTCGCTTAGTAATGCATATGACGTTCGTTAAGGCGCGCGTATTTTGACTGTACAGAGTAGGCATATAATACCTACCCTGTGGCGCAACAACCCTTTCCGGACCAAGGTTTACCACCCGGCCGCTGCGTCCCTCACCTCTGCCCACCACAGACGTCATGAGTGATGCAGTGCTGGAGAGTGGGACGTGGAAAGTGTCCCTTCCAGCTGGTATATGCGGTTTTCAACACTACAAAACAAATAATGTTTTTACTTTCTCTGTCCCTGAGCTAATAAATACCCTAATTCCAAATGGGCGTTTTTAGAAAAAGGCCCATTTATTAGACTATCTGTCTATGAACAGCACGGCCTAAAAGAAAATTTGGAATTATACCAACATGTTCGGGAAACCAACGCATGAATTCTCTTGAAATTAAGCAATTCGTTTAAGTTTTCCGGTATTTTCTTCCGGTAAACCACAAAGGCAGTCTCACATAGAGACAATTACCCCAATGGTGACTTACTATTGACACACATACACACACATACACACACATGATTTATAAACGGCATTCTTTTTTAAAGGGGGGGGCGGGTAGGTAGTCTCAAATCGTGCATTTCTGGTGAAATCTCGGTGTGCAACTTTTGGGTTGGATGCAATACGTCCTCTGGTTACTACACGTAAATAGTAGAGGAAGTAAGAATGTAGCAAATGAGGTACGTACATATTTTAGCACGCATTTATTCCGCAGCCATTACTAGTGATCAAGTTGTCAAGACAAAAGCGATGCTCAATTCTCAGAACCTCTGACCAAAATTCAAAACAATACTCAGAATTAGTGATTTTTATCATTCCTAAAAGAAAAAGAACTACCAACTATCTCAAAGCATTTCCGTAGAGAGGGCATTTAAATTATATTGAATTAGAGAACTTAGCTTCAACATTTTCGACTCCTTATTTGGTTTATGGGGATATATGGTCATGCAGCACTGACACAAAGGAAACGAAAAAAGCGCGAACGATGCAGCAGGTACATTTCTTTTCTCCAATAACATTGCGAGTGCAGGCACATTCACTCACCAGAAATGGTAACAAACTGTATCGAATGTAAATGCCCACACACTCTAAGAAGCATTGGAAGGCTTCTGAACGTCCTAAACAAGTACCTGGAGCCAGTCTTTTGTTTTCAGACAGAGACGCAGCTGTCTTGATTGAACCTCTTCCGGCTTCACGAACATGACCGCTTGATTGGAAACCTGTGCCAAGCAATCAAAGAGAAGGGGCGTGGCAAGTTGATTCACGAAGTTACTTCCTCTAACACAAGTGCACACGTTCTCTGTATTAGTGTGGCTAGTTTCGTGACGCTGGATCATCCTCCGTATTCACCTGACCTTGTCCTTGGTGACTGCTGCCTATTGTCGGCTGCCAGGAACAAGTTCAAGCAAGGATGACGTAATGGAGACCACGTGAAAGCGTGATTGATAAGACACTTGGGGGGGGGGGGGGGGGGGACAAAGTGCTTAATAATGTAGTACCGTCCAAACTACTCCTTTGGGCCAAAAGGAAATTAGTTTTGATGAAAACCTGTTTGTATTTTGTTTCTATACCTGCTTGCTGTAAAACTAGATGGCAGGGAAACTTTTTTCCTGTACTTACTAGTGCTTAATGCCTGTTCTTACAGCATACGGCACCACAGGCGTTGGACATTGATGATACCTGAAATTAAACCCTAAAAATTTTGAATGGAAATTTGCGAAGGAAACATTCCAAGCCTAAATTTTGGGGTACCTTCCTGGCGTCTGCCAGTTAGGAAGACTGAGGAAAACCTGCAAAAACCCCTAGTCAGGAAGGACTATCCTGGCAGGATTTGAACCAAAGACCTCCCGTTCACGACTCCGTGTTTTAACGAACTCAGCTACCTTTGAATAAGCTGCAGGGAAACTCTTTTACACTTTGAAACTTGTTATTTTCTCTTCCGCCACCATTTTAAGAAAAGGGTTCCCGCATTCGGGAGGTCGCGGGTTCGATCCCCTTGGCCGCGCACTCTGACATGGATTTTTCCGTGGTTTCCCCATGTCACTTAGGCGAATGCTAGGGTGCAGTATTTCATACCACGGTTTACTTTCCATCGTTTCCTTTCATTCCATTTCTCTATCATCTTCCAGGTGTGTAGTGTTGGCAGTGCCGGGCAGATGGCGTGGTTGATTGCGCATGGTAACTGCCGTTCTCGGAGCTAGGTGGCGTTTGGCAGGCCTTGTCCTTCGTCGGGAGTGGGGGAAGCTCAGTGCGACATCGGAACCACGGTGTGATGGCTGCTCGGCGGGGCTTGGCGCCGGGATGAAGAGATCTCAGCTCTTGTTAGGGACTTCCGCGCGTCTCTGTGGCCTGTCTAGCTGCGACCCTGTATGGCACCTCCGGCTCCCTCATTTCATCCTTGCCTCCTAGGGAGTGGTAGCCACAAATGATCTGTGTAGGTCAAAGTGAGCGAGGCATCCCCTCTGTGTCTGTACCCTTTACCCCCCTCCCTCTTTCTGTGGCGTAGGTATGTGTGTGTGAAAATCTCAACTCAAGCGCGGAATTTCGGATACATACGTATTCACTTTCAGCAACTTTTGAGGAAACGACACCACCTCCATGAAAATTCCCCAACCAACGCTTCAGTTTACATGAGCTGATTTTCGTTGCTCTATTTTCAAAAACATTGCTCTAGCGAATACATGAACAATAACATGTACCTATATCTTGAATTTTCTATGACATCCTCTTGATTCAGAATGAATATTTTATAGTTTGTACAACTGATGTAAGAGACAGACCAAAACGTACTGCAATACAATTTGAGAAATCAATGAAACAATTTATAAAGGTTATACAACAATGGAGGAAGCATTTCCCACTGCAACCTACGTAAATCTATTGTAGCTAACATCCAGGATGAAGGGATAAAGTGAAGGAACAACAGGAAGCTACAGGTCGCAGGCAGACAGGCCACACAGACGCGCGGAGACTTTCTCTACGAAAGTGTTAGACATAGATAACATAAATAATGAATATCTGAGTGCGTAAGAACAGTGGCTGATTCCTCTATTTGTTATTAGTTTCATGAGAGTGACCTCAACATTATAGCCGCGCTGGTCAACCCCTCCCAACAACCTGTCCCACGCTCTCAGGGATAATAAACACGTATGGCTTGCGTGTGCCACGCGTACTTGGGGCTAATAACTAACCTGAAAGTATACTACTCTTAAAAACTAAAATTATTAGTCTGCAAATGAAGTAAATATTAATGTAGTATTGCTCATTATACTATCCTGAATTAGCAATACAAATATCTGCACTTATATCCCTAACACCTGTAAATATATATGCTTCACCAAAGCGGCCCGGGTTCGATCCCAAGCAACCACATGTGGGATTTGTGCTGGACAAAGCGGGTCTGGGGCGGGTTTCCTCCGGTTTCCCCAGCCATCTCATTCCACCGGTACTCCATCTTCATTCAATGTATCATCAGTGTCACCGCCTGCGGTACCGTATGTAGTAAAAGCGGGCATTAAACACTACAAAAAATCTGAAGTGTTGCACTCACATGACTTTCTCTACTCTTGTACTAACCATTCTTACTAACTCTTACTATTCTATCTTCTTCGTGTTAGTTGAGATAAACATTTGCTGAAATTATCTTATTGCTCGTTTTCTTGCACGTGCAACGGGAACATGGGTATACAGTAGGCTTTGTGCGAAAGTCAAATCTTTTAAAGCTTTGAAATTCCGTTCTCTTTGCACACCTAACATATAAAAATGACTAGCAATGTACCATTTGATAGAAGAGTAAGTTCTCCAAAACTTGTAAAAATAACAAGGCATATCTTCGAAATGGTTCTCTCTACAAAAAAAAAAAAAAAAAAAAAAAAAAAAAAAAAAAAAAAAAAATTCGGACATAAATTGTGTGTTTTAGCGAGATCCACATTTTTTTTGTATAGTAAGATTTTGTCTATCTCTTATGGTTTACGAGTTGTTCAGAAGTCATCCAGAGTAAACAGGACTACATAGGCTACAGCCAGAAAATTCAAAATATATGTTTCATTTGTAATCAAAATATCTCAAACATATGCCATTTTAATCAAAATCGTTAGAGCCATTTTAAAGAAAATCAAAATTTTCGAAAAGTTTTCCACGTAAAGGGTAGTTCAGGGTGGAGGAATTTTCTTCAAAATCTTCATGTGGCATCCTTGAAAGACCAACTTTAATACCAACTTTGGTTTTTAACCAACTTTTCGTTTTTGATTTATGCTGTCCACAGACTGACAAACAGACTGCTCTTTTTTGATTCAGTAGGTCTCAAAACATTTCCAGTGAAATCTCGACATCGAATTTTTGGTGGAATACAGTACTTCCCCTACTTACCAGTAGAGAAGGTAAAATTATAGGTGATTCTGTGCCTATGTTATAATCGTTTAGGGATGACAGAGGGGACAACGTTCATATAGGAACCCATGTCCGGAAACATGATGTGATAGGCACGAGCATCGGTGTGTGTTGTCAGAATGCTGCATATCTGTTACAGATTGGCAGAGTGAAGCTTTGCAATCCGAAGTGATTATGGCGCTATGGAACCTTTGAACGAGTGCAATAATCGATGGTGCGGCGCTGCCTACTCCAAGTGGAGGAAATTTTCAACAGTTCTTGCAATGCGTGTTGGTATTTTAAAGTAAAGGTAAAATTTTTGCGAGTGTTAAGCTTCAATCTTATTTAATAAATAAAACTTTACAATAACAATTTAAATAACATATTTATTATAATTATGAGGCATTTTTAGACACGGGTTACTATACGAAGGTTGTTCATATTATTGTCTCCTCTTATCATCAATAAAAGTTTGTAACATAGTCACAGAATGATATTCCTATGTATATTATGTATAAAGAAAACTTTGATTACAAGTAAATACGCTTTAAATTAAACGGTTCCACCATTTTTTTTTTTTTTTTTTTTTTTTTTTTAAGTGAGACAGTTTGTGCAGTAAGTTGCGGCTTTTGTAGTACGCCCCCCCCCCCCAAAAAAAAAAGACACGAGATTAGTGCGATAGGCTAAAAAAATACTTTTTTCCATCCTAAAATATTGCAAAAAGTTCACTCTATGAAAATTATGGTTATTTAATGTTAAACCGAAGGAGCCACTTCAAATAAAATAATTAGAGAATAAAAAATAAAATAAAATCTGCAGTAACCTTTTTCTCAAATAAACAACTTTTCTAACTTTTGCTTTAGGGCACTGGTGTATTAATCTATACAAATAATAAATTACTGTATTTTAATCAGTTTAAATTATAAGCTTAAACAATATCAAGAGTTAAAAGCCTTCAGTAGTATGAGGTACATGTGATGCATTCTGTTGCAACTCTTTTGTAACTTATTTATTTATTTCGTTTATTAATGTTTTGCGACATTACCTATTAGTTGTATGAAAATGAACTAAGACAGCTTTCAAGCTCTGCGTCCTTATCAAGGGACAAGAAAAACCTATTTAAAAGCTTTATAAAAGCTAAATAAACAGTAGATGGAGATAAAACATTCAAATTCATGAAACATACACTTAGATTACCTGTAACTTACCTGCTTTCATTACAGTAAATGAAGAATAAGTTTATTTTTAACCCCTACACATAAACTTAAAGAAGTATAGGCAGTTATACCTTTAATAGTAATTTATTCAACAAATACAGAAACCGACAACTTTCTAGTTCTATAACTTTTTGTATAAAAGTTGCATACATACCTGAAAAGTGTGCCGTAGTTTGTCATTTTTGAAGTGTAGGAATTAATAACCAATATGGCTCCGATTTTTAGGTAAATACATATTTTGTTTGCGTCCTAATACGAACTTGAAACTGAGTTTAATGTTCTGGATATTCACACTGGAGCAAACATTTTAAGTTTTATTGCACATAAAAACACACATTTCCTTATTTTTAATGTAAATAAATATTTTAGGATATTCACATAAACTACACAAAAATCGCATAAAGAAGACCTATTTTATAATAATTTTCAGATATGTATATAAAGACACATAAAAGCAGCTGCAGAATTATTTTCAACAAGCCACCATCAAATTTATTTAGTGCACAATTGCATAGGCTAGATGTCGCAATATGTTACTCATTACTGGAAGGACTGATATGTCAACTATATGTAGTATCCCTTCACTTGGAAGAAAATATAAGCATCCAGCTTTCTCAAGCTACATGAGCCTGCAAGATAAGACCGGAGAATTCCTCCACTGCCATGTGTTTGATCAAGCACCTGTTATCGCTTCACAGTCCTCTAGTCTATGCACTGTTGTATGGTCATTTAGTTATTTGTAAATTCGCAAATTTATACAATCTTCTAGATGTGTTGTGGTGTTGGAAAGTTATATGTCGACAGTTTTCAGTTCACCGTGGATTGAACATGTCCAGAATGAAAAGTAGTGCAAGTTACTGCGTGCAACAATATGCTGCAGAATTTAAGGGTATTTTCAGTTACAATGGTAAAGTCCTGTATTGTCAGTCATGTGGTGAAGCTATGTGGGCAGACCAACGTTCACAAGTGACACAATATTAAGTGGTAACAAACATTCAAAATTCAGTGTCAATTCTTCGTGACAATCGCCAATATTTCGGGATGGAAAATTTAAGGCGGCATGTGGTCGTATATTTTAACTCAGTACTTGGTCAGCCCTTCCACACGACCGTGCCGAGTGGTTAGACCATTCGCCTCTCACCACAGCGGCCCGGGTTCGATCCCAGGCAACTACATGTGGCATTCGTGGTGGACGAAGCGGCGCTGGGGCGGGTTTCCTCCGGGTTCTCCGGTTTCCCCCACCATCTCATTACACCGCTGCTCCATCTTCATCCCATGTATCATCAGTCTCACCGCCAGCGGTGCCGTATGTAGTAAAAGCGGGCATTAAACACTACCAAAAGAAAAAACTCTTCCACAAATAATGTTATGTGCCACGTATATTTATATTAGCTCAGCCATTCAGATCTTTAGAAAAAATGTTATATTTGCTTTGGCATATTTTTTGACACTTTCAGCACATAAAAATAACTATTTCCAAAGTTTTAGCAGCTAAAAATCCGAGTCTTGATGTCTCCTAACAATTAGTTCTGTGTGGACCAATTTTACGGGTATTAGTTTCTGAAATAGAAATTAAAATAACATGAACTCGGAAAGTTAAATTCCATATGACATACAGGAATCATGAGACAATTGGATGTTGGTACTTCTGCCTGAAAAGTTCAGAGTTTAATACGAAATCGTATATTGCATACCAAGAACAGTAAGAGATACTTATCAGGTCGAGAATGCATTTTGGGAATATGAGGCCCGCAGGGTCGAGTTTTCCCAAACGTTCAAGATCTGATAAGTCACTTACAGTTCGTGGTTAGCCAATTACTTTTTGCCATAGTTGTAAAAACCGTAAAAAGTAATAATAAATGAAAATTGCTTTTCCAAATGTTATTGGACATTAAGAAAAAATGAATTTTCAATGTGAACAAATGAAAAGCTACATCTAACTTATATGGGTAAAGCCTTCTTACCCTCTCTTTGTCTCAGATAGGCCTAATAATTTGCATATTTCATGTGAAAATCCAGGTTCCACCTCAAGATATGGTGAAGAAATAAAAATAATTGAATCACCTCTTAAGTTAACATGTCCAATTGCATAGTTAATACTTCAAACAGTAAATAATTCATGGGTTTGTATATTTTGCTAAGGATTCATTAATAACTTATTTTTAGGTTACTATGCTGTTGGGTGTTACGTCATTTCCTACTGGTACCGTAAATATTAATGACCAGTTTTAGCCTTGTTGCCATGGAAATTGATAAATGGACTTTAAATTTAGCTTACGCTACCAAATATGTGTTAACAATGATTAACTTACATATCAAGTATTGCAAACAAGAATATAATAGATCTGTAAAGTGGGGTAAGAGAACAAAGTAGAGAACATACTTGAAACAGGTCTTCTGGCTTATCTAATGAAAACTCGAAGGTTTAAAAGGGACCCTAATAAAATGTTTGTAACTTAGCTTATTTTCTTTGGTAAACAGTGTAACTCATTTGTAAATAACGAGCAAAATATTTGGAACTCAAATCAGTTCAAGAATGAGGCACTTTTGATGCAGGTAGGTAGCGGAAAAGTAATTTTTATAACTACAAGTTTAAAAAGTATCAGAGTTCAAAATAAATGTCTAGTTTATTTTTCATCCCGAGCTAATAGTTATAGATGCCTGTTGGGTAGCAGACGAACCTATGGACCGGACACAGTGAAGATCTGGAGGCGGAAGGTCAACCCAGCACAAGGTGAGTGAGGAAAAGGATGATATGAAATGCAGGTGTAATGGATGATTGGAAAGGTGATGATGGAGCAATTGGTGGAATGAGTGGTGGGGGGAAACCGGAGAACCCGGCGCCGTCGCTAGGCCCTTAAGTATCCCCGTTTAAAATACTCAGAGTAGGATTAAGCGTTTTAAATATGACATAGTTCAATATTTTATTTCGGTTTGCAAGTAATGAATTTATAGAAATTTTTAACATTTTATTTTTGTAGAGATCGTATTAGCTCAATATTTTGATAGAGAATGATTGTCAAACGTGAGCTCGCATGAAGAAGGAGGAACTGCTTATCGAGATCTCGAGTAGCGACCTCGTTGGATCGAGTTGTTGATCACTCACCTGTTCGAAAATGTTCTCTGGTGGAGTACAGCCCGGCACCTTGCAGCACGATGTAGGGATGCGGGCATATGGTGTTTCATACCAATCCTTGAAGCCGCGTGTACCACAACACAGCAGCTGCCAACAAAACAAGCAAAAAACATAAGTCTAGCTCCGAGTTATTATAAACGTACTTGCCAAGTCAGTAACCTTACTTATATATGCACTGTGTTCGTCTTACTAGAATGTGTCTCAACCAACATTGCTAGCACAAGAGCATATGTTTTCTAAGAGGCCTAATCCTTGTTGATATTTTGAAACTCTAGTCGTAATGTTTCTCAGTAAACGCTGGAGTTGTTGACGTGAAACACATTCTTTACAGTCACATTCTTGTGAGAGGATCACAGTAGTTAAAGTCGATAGTACATTTATACATGATATCATCGTGAACTACTGTCTCCCCTTTGCCCTCCAGATAGTAGAACACCCTTCAGTCAGCCCTACAGTGGCTTATTGTACACTCGCATTAATTTATGCCGTTCCTGCAGCTTTGAGAGGCATTTTACTGATGGACTATGTATAGCAAGAAGGAGGTGCTTTTATTTGTTTACCTTTTCACGCATGCAGACACGTCATGTTTTACTTGCCCAGTTCTAGATTATTCACATATGAGTATATAATTTGAGCAATGTCTTCAAATGGCAAATTGTCTTCCCACATACCCACAATTCTTCCTCAATGCACCTCGGCAATATTTGCATGCATCGCGTCAGCTGCAGTTAAGGGACACTGGGGACTGAATTTTCTAACTTTTTGAATTTTACATCTGTTTGCCTGAAAATTGGCGCATCTAATATGAATAAATAAAGAAATGACTGTGCAAAAGCTCAGCGTTCTAGCTCACGGGTGCGCAAGTGTGGCTCTCTGTATCACGGCTCGGTGACGTAATGTCTCCCACAACAGTCATTCACTACGTCATTATGACTTCTGATTGCGTGCTCTGAGCACAGAACAGCACTGACAGCCGAGAACACACAACAGGGGGCAGGATGTTAACAACGCGACGACGTTTCCATCCTAGTTAGGTTTCATTAACTGCATCAGTAAATACATTTATAGGAAATTTAAGAAAATCCTACACAACTATCTGCTATATTTGAATCCAAATTTGATCTAAAATATGGGAAATTAAATCTTTCTGTTCACAAACCCTTTCAATATTCGTTATTATCACCATCGTTTCGTCTGCAACATGAATTAGAACACTTAGAAACTATGATTACTGGTCGAAATACGAAAAATGTAAACTTTGATGTTTACAGACATCTATGAAATGAAAGTTTCCCCAAAATACGCTGCTTCGTAGCCCACCTAATGGCAATTTTCGGCACAGCGTACTTGTGTGGACAAACTTTTTTCCAAAATGAGTTTAATAAAAAGTAATGTAAGGCCTACATTAACTGAAAAGCATTTATGTGTGTTACTTCGGTTATGTACAATATCGTTATCCCCGGACATTGAGGCGTTAGTGAGATCAAAACACTTGCAAGCACCATCACAGAGAAGTAAATAAAATGCACTTCATACAAAATAAATAACAAATAATAACGATTTTGTCACGATTTAGTACACAAGTAACCGGTTACAATGCAAAGGCGGTTTAAACGGTTCGCCACTGAACAAGTAGGGGAGGTTCCATTACCTCACAGCAGCTTTGGGAGACATTTTACTGATGGACTATGTATAGCAAGAAGGAAATGTCTGCATCTGTTTACCTTCTTCACGCATTCAGTGACGTTGTGATTAACGTGCACAGTTCTAGATTATTCACATATGAATATATAGGGTGTCTCAAAGTTAGGCCAACAAACTTTGGGAGCTGATAGATAACAGTATTTTAAACACTTCCTGTTAAGGAAACTTTTTGCTGCGGTGCTTCGTTTAAGCGCTAGACGAGATAATGTCAGATTACTGCCTCCCACCCAGTTTAAATATTTACAGTAAATCAACAATGCGAATTAGTATTGCACTTATCTTAGTAAGGCACACAATCTTAATCCAAGAAACAAACACAGAATACATAAACAAAAGACAAACATTTCATTGCTTTCAGTTAATCACAGCTTTACTATTGGGGGCGTGGTGGCATTCACTACCAACCTAAACAGCTGTTCCTCATATCGGAAAGTTTCCGTGCACCGGACTATACGTGTGTTTTGTGTCGTAACGATCTTCAAACTTATGGTCGTTTGAAAGCGTGTCATATTTGTGGTTAGAAATAATGTTTTTATTTTGATAAACAATGGTTATTCCATTCCCTTTAAAGGCTGTGTACAAATATGAATAAAAGACAAAATAGTGAATAAAGCATTCAATTTAGTTCATATTAAAATACAAAAAATCTTTATTTTAATCAAGAAAAAATTGCATTTGCTTAACTGGTTAATGGTTAATGGTTTCAGTGTGAATGTGGTTTATGTACTTTTGTGCATCATACATTTGAAAGTACACATGTATTAAAATGCGCCTTGAAAATCTTGTGCTGTTTCCCCGGAATTTTCTCATAGACTTCTTAGTAATTTCCATTATAGGTTGGCAGTACTGCTTTTTTGTGTAATGTCCAGCGCAGTTTACGTAATGTCAGCTATTTTGAATTCTTGGGAACTGCCGTTAAGCTGTTGCCCCTGTAAAATGCCCCGTGAAGCAGTTGGGACGGCATTTGTGGAACCCAGGGTTCTCAGTTGGTACCAGTGCTGCTTTCAGCCGCTAGTTTAACTAGAAACAAAAGAGTGCAGCTGTAAACCCGTTGTTCGGTGGCTACTCTGCCATTAGTATGGATGATGGTGAACGCAGACTGCCTCCTGATAGTATATTAACAGTGCGATTGTGAAAGTGATCTCGGCAATGATGTAACTGGAGGCGCACTCACAAAATAATATTGTTGCAACCAGAGGCGCGTGTAGGCTGGCCTTTGAACTATTCAACTTTATTGGTCCCTTTCCCAGATATTGCTGACCGACATTCTATGAGTGTATGTGTGCGTGTATAGAGCAATCAAACGGGATTTGAAAGTGCTTTGAGACATTCGAACGTTGCAATTGCGATGTCATAATAAAGAGTAGTCATAGAAAAAGCGAATTGCAAGGATGCTGAGAAATCGTCATTATTCGCACTCCGAATCGAATGAAAATGGCACCTCGGTAGTGACAAAAAGCAGGAAGTGATTGGGAGTTCATTGGTCGGTGTTTTAAAGGTACTTGATCAGTGGCTGTTCCTGAGTATACGTTTGAGGTGTTCACAAAAATTTAGTCAAACAGCCCTGAAAATGTGAAATAGCATCTGCTGCATAATAATTATGGTTATGAACAAATTAATAAAACTGCAGCCGCTCCCAACATCAACAACAACAACAACAATGTGTAACTTTCCTGATGAAAGACAACTTTGTTGTTCTGTAGATACGAGGGCTGTCTCAGAAGTTCCCAACCTAACAAAGAAAGAGAAAGCACAAAAATTTGGAAAACAAGAAACAAACTACATGGTCTCCATTCAGCTCGATTCACTTTTCCCAGCGATGATCAATAGCTTCGATATCCTGCTTATAGTGAGAACTGCCGAGCTCTACAACATAGTCAACAACTGCAGACTCCATTTCCTCAATGTAGACCAATCTTTTACCACCAACCCATTTCTTCAAGTTTGGAAACAGAAAATAATCAGAGGGGCCTAAATCTGGCGAATAGGGTGCAATTCGAACTTTAACTCATTGATTTTGGCCATGACGATAATGGATGTGTGAACTGGTCCGCTATCTAATGAAACAACAACTTTCTTTTTTGCTACAAGTTTGCATAATACTCGCCATTGATTGCTTTTCCTTTTTGGAGATAATAAAAATTAACCTACGTCAATTCCAGCATTGCCAGAAGATGGAACCATCTTAACCTTCTTTGGAGCCCATTCTCCCCTTTCAATCCAGTTTTGACTGTGCTTCTGTACTTTGCCTCAGGTGTGAAATGATGGACCTAAGTTTCATCCATAGTTATGAATCGACGCAAAATCTCAGCTTTATTGCTGCGAAACATCGCCAAACACTCGACTGAGACATCTTCACGACGCTGTTTTTGTTTCATTGTGAGCATACGTGGCATCCAAACAAACACTACACAATGTAGTATCGTCAAACTTCAAACTTAAGCTTTATAAGATTGGTACTTTCTACCATAGTCATTTGTTTGAAACAGCCGCTATCTATATGTCAGGTCGGATACTTCTGGGACATCCCTCCTATATAATTAAGTACAATTTGTCAGAGCAGGAACGAAGCAATGTTGAAAAAGAAATTGTAGTTGAGATTATGTATGATATGGAAAAAACCGGTAGAAGTTTCCGTGATTGGGTAAATTACCTGCTTCTGCCACAGTGACTAACTTGTATCGTAGTATGCTACCACCTAGTGGAATTGGCGTAAAACTTGAGAGATAGTATGGAAACAGAAGTGAGAAAAGTTCGCTCACTACACTGACCGGCCGCTAAGTTGGCGGGTAAGATAGGATGCGCAGTGGCATTTACGAGGCTTGCGCGAAACTCAGGCTACGGCCCGATTGCGTCATCTTTGGAACAGCTGATCGAGGCAAACCGAGGCCAACGTGAATATGACTTTCCCGTTTGGAGGAAAAGCATAAGGAAAATAAAAACACGTAATACGTTACATAAATAACAAATCATATATCAATATAATAAGCATTAATTATCGAATCATGTTAATAGCTGCTATTATTATCAAATTTTAAATATGAGGCATGCGATTGTTGCCAAACTTAATTCCACTGAAACTGAATATTTACATGTAACTGGAACATTCCATGCTCATTAGCATTCTGATTTTAATGGCCCATTGTGACTAACCGATATATTATTATAACTAGTCAATCATATTAAACGAATAGTATTATTGATATGTTGCTTACTCCGGAGAAGCTGCAAGACTTATTTTTCAATATCACTTGTATAAAGTACTTACCAATGTATCCACTTACCTAACATAATATTTATTAATGATGGAATCTATAAATTTTAACTAATCATCAGGGCATATACAGATATTTATGAACCATCTCAACTACTTTTACTATTTTCAGTTGTTTTTTTCAGTTTTAGTTTTGTTTATTGAGAGAAGGTTTGGCCTGATGCCGGTCGGTACAAAGGGCCCAGCTTACAGGCTACAATTAACATTGACTTACAATTATAAATATTTACAAAGTTTACAGTTTTTGGGTTTAACAAAAACCCATACGATGACCATCTTTAGGTCACCGAGAACAGTTTTCGGGTGTAGATTTGTCCTTTAAATTGGCATCCCAGAAATTGAAGCAAAATACTAATTAAACTCGGTCTATCAATAATTACCATGCTGCTTTGGTAAATTTTCACATAAAATAGCAGTTGGTTAAGCTGTTATATCTGTGCTAATTTGTAAAAGTGAAGAAAGAGTTGAGATATGTTATAAAGTTAGGTTAGGGTTGCATATTGTTATTGGTGGCAGGTGTAGATGCTGCCTCTGATAACACAAGACTCTGTCATCCTGTTCATATGGGTACACACTAACCTAGGTGTCGTTGCCTACACAATACCATCATGTGTGAGTAGAGGCATGGGACAAAATTTGGCACAAGTATAATAGTTTTCCCTTTTTGGTGAAGATTGGAAAAGTGTAAATGACCTAGCTACTGTCTGTTTCCTAAATTTATTGATTAACTTCATAAATGTTAACATTCATTGCATTTAACTGTTACCAGAATGGTTTAACAAAAACCCATAAGGTGATCATCTTTAGATGTCAAAAGTTAGGGTGAACACATGCTCTTGTGCTCTTATGCAGCAGCCACCACTGTATTTGATACTGCACTTTCGACAAAAAGTGGAACAAAAAATGTTGATGTTACATTTACATGACTTTGTCTAGCCATTACAAGGGGGATACACGAGGCTGAAGAAAAAGTCAATTATTTAAAAAATGAGTTGCTTGGTGGTGCCTTTCCATGATATCATGAGAAACAACTAAAGTGACACCACTTCAAAATATAACAAAAATATTAAAATTCCAAACCTATAAATGATTTATGCCACAAAAAGGTATTGGAAATAAATTGTATATTTTACAATTGCATGTTTTGTTTGGTGCGTTTGTGTCTATCCAGCACAGTATATACGAGTTACACAAAATTATACAAAATTCATCACTGAAGGCCGGAGGCGTGTGCATTTTTCCATAGCTATACTGCACATGGACTTTACTGTTATCACTCGCGCATGTAAACAACTGCAGGTAGGTACAGCCTGACCATTAAAACCGCCTCACTACAGCAGAACCTACAAGCATCATGAACTATGCATTCTGGAATTGCACTTAAACGCTTATACATACTGCTATTTATTAACTATAATATCGTCACAGAGTGCATTACACTGGGTTACAATGTACAGTTCGGTGTACGGAAATTTTTCGATGCTGTTAGTGTCTTTTGGTGTTTTACTTTATTTAATGTTGATATAATCTTTTCACCAGTCATGTTCCACAACAGTCCTGGCTATGGCAATCTCTTATTGGTTTGTATCAAAGTCCACTAAGACAAGCAATGACCAATGAACAAGGGGCGTGCCCGAGGTGCGTAATGCAAGGGAGGAGTAAGGAGGAATTTAACCCGTGTGGAACGATTGTCACCAACATCTCCTCGCTGTGTCCGTCGCTCATTGGTTTGATGTCATAACTCTGGGACTCGGTTTCGGGAACCAGGAAGAAGGACAAGGGGTGGGTCACACGAAACAGCTTTGTTGAATATATTGCCCTCTGTACTATGCATGCCATTTGAAGTGAGCAAACGATATGGATAACAAGCCGAAAGCAATTGCGCTTCTTGAGCAAGGATATAACCCTGTGAGGGCTGCGGAACTATATGGAGTGAACTGCCTCAAACTAGTGAAAGAAATACCAAGAACAGGAATACTGGACACGTGGATTAATTACTAGAACATCATGGTCTTGTGTTTTCCCCTTATGTTTGTCTACGTGACAAAAACATGCTTCTGTATGCTCGGTATATTTTGTATAGATAGAGCTCAAGTTACAGCTTTAAATTATTTTGTAATGAAATGACATGACTCGAAATAAATATGCGCAATGTGGAGTTCCAGTTAATACACATATAATAAAACAAATAAATCTGCTTCATCCCTCATTCCCTTCCCAAGAAAACTACACAAACCTGAGAAGGTTCATTCGAAAAGGATAGGCAATCTGGCGTTTGCTCCTATCCTCAATAACCGCTGATAAAATAATAAAGTCCAATGAGACACATTCTGAATTATATGTTTCAATGTATCTTAAACTGTCTGGGCTTCTGGTTCACTTCCGCCATCGTGAAACGAAGGGCAGACGCCGGCCTTCCTATCACTGACAGGGGTTTGAGCTGGGGGCGTGGTGCCATTCACTACCAACCTAAACAGCTGTTCCTCATATCGAAAAGTTTCCGTGCACCGGATTGTACATCCATAAATTGTATTTTCTAATTATTTAATAGCTTTGAGCAACACTGCAAAATTGTTAGATATGAACTGAAGATTTTCACATAGTTCATGTCATATCAGAGACTTTGCAGTTACAATAGCACATGAATCTGCATTTCATAGAGCGCTAATAACATTTACAATTTCATTTTAATGCACCGCATAATACGTGACGGCTTCTAAGTACCCCATCTTGTAATTATTGGCGTCTGCATACACTTGCAAGACAATGCTTCACTACTTCGTAGAGTACCACGGTACGCTGTTTTCGACCATTGTTTTAGTGACCGTTGTTAGCACACTTGATGGCCGTGCTGTACTTGTGACGTCATTCATACTCTGCGTCCAGCTAACCTGTATCGCGTGCGAGCGCACATTCCTCCAGCCTTTATTCATCACAAATGAAGAGAACCTTACAGGCTATTCCGAGAAAATTGAGGATATAAATGTGGTTTGTCCTGTGAATGTCTAAAATATATGGTGTTTTAGTCAAAATCATTACAGCCATTTTTGAAGAAATTAAAAATTACAAAAAAGGTGGAACAATTTTTAAGTTCATCTCCTATTATAGTTCATTTTCTTAAGTAAGCAACATTTATCTTTGTATTTGCTGAATATTTGAGAAACCAGGTTCAGTCATGCTGAGGAGCCCCAAAATTGATATTTTCCCCTCCCTAATCCTTTGGGGGAAGGGCTTTTTGATAACACACCCATAGGGTTTTTATTCCTGTCCTAAAGAATGTGTTTCAAATTTGATTGAAATCGGTGCAAGTGCAGGCCTCTAACGAGGAAACGTCTGACAGGTGTCCTGCTATATGGAGGGGAAAGGGGAGATAGTACCGTTTGGTAGCTCACGAGTATATCATAAGTATATCTACTACACAGGGCCTAAGGTGATGCTTCGGCCAAAATAACCTGGGTAATCGATGGAAGCTTAAGAAATATAAAATGCCAAGTTTCGTTTCGGTAGGTTTAATGGTTTTGTAAAAAAAATAAATATAAATATAAATGGCAATGCTGATGTGATGGAATTAGTCCTTCACATACCAGCGGCTTGTGTTGTACCCGACCGGCGTGTGCTTCGAGGCAAGTAGTGCTCTCTGATGTAAACAAAGCACTCGTCTAGTGCGCTTACCGTCCCGATGAAGCGGCCACTATCTCGGGCAGATCCGCACGAATCGAAATGTCATACCTGACAGGTGTGAATGTCGCTGAAACGATGTATTCGTTCAAGTAATAATGAAGATTCAGTTTTCCATAGTTAAGGAAGTAATCGAAACCACGCATTTTGGGGTTAAAACAATGCTGACATAAAGGGATACAGGTTTTCCCAATAATTTACATCATCATTATCGTCATCGTCATCATCACTATTATTATTGTTGTTGTTGTTATTGTTGTTGTTGTTGTTACCATCCATTACAGGCTAGAGCAATAGTATAATTGCTTTGAATTGCATAAGTCTTCTTCATTTTCCTAAAACAATTGCGTTCTTTGCAGATTACCAGGCTGAAATAAAACTAATGATCTTGTCATAAAAGGCAGCTAAAGCTGCCACCCTACCCACCATACCTGACACATGAACTTGTTGCCTGCCCTTCAGATATGACAGCAGAGGATAGGTCCCTAACTACTATAGAGTTGAACTTTCCGGTAACGGCCCGTGCACCGGCTCCCCTGCTCCCTGCGAGCTTTTACATTTCCTGGGGGTCCGGGACTCGGAGACCTCCCCCGATCCTCAGGACGAGAATTTATACAGAGCAATGCATCTGCCATGCACGCCGAAACTCCCTCCGACACTTAGAACCCTGAAACAGTCAACCAGCATGAAAGGTGAAGTGAAATAAAGGGAAAGGAAATTCGGGGGAAGTTAGGCCATCATTCGCCTAGCGACCCGGGGAAACCTCGGAAAAACCCCACGGGTCAGGAAGGTCGGCCACTGGAATCGAACCCATGACCTGAATGTGGGCCACGGACGCTACCGTCTGAGCCATCCCGCTCAGTTCGTGTTTACATTAACTTCTATACCTTTGGTTAAACGAAAAGCTGCATAATGTCGATGTTATTTCTGTTCTAGCGATGCTTGCTCAGTTATGTCCTGTGGTTATGGTTATCACTAGTGCCCGAATTTTTGGTACTAAAAAATTCAAAATATGTAATTTTTATGTGCTAATGACTCTAAACATATGTCCTAAAACTTATAAATATTTTCAAAAAAGTTAGAGCAAAACATCTAGCTTATAGAACAATGAATATTGTAACAGCCCATAAAGGGCCAAGGCTTGTCGGCCAGCCGCTGCATCCCCCACCTCTGCCCACTACCGGCGTCATTGGTGGGGTGCAGTACTGGAGGGTGGAACGTCGTCAGCGCCCCGAGCCCTCCCAACCAGTTATGGGGTCTTCTCGACGTGGGGCCGCTACTTCTCCATCAAGTAGCTCCTCAACTGGTGCTCCGGGACCTAACGAGACTGAGTGCACCCCGTGCCAGCGGCCAGAGGTCCTCCACGCCAGAGGCCAGCGCGCTACCAACTGCGCTACGGAGGCGGTCGCCTAAGATATTAGAAGAGGTGAATATCACTAACAGACATTTTAATTAGCACTTATGTGTTCACTTGCCAAAATTTCAGCCAATTTACTGAGGGTTTGGGCTCTAATTTTCTCAAAGCTTGAAACATTTTTCTTAAAATTCCTGCTTTTGGACTTGAGATAGTGTAGAGATGTTTTTCAACGATGTGTATTTCTTTAGCTGAGTCACTTAACAAGTCAACAGAACTTTCTAGTTTGTTGAACGAATCAAGAAATCAAATCAAAATTGTAAGATATAGTATACTTATTTAAAAGCATGCTGAAGTCATCTGGTAAAATTAGCAGCAATGCATGTGAAGTATTCGCTATTTTGAGTAATAGTGCATAAAATGGAATTTTAAAGACAGGGTCCAAATACGGGCTATCTATATTATTTGTATTATGAAATGAAAAAAATATAAATCTACACAATATAGTAGAATTTAGCATCATTGTAATTGTAAAGTTTAAACACGAGTATCTTTTAGAGCTTTTGAAGTATATTATTTGTAGAAATCATACACATATTCCCTTTTTTCTGCATCTGCACGTTCAATATATGCCCACTGAAAACAAGACACTGAATCCACAACGAGGTACGTGATGCAGTATTTTATCGCCTCCAAAGCGCAGCTGAGGGCCGGGGTTTGATAACCGGTACCGGCGTGGGTGATATTTTCCCCCGCTGGGAGATGTATTGCGGGATGCACTCAGCCTCGTTAGGTCCCTGAGGGGTCAATTGAAGTGCTACTTGATTGAAAAGTAACGGCCCCTGGTCGAGAAGACCGCATAACAGGCTGGGATGGACCGAGGTGCTGACCACGTCCCACCTGTAATACTGCACCTAACTCATGACGCCTGTGATAGGCAGAGGCGGAGGATGCAGCGGTTAGGTGGTAGGCCTTGGCCCGGATGGGCGGTTGTGCCACGGGGTTACGTTTAATAGTTAATAATTTTAATTTCCCAATAAGTTCTTCAGTCAACTGTCATTTACTCGTGGTCATAAAGAATGGAACTTTAAAGGCAGCATAGGATAGGATCGGATAGGATCGGATAGGTTCGGATAGGGTCGGATAGGATAGGACAGGACATCCTGAATTGCCTCGACGAAGCACGTGATGCATCCAAAAGTCGACATCGAGATTTCATCGAAAATACATGTTTTGAATTCCCCAAATAAAAAATACAATAAAATCTGTGTGTGTGTGTGTGTGTGTGTGTGTGTGTGTGTGTGTGTGTGTGCGTGCGTGCGTGCGTGTGCGCGCGCGCGTATCTATCAGCATAACCCAAGAGCGAAAACTTCGATAATTTCAAATTTGGTATTTAAGCACAGTATTTTCCAAAGATGCGATTTGAAGATTCTAAAGTAAACCCCGCTAACCTGAACTACTCTTGTTATGCAACACTTTTTGAAATTTGTTTTTTATTTTCTCAAAACGCCTCTAACAATGTTTATTAAAATAAGATAAATTTAATACATCAGTATTTACTTGAAGAATACAAAAATTACCTTGAATTTTCTGGGAATATGCCACGGAATCCTCTCATTTCGGAAGGAATTTGGTAGGATTTTGGTAGGATTTCTATATAACTGATAAACGTTGCGAAATGTCCCTTATTTTTAATTTTCAGTTAATGAATACTTTGTCATTTTTAAAGTGCTCTCGGTATTCGATTGTTTCCCACATTTCAAAGAAAGATTATGGAATTTCAAGGTCAGCATATAACGACTCCCTTACAAACATCTGTCTGTCGATCCGATTCCGTCCATAGTCCATCCCCCTTTGGACAATCAACGAAATGTGTATGTAATGAAACTATTTCTGCAGTGATTTATCATATGAGTAATATGAATTAGCTAGAAAGACTGGGTTTTCTAAGAATTGTTTGTAGCCATATAACAATGAACGATATTGTGTAGGGACATGTGAATGTAACACATTAGATATTTTTAATTATGACGTATAATACTGTAATGCTAATTTTACTATTTTTTCAAATTGTGGTCTCATTTATTTGTAAGATGTTATCTCTGTTGCAAATGTAATTAGGTTATCACAAAATCACAGACGAGGATTTTTTAGTTACAATAATTGCAAATTAAAACTGTATTGTTTCGCGGTAATTCAAATTAGTACATTAATTTTCATTGATTCTTTCTAATTAAGATAATCCCCTTGAAATATGTAATCCTGTGCTCTCCAAAGCCATTCGTGTTCATGTGAATTTCGTGAAGTATTAATTGGACATTTCTATTATATTACTACATTTAAAGTGAAATGGATGTTTTACCAAGAAATCGACGGTTCTTAAAACCTGCCGATTGTAAAGCTGTGAAGTACACATTCAAATTTTGCTTGAGCGCTTAGCACTTTCTGCCATCTAGCAGGACTTCTGAGTACTTGCTTGCAGCAGAAACGAGTTATTCCGAGAGATGCTGCCATCTATCCCGAGGTTTGCTTCATGTCTACTGGAAGCTAGCATTTATTGAAATTCTAACCCAAATATTCGATTGTAGGTTTCGGTCAGGGTTGAGAGAGTAAATTACTGTACTTGTTTTACAGGTAATTTACATTAAAACATGTCATTGTGTAGAATACGGTTTCTCATACGAAGCAAACGGTTAAGTTGATTTTCACAATCTAAACATAGTTTACTTCATTATTTGTAAGTTTATGAATGCCCTGGCGTACACAACGCCCATTTAGGCATGCTTCCCAATTCTTTGAAGATTCGTCATACAATTTGGAACATCATCACATTAAATCAATTCTTACTAATGATGCAGAAATCGTAATTTTTACGTTAAACTGGTGTGTTATAAAAAGGCAATTTCTCTCTTGTTGGTTTGAAATATTACTTACTCATGAGGCTATTCTTCGAAAAAAGCTGGCTTTTACACGCTTTATTCTAATTTTATGCTGATTACAAAGAATTGCTTTTTTGCGTTAACACTGACCCAAGAATTTGGACCCCGTTAGGTTTTAAAACAGCTTTTTATATGAATGTTCTCTGAGCTCCAGCATTCTCCTGAAAATTTAAAATATAATATATGAATAAAAATAATTAACAAGGCTAAAACATTCACGATATCTAGGTCAAATGATTACACACTTTATCTTCCATTGTAATGAGTAATAAACAAGTATTGATTTTTCAAATGAAAAGACAATTTCTTTTAGCATTATGTTTGTGTGCAAAAGACAGTGGTTTATTAGTCAAATCTGATCGGCAAACTTTCTCAATTGCTTGGCCAGTCGATTCATAATTAGCTAGATTCTTTGTTAAAAAAGACAAAAAATAGATTAATATTTGTTAAGGGGAGTTGTTTCCGGTTGTACGTGCCTCGTAGATCTCGGAATGAATAATCTGGATTATTCTTTTAACACTTGATTGTGCAAGCTTGTAAACAGGAGAACTTATTTGGAAGGTTCCGCAATATTTCCAAAATAGCTTGGGGTTCTCTTTCTTCTTTCTGACGTGGATGAAATGCTTGGAAAAGGATCTTGAAAGTGTAACATGACTGACTATGCCTTCGTGACTAGATTTCTGTTTACGGCTTGGCGCATTAGTGGCGACCTCTCGGTATACTTTCTTACATCAAACACTATGTACAAGTGCGCTATTACTGATACAATGTTTCAAGATCACTAAATGCAAGCAGTACCTAGAATTCTAGCTCACTAGATTATACGTTTATTACGTTAATTACGTTTTACTGTAATGTAAATAACCTTTTCTTAGACTTAAATACCCAAGCCCGGTGTAGGTTAAGGCTCTGATCTTGATGTATGCCCTCACATGGTTTTCTCTACTCCCTCTTGTAAAAATTATTGTTAAAAACACTTCTTTCTATTTCATGTTAATGGAGATAACCATTTGTGGAAATGGTTTTATTACATATGTCCTAATAAACACGATGGGAAGTGGAGAATACAGTAAGTAGGCTTAAGCGATACTCAAATCTTTTAAGAGCTGGTCCCTTTGTAGCGGCTTTGACATTCCGTTCTCTTTGTATGGCCTGGACAATAAAAACGAATAACGACTTCCCGTTTGAGCAAAGTACCTATAAGTATTGGAACATTCAAAGCAATAGCAAGGAATATTTCGGAAATGGTTGACCCTACCCCCCCCCCCCCAAAAGTGTATGACGTATACAGTGTGATTTAGCGAGATCTACATTTTTATGCAGCATGGTGTCCTTGGAGGATGCTGGACTTAAATGTTAAGTTTGGTATTTAATCGACTTTTCATTACTTTCTCCTACTTATCTATTTTACGTGGTAAAGAAAGCAAAAAAGAACCTTTAAAAAGTCACTGTTTTCATTTGAGTGAATTGAAATTAGTATAACAATAGGTGGCATACAAAAATTCAATTATATAGGTGCATTTATTATGGAGATATGTCTTCTTTATCCCTTGATTTAATCAATGTTTATATGTTAATTTAAAACGCTACTCATATCAAACAGTGTTTTAAGGTGCAAAATTCTTAATTTCTGTGTGAGAAAAAAATATAATAGTTATCATTTATAATCTTTTTTGATCACATTAATATCTAACTTAGAAAATATAAGCACTATGAAAAAGAACTGAGCATTTTTAATTTCTCTACCAAGTACATTGCAGGTAGACAAGGTATTGCATTCCACCCAAAACTTCGATCCCCAAGATTCACATAAATAAAAGTTTTGAGGTCCCCTGATTCCAAAATAGCATTTTCAGAAAACAGTGTGTGCGTGCTTGTGTGTGTGTGTGTGTGTGTGTGTGTGTGTGTGTGTGTGTGTGTGTGTGTGTGTGTGTGTGTGTGTGTGTGTGTGTGTGTGCATGGAATGGGAATGAAACCTCAAAGTCATCATATAACGACCAACTCTTAAAAGATTTGACTATCGCTTAAAACCTTGTGCATACTCTTATTCCCCTCTTACAACGAAATATGCGTTAAGATAATTTCTGCAAATGTTTATGTCAATTAACCTGAAACAGATAGAGGAATTAAGCGTTTGTAAGAATATTTTGCACAAGATCGAAAAAGTCATATGAATGCAATACATCAGTTTTTTAAATGATATTAATATACTGCTAAAATATTACAATGCATGTCAATTCTTTTTATCACATAGTCGATTTTGTACCCAGATGTGACTTTTATACAAGGAAACGATACTTGCTACTGCTAAGGAAAGAATAACGGTAATAGATTCTGTATTTGTTTCGCATTTACTAAATGTACGAAAATGTATGCCAGATCCACATTCATCTGTTTGTCCTTATTAACCGTCTCGTCCCGTCTGGGCATTGGCAGACTGAGGACAGCCCGAGGTGTGTCTTATTCACTGTAATAGCTGAATGTGGGGTTTGCAGGATGGTGGGCGTAATTGAGGTTGGGGTAGCGACAAGAGGTAACAAGATTTACAAGGTTTGAGGCTGCAGGTCAGGGTGCAACGGTCGTTGTGCACCGCTGGTGTACATATTGAATCCATATAATGGGGGTTGACTTTAAATTTTGAAATCCAACCATTTCTTGGCAGGATTGTATAGGAACTCGGTTTGTGTTGCTGAAGTCGAGTAATAATTAGTACGCCTGGCATTTGTTCAGCAGGTTCCAAACTTCCAAGGATGAGACACAAAGATCTGCAAGAAAATCCCCTCACCACATATTTTCCTTTGGATGAAAATGTTACGTATGTTTTGTTTATTATGGCTAATAAACTCGATTAAAACGAAAGATCTATAAGATATTTGACACATTTTGAGGTACACATTTAGAATTTTCCGTCGTCGTGGAGAGGATTCGAAGGTCGAAGAGGAAGAATGAGGCGAGAGGAGACAATGGCTGACCCCAGGTGTAAAGATAGAGCAGAGGGCAGGGTCCCTACCATTTTCAAAGTTAAACTCTCCTGCGGTGGCTAGTGCAACCGGCGTCCCGTTCATCTGGAGGGGGGATTGGGTGAATCAGATACTTTCATTTTAACAAATGCCTTATTGACTTAATGTGACACTATAGACATGTGGAAGATAATTTTTCCGCAGCGTAGACTCATCAGGAGGATTTATACTTGTATATTTAGTAAGAAACTTTCAGAGCTGGGGATTGTTCATCTTAAGGCGAATGTCAGCTGAAATGAATGCCTTACACAAATCTCAATAAAGCTGAGAATGTTTTCCTACGCCAGAAGAAGAAGAGGATGACGTTGATTCTCCTATAAAAATTACCTCGACGAAGCACGTTACACAGTATTTTGTAAATGTTTATTTTCTGAGGTAATGGTTATTAATGATTTTAATTTCCCAAACAGTTATACCTGCCCTTTTTGGAGTGCTGCAGTCGATTGTCATTTACTTGTAGTAATCATACAAAATGAAAGAATTTTAAAGCCAGTACAGCATAGGATAGGATAAGACGTCCTGAATTGTCCTCTCATTTCGGAAGGAATTTGGTAGGAGTTTTATATAACTGATAAACGTCACGAAATATCCGTTATTATTGATTTTCAGTTTATGAATATTTTGTCATCTCTAGTGTTGTTACATGCAGTTGTTGGGCACAAATGACCTCGTTGTCGACGGACCCTTAAACCCCACACACTCACTCATTCGCTCACTGTTCACTTGTTTCCCACGATGTCAAGGAAAGACTATGGAATTTCAAGGTCAGATAATAACAACTCGCTTACAAACGTCTGTCTGTCGATTCGATTCCGTCCATAATCCATCTCCCTTTGGACAATCGACGAAATGTTTAGGTAATGAAACTATTTCTGTAGTCATTTATGTTGATTAATATCAAGTAGATAGAAAAAATAGGTTTTCTAAGAATAGTTTGTAGCGATATAACAACAAAGATATTGAGTAGAAACATGTGAATGTAACAGCTCAGATATTTTTAATTATGACGTATAATATTGTAATGCTAATTTTATAGTAATTTTTTTACAATTTTGTTCTCATTTATAAGTACAGTGCCATCTCTGTTGCAAATGAAAATAGGTTGTTACAAAATTGCAAATGAGAATTTTTAGATGCAATAACTGCAAATTAAAGCTGTATTGTTCCACGGTGGTTCAAAGTAGTTCATTAATTTTCTTTAATCTTTTTCTAATTGAGATAAACCCCTTAAAGCTTGTAATCCTGTACTCTCCAAACCAATTCGTGTTCATGTGAATTTCGTGAACTAATTGCACATTGGACATTTCTATTTTATTAATACATTTAAAGTGAAATGAATCTTATACCAAGATATCGACGAGTGATCGATTTTAAAACCTGTCGATTGCAAAGCTCTGAAGTACGCATTGAGCGCTTAACACTTTCTGCCATCTAGCAGGACTTCTGAGAACTTGCTGCAGTAGAAATCGGTTAATCTGATAAATGCTGCCATCTATCCCGAGGTTTGCTTCATGTCTACGGGAAGCTTGGCATCGCTTGTAGATCTTGGCCAGGGTTGGCTAGTAAATTACTGTACTTATTTTACAGGTAATTTACAATAAAATACGTCATAATGTAGAATACGCTTTTCCAGACGAAGTAAAAGCTCGCATCTGTTGATTTTCATAATCTAAACATGGTTTACTTCATTTCTCGTAAGTTTAATAATGCCCTGGTGTACACAAAGTATATTCAGTCATGCTTTCCAAATCTTTGAAGATTAGTTATTTATCACATAAAAACTGGAACACCATCACGTTAAATCAGTTATTACTAGTAATGTAGCAATCATAATATTTACTTTAAACTGTTGTATTGTAAAAAGGCAATTTATCTCTTATTGGCTTGAAATAAAATCACTTCTCACTTTATTCTTTGGAGAAAATTGCTTTTTTCTGATTTCTTGCTAATATCATTCCTTACGTAAAATTTTGACATAAGAATTTGGTGCCTGTTGGATTTCAAAACAGATTCTTTATATCTGTGTTGTTTGACCTCCAGCATTCTATGGCTGAGACACCAGTGGCGGTTATTCAGGTGAAGCAGGTGAAGAGGTTTTCACCTGAAAATAGCAGTATTCTATTTTTGTTAATGTTGGCATTATTACTGTCATTCTAACAGTTTAGTCACAAATTTCAGCTGCTAGGAGCCGTAGCAGGGTCAGTGACCAACCCTTCTTTTGTTTGGAACTTACAGCCAGGCAGTCGGCAGGGAAAATTGGTGGGAGGGCATCCTCAGATCGGTTCCAAGGACAAGTGCAGATGTCAGGATTAGGGAAGAAACTGCTGCACTAAACAGCTTGGTTGCCATGGCAACATGACGTCACGAAACAACGAACTACGGGGAAATAACACGGGAATGCACATGTTTGAGGCAAACAAGAAATATTTTCACTTGGGCAGAGGCACAGAACACGGTAGAGGGGATGGTTTCTGTTTTCGCGCGCTTAGAAGATAGTACTATTCGTTTACCTCGAGGAAGAGCTGGTGGTAAACTTAAAACGTGGTGTTTTAGATAACTGTGAACGGTAGGTATAATTTACGAGTTTGCTAGACTCCAGTGCTTTTAATATTTAAATTACGGAATGTAACTGTTTTGTTATGAATCCAGTGAACCATATAGTTTGCAATTTGCTAGAAACCCCATTTTCCAGGTGGAAAGATGAAGACAAGAAGGATGTTTTAAACTTTGGGCGGCCCACTGATATCATTGATGTAGCCCTTAAAAGAGAGGATAAGAAAATAAGGAAGGCTTATAACATTAAATTCAAAAGCTCTTGGCTCGATAACTATTTTTGGTTATGCAGTAGCCGTCGCTTGCAAGCGCTATTCTGTTGGCCTTGTTTACTTTTTAGCAACAAAAGTAACGTGTGGGACAAAGAGAGATTCACAGATTTCATTAATGTAACCCGTTCCCTTCACAAGCACAATGATTCGGCGGAACATTTAAAAAAAAAATAGAAACACAATGGCTGACGCTCTTCAGGAAAACAGCAGACTTTTTCATGTGCGTTTCAATGGCAATGTGACATTAAATAGGCTTTTCCTGTAGTTGATCATTAAACCAACATTGTATTTAGGTAAACAAGAGCTTGCATTCTGAGGTCATGATGAGAGTGCGCTTTCGCTAAGTCGGGGAAATTTCAAGGAGCTTGTGTACTGAAACTCCATTAGAAATCCAAAACCACTATAATAAAATTAAAAATATATTCAGCGGTGATTCTAAATCTATACAAAATGAGGTGATTGGATGTATTTTGGAATACTTACAAACCTGAAATTAATGTCTCAGATTTTTTTTTCTGTTATAGTTGACGACACTACAGATATTTGTCAACAGTCTCAGTGCTCTATCATTGTAAGGTACGTGAATACAGAGAGCACATTGGTTGAACGATTTTTCGGATTTCGTGATGTGAGTATTGACAGGTCCGCGGAAACATTGTTCCTTTTGCTGCATGGTGTTCTTAAAGAATTTAATTATGAACGTAAATTAGTTGCACAATGTTACGATGGAGCGAGTGTTATGTCAGGACATTTGAATGGACTTCAAAAAAGAATCAAGAACAATGCTCCTTAGGTAGTTTTTGTACATTGTTTGGGTCACCGTTTAAATTTGATTTTAAAACAAAACTATATATTTACATCCGCCATGTTTATTTCTCTCACTTACTACGCGAACTGTCATATGTATTGGACGAAAATGAATCATAGTGTGACAGTTTCTTTGGTGTATAGCTCCATTGGATACAAAAAGTTCGGTAAAAAATGTTGGACCGTGGTACACCGACTTTGCATTGTATTTTCAGCATGCTTAAGTGAACTTCTTCACCTATTTTGTAAGGCACGAGCCGCCACTGTGAGACACAGAATATTTGGAAAAGAATATTATAATTAACTGTGCATACCGTTCTAATGTGACAAACGCTTGGATGGGAGAACTTGTAGTCGGTAGTAAAAGTGAACTGACTAACAATAAACATAGATTTGACTAGCCTACCGGTGCGTTTTGTAGTAAAGAAATAAAATTTTGGATGTTACATATAATTGCTTCATTACATATTTATTTACGTTTTACCAATTTTGGTTACATATTTATGTACATATTTATTAATTTGATATTGCATAAATTCCGGGCCCTAGTTACAACCATAGGCTCGCGGCAGTCAGTGTTGCCACCGGAATTCACGTCTCTAGGGGAATCTTGGTTACAAGAGAGCTGCGGAACGACTTCTCGCTAACCCTACACTATTAACAGAAAAATATCCCAGAAGTACCTGACCTGAATTATAGACAGCGTTTGTTGTTTCAGACAGAAGACTATGGTAGAAAGTACCAACCTTATAAAGGTTATGTTTCAAACTTGACGATACTACGTTATTTAGTATTTGTTTGGCAGCCGTCAATAGTGAATGTTCTCAGTGAATTTGTAAACCTGGATAAAACTGGTCATCGTTATGTGATATAATCCTTTCATTTGAAAGGCCTTAATTTAATATTAAAGCTGGGCTAGATTCTACTCTGAGTCTGCTCCTCCGTTTACAACAGTAAAATATTGGGTGGCAGAGTTTAAGCGAGGACATACGAGCTGTCAATCAGAAATCATATCAGAAATTGTAAAGAAAATCCCAAAGTGGTATTGGCTGACAGTCGATGAAAGTGCGCGACCTAGCACACATTTCAGGCATTTCAAAAAGTGCTGTACTTGCATACTGACTGAAAATTTGGACATGAGAGCTGTGCCGCGTTTGCTCCCAATGGAATAAAAACAGCGTCGTGAGGATGTTTCAATCGAGTGTTTGGCGATGTTTCGCTGCAATAAAACTGCGATTTTATATCGATTCATAACTATGGATGAAACATGGGTCCATCACATCACACCTAAGACAAAGGAACAGTCGAAACAGTGGATTGAAAGGGGAAAATCGACTCCAAAGAAGGCTAAGACAGTTTCATTTGCAGGCAGTGTCATGGCGTCAGCTTTTCGCATGCAAGTGGGATAATTTTAATTATCTCCAAAAAGCACAAGCATTCAATAGCGAGTACTATGCGAACTTATTGCAGCATTTGAGTGATGAAATCGAGCAAAAAGAAAGCTTTGTTTCATGAAGACAATGCACTAGTTCACACATCCACTATAGCCATGACCAAAATCAAAGTTCGAATTGCTGCCTCGTGCATCATGTCCGCCAGATTTTCCAACAATGAGGAGGTGGAGTCTGCAGTTAATGGTTATTTTGCAGAGCTCGACGGTTCTCGCTATAAACAGGGTATCGAAGCTGGGAAAAGTGTATCGAGCTGAAACGAGACTGTGTAGAGAAATAAAGATGGTTCCCAAAACTTTAATGCTTTCCTGGTTACGTCGGGAACTTCTGGGAGAGCCCTCGTATGGTGCCATTTGGTAAGGAACAGGCGATCTACTATATTCGTAGGTTCTTATTTAGGTTATTATGTGACATCGAGCTCGGCGCACAACAAAGGACGATCGGGGCCAAGTTACTTCACAGTACATGCCGAACTGGCAAGCGGGCAAAGACGTTCAAGTTCAGGCTGCCTCAGGTGATTGCTGTGTGTAGGTGACTGTCAACAATCGAGGTGGCAGAAACAAAAGGGTTTCGAGAACGTTCACGGGACTTCCAGCTGCGTCATTTCCGGTGCGTGTGTGTTTGAAACTCAAGAAGCGTTCGTATTACGTCATCCCCAGTGTATAAGGAGAGCAGTGATTATTAGAGTTGAGTTACGGGTACGAGTCGATCAGTGTGTCAGTGAGTGTGAGACAGCTGTAGGTGTGTGTTGTGTTTGTACGTCGTAAGGAGATTCAAGGAGCGTCGCGACTGATTACATCGCCGTAATTTGTGCATGAGAGACAGAGGAAGTGACGAAAAACACTAGTAGGGCTGAGCAAGGTTATTCTTTCTCTCTTTATTTTTCTGATTATCCTCCCCTTATGTAGCACTAGTACCTCCTAGGACTTACAAGCCAGTGCCTAGGGTCAGACGCCTGTCGGGGAACACAGGAACTTATGGACCGGACAGAGGGAAGACCTGGAAGCGGGTGGTCAGCCAAGCACCAGGTATGATAGTGAGCAAGAGTATGATATGAAATGCAGGCGAAATCGATGATTGGAAAGGTGATAATGGAGCAATTGGTGGAATGAGTGGCAGGGGAATCCGGAGAACCCGGAGAAAACCCGCTCTGACGCCGCTTCGTCCACCACGAATACCACATGCGGGTCCCTGGGATCGAACCCGGGCCGCCTAGGTGGTAGGCGAGCGCGCTAACCACTCGGCCACGGCGCCGCCCCTCAGTAAGGTTTTGAGATGTAAAAACTTGTGATAGCCCGAAGGATTGTAGCCTGTGTTTACAACAAGAAGAAAATTATGTATTTGTAGTAAACTTAACTGGATTTTGTAGCTTTGTCACAACAACAAATAACATAAAAATAAAATTAACCTTTTATCGGAATTTTCTACTTTTATTTGCGCTATTCAAAGACAAACTGACATAAACGCGACGCGTCTGCTACTTCCTTTTCATCAGGTCTCTAGAAAGCAAACACAATTTTTTGTAACTAAAATATTATAGGCCAGGTAGTTGTTTAGAAGGTAATTTGTATTTTTACCACTTTGAATATTACACAATAACTAAACGGCGTGGCCTAAAATAAGCTTGCAGAGAATCCCTCCCTCTCGTTTCTATTTTCGATGAGAGAATGTCCAAACCGTGACATGAACATGAAACGTGTCAGAGGCTTACCGTGGACTGCATGACGTCAATATCATTACTCTTCTCAGTGTCCTTAGAGTAGGTGTAGAGACTCTGGTTCAGTCCTTGGTCGAAACCTTGCAACAGTTTGCCACGATAAGCATAGATGGAGAAACCTGCTCCCACTTCCAACACAAAGATGACCAGGAGGAAGGCTCCATACTGAAACAGGCAACATACAGTGTTATATTGGGCACAGAAATAAAGTGGAATATCTAATTGATTACTTTAACCTTAATTTAACTGCGGGAAAAGAATGCGCAGGGACTTGAGTGCAGTTTGTTCACCAGCTCATTGTCTCCAGCAGGAATGCAGTCAGTCAGTACGTCAGTAAACAATTCCAGGTACACAGCAATATCTGAAGCACGAGTCGTGCTTCTAGTTGCACTTACGATAATAGTACCAAACTTGGAATATGTATTTACGGTAGATTAAGTCAAAGAAGTCACTAAAATAACGGAACTTATGTTATTCAGTTCATGTGAGACATTTAGCTCATACAACGTAAACGATGTTTTCAGCTACTCCGTCTTTCTCCCACTGATCATTTTCTACTTTTTATATAATTTTCAAAAGCCTTCCAGTCTGTTTCGGTCACAAGTGATACACCCTCGAGCGTTATATTGTGCAATTCCTGTAAGGACAAGTGATCTCTTACATTTCTTTAACTATTAATTTTGCCTTGGCCCAAGCTAATTCTTTGGGATTGAGATCCCACATGTATGGGGACGAGCAAACGACAGTGTGGCCCAATAAAACCAAGAGTGCATCCGCTTTAAGAACCTCTTTAGGTTTGTTTGTTTCAATCATCCTATAAAGATCTGTTTTACGTATAGAACTGTCACTCTAAACCCCTTTGTTCTGCAAACACAATATCATAGCAGATTTCACAGCACTCTTAGGCGGGGGTTTGCCTACTTGTACACCATTTTTTCCATTACTTCCTACATAACACTAGTGAATCGCACGATTTCACAAATGAAACTAAGAGAAATTAGCAGCGAGTAAATATAGCGCGAATAACTTTGGAGATAAGTTGGCAGCGGAAAACAATGTTTGCGAAAAGGTTTACAAACTTGGATTTGTCTACCTGGAATGTCTCTCCTCTCCCCTTCATTCCCCTAAGCTCATGAGTTGGTGAACAAACAGTTAAAACAAGGCACCAAACTAAGCATTTTGAGGTTAGGAGCATGGTGTCGCAGCTGCAGTACAAGAACGCTGCATGAACATAATTGAAAACTGATTTATGAAACATATATTCAAAATTAGACCGACAAACTTTTAAACCAGAGAAATGGCTGGTGTCTTTGCGAGAATACAGCAGAATAGAGCACGTCGATGCAGTCTTTGTGTTAATCACAATGGGCATGCGTTCCAACATTTACTTTGAATAGTAACGCTGTGATTAACTGTAAACAATGAGATGTTTGTGCTCCGTTTGTGTTCTGTTTTTATTTCTTGGATTAAGATTGTATGCCTTAATAAGATAAGTGCAATGCTAATTTGCATTGTTGATTTTGCCGTAAATACTCAAACTGGGTGGGAGGCAGTAATCTATGGCATTAACTCGTCTAGCGCTTAAACGAAGCACCACAGCAAAAAAAAATCTTCCTTAACAAAAAGTGTTTAAAATGATGTCTATCAGTTCCAAAAGTTTGTTGGTCTAATTCTGGGACACGATATATATATATATGCTGACGAGAAAAACTTGAATTACATAGGTGCTTAAAATCCCTTGATGGTACAACAACAGGCCAGCGAGCTCACCAGGATGATGAGGGCTGTGTCCTGGGAAGGGGACAGGAAGAAGTCAGGGAATAACTTACTATGTATAGTAAGATAGGCTGGCCCTTGATGGTACAGCACCAGGCCAGCGAGCCCACCAGGATGATGAGGGCTGTGTCCAGGGAAGGGGACAGGAAGAAGTCAGGAATAACTTATTATGTATAGTAGGATAGGCTGGCACTTGATGGTACAGCAACAGGCCAGCGAGCCCACCAGGATGATGAGGGCTGTGTCCTGGGAAGGGGACAGGAAGAAGTCAGGGAATAACTTACTATGTACAGCAGGATAGGCTGGCCCTTGACGGTACAGCACCAGGCCAGCGAGCCCACCAGGATGATGAGGGCTGTGTCCAGGGAAGGGGACAGGAAGAAGTCAGGAATAACTTACTATGCACAGCAGGATAGGCTGGCCCTTGACGGTTCAGCAACAGGCCAGCGAGCCCACCAGGGTGATGAGGGCTGTGTCCAGGGAAGGGGACAGGAAGAAGTCAGGAATAACTTACTATGTACAGCAGGATAGGCTGGCCCTTGACGGTACAGCACCAGGCCAGCGAGCCCACCAGGATGATGAGGGCTGTGTCCAGGGAAGGGGACAGGAAGAAGTCGGGGAATAACTTACTATGTACAGCAGGATAGGCTGGCCCTTGACGGTACAGCACCAGGCCAGCGAGCCCACCAGGATGATGAGGGCTGTGTCCTGGGAAGGGGACAGGAAGAAGTCAGGAATAACTTACTATGTACAGCAGGATAGGCTGGCCCTTGACGGTACAGCAACAGGCCAGCGAGCCCACCAGGATGATGAGGGCTGTGTCCAGGGAAGGGGACAGGAAGAAGTCAGGAATAACTTACTATGTATAGCAGGATAGGCTGGCCCTTGACGGTACAGCAACAGGCCAGCGAGCCCACCAGGATGATGAGGGCTGTGTCCAGGGAAGGGGACAGGAAGAAGTCAGGAATAACTTACTATGTACAGCAGGATAGGCTGGCCCTTGATGGTACAGCAACAGGCCAGCGAGCCCACCAGGATGATGAGGGCTGTGTCCAGGGAAGGGGACAGGAAAAAGTCAGGAATAACTTACTATGTACAGCAGGATAGGCTGGCCCTTGACGGTACAGCAACAGGCCAGCGAGCCCACCAGGATGATGAGGGCTGTGTCCAGGGAAGGAGACAGGAAGAAGTCAGGAATAACTTACTATGTACAGCAGGATAGGCTGGCCCTTGACGGTACAGCAACAGGCCAGCGAGCCCACCAGGATGATGAGGGCTCCTGTCCCGATGAGAACGTAAGGCGCCGTCCCAGAGAACGTGGTGGACAGTTCCATGTATTTGTAGAGCTCCACCTCCATCCATATTCCAACAGCCAGTATAGCAATCCCTGTTAACTATAACACCAAAAAAAAAAAAAAAAAACCATCAATATTAATTCTTTTATCATGTTTAATTTTAAAAAAAGCATATTTGAATTGGTTAATCTGTAGGGCTTCAGTACCTAAGATCCAGGGTTCAATTCCTGGTCGTAGGTACCGATGTATATGCCCCTTAACACAGAAAGATTACAAAGTGTAATAATCTTCTTTTATGGGTAACAGTATTACTTATGGATAAACTAGTGATATAAATAAATAAAAACTGAACAACTTCCATCCCGGCACCTGATTCCTTATACCGGGACGCGTTTTCCAAATTCTATATTTATTATGACATTAAAATTACATTGTAATTATAAAAAAGTTTGTTCAGATAACCTATATATTATGAGATAGCAAAATGAAACAAAGTATGAACAAAGAAAAACTTAAAATTGTCTCTTCCAACTGTCGGGCTCCTCTCGAGCGCCGTTTCCAACCAGGAGCCATCCATCTCCATGCCGACTTCACCTCCCTCTTCTGGTTTTCTCCCTGCTGTTCAAGTTCCTGATATACCTACGGGTTTTCTTCATTTCTCTTCATCATTCTCTGGCCGCTCTAATCCTGTAGTTCTCCTGCGATTCCCTCCTTAATCTTAAGCTTCTTTCGGCAGATTCTGCTCTTCCTTCCGTGATCCATAATTCTCTCTTAGTTGTCGCATTTCCTTTCGATATTTTAGATTATATTCTTTTCTCAAGGGTTGACATGTTATGTTTGTGTCTGGAATTCTTCTATCTCGTGCTATATATTCTTCTAGTGCTTTAGTAGATACTAACTGGCTCGTATTTTCTAGTTGTACATAATCTTCTTGCGTTTTTAAAATGTCCGATGTACATTTTTCCTAAAGTTCCCTTCTTCCTTCCTCAACTTGTTCTTTATACTTATCGCAATCAAAGATAACATGTTCGGGTGTATTTAACTTGTTGCATTTCTCACATAGGTCCGAGTTCTTTTTCCCTATCCTTTTTAGGTAAACATTATATGGGCCATGACCTGTAACGTAATTGAAAAACCCATGTAATCTAACCTTAATCTTTCTTTTACGTTTGGAAATAAATCCTGCGTCTATTGTCCAAAACAGCTACAGAATTCCTTTTATAGCAATTGGAGGATATCTCATGTTCTAATTGGTAAAATAGGCTACGTGCAAGGACATGGGCACATCGATTAAGAATCCAAACTTCTGGTCATACTGGCGTTTGATATTGTAATGTTTTATATTTGCCAATTGAAATCCACATATTAAACAGCAAACTTTAATGTTTTTGTGCCTTCCAAAAAATTCTCTCTACCACTCTTCATGAAACAGATGTCCCGACGAAGCCATACTCGCCACTAAATGAGGCATGTCACAAGCAAAGGTATAGGTTGCGCGTTTGTTCTTGACGAATG
>CM060964.1:321028012-321088012 GCA_030765045.1 Tenodera sinensis
TTTTTTACCATTTCGGAGATATTCCTTGCTATTTGTGTAAATTTCGGAAAACTTAAAACTTTCGTGAAATGGAACATATTTGTTCATTTTTTATATGTTAAGCGTGCAAAGAGATCGGGATCTCAAAGCTTTAAAAGATTTGACTATCGCTCAAAGCTTATTGTATTCTAATATTCCCCTTGCACATACAAGGAAATAAGCAATAAGATAATTTCTGCAAATGTTTATCTCAACTAATACGAAGATATAAGAATAAGAGTTTATAAGAATGGTTAGTACAAGAGTAGAGAAGGTCATGTGAGTGCAACACATCAGATTTTTATACATTGGGATAACCACTGCTAAATTCCATTCTTCGGGAACCCGTTCGGTTTTCCAACAGATGTGTATTAGGTCTGTTAATTTTAATAGCAATATGAATGGTGCATATTTTTGATGTTCCGTATTAATATCATCAGATTTTTTTGTTTTTAAACTGTTTCAGACATAAGAGGAATTCATCTAAGGTGATGGGGTCTACGTTCTTTCATTTGGTATCCATACAAATGCATCTCGTTCTTCAGCTGTCCATAAAGCTATAAAAAGGTTATTTAATACATGAATAATGGGGTTTAATTGCACGTTACCTTTTACTTCTTTATTTAAATGTTTTAATGCTTTGAAATCTTTATCTTGTTTTCCATAAATGTCATAATCCAAATTGGCCACATATTTATTCCACTATTCTGTGTTTTCTCTCTTAACTATCGCGCTCTTCATTTTATAAATCTCATCTGTCAATATCAGAGCCAGTGCTTAAGTATTTTACTCAGGCTTATTTTTTATTCTTAACGTGTTTAGCAATATCATTGTTCCAAATTCTTAGTCCTCTGTTATGACATCTTCTTTTCCAATTGCTTCAGAGGCTACCTTTATAATTATCGTCTTCAGAGATCCCCATTCTGAATTTACGTTTCTACTTATTGGGTTTTGTTCCAGGTATTGACTAATCCTGTTTTGTTACAAGTGTTTTGATACTATCTTCTCTCAGACTATGTATCCAAAATGTTTCTTTGTTCCAGCCGTTTAGTTTTTATCTATTTATATTTTAATGTTAGATAAAACTAAGAAATGGTCTTAGATTACATCTGCTTCTCTATATACTTTTGTGTCTTCTACTAGTACTGACTAGAATTGACTAAAGCACAATCGATTATTGCCTTAAATCCTCTTTCATTCCACGTGTACTTATGACTATGCTTGTGTTTATAAAATGTATTGGTTATTCTTAGTTAATATAACTCCGAGAAGTCTATAAGTTTTCTTCCATTGGAATTTAAGGTTGGTTCTCCGTTTTTACCCATAATACCCTTTATAGGAATATTGTCAACTCTTGAGATAAAGTTTCCTCTTACTACTATGCAATCATTCTTATTGATTTTATCAAACGTGTTTTGTAGTAATTTAATTATTTCTTCTCCTCTTCCTTCTTCTGGGGTGCAAATCCATAGTACTGTCAAGTATCCTGTCTCAATTTTTAATCGTATGTCTATTATTCTTTCATCAATAAATGTATAGCTTTAAATTTTGTTTCTCCATATTTTATGAATCATAAGTGCAATTTCTGCTGCTGCACGTTTATTTATGTCTACTCCATTATAAAACATAATGTACTCTTTCAGTCTTGTTTCAGTTATTGCTGCGATATCTACTTTCATGAGTTCATTTTCGAGCTCATTTTCTTTATTGCATATGCCTCTGACGTTCCATGTCCCGATTTTGAGATGTGTTGTTGTGCCAGATCGTTTAATCTTGTGCACTGTCATAGAGCGTTTTAAATTGGCATTCCGATTTTTAAACACTTGGAGCGACTGCGTCTTAAAAGTTTCCCTAGTGAGCTGGAACGTTGTGTAGCTAGATAGATTAGTGATGGGGCTGCCATCTTAAGGTTTCTAATCCAGTCTCCATATTAACCCTCAAAGGGAGGGTTGCCCCATTCCATTCCATTGCCATTTTGTTGCTATATAGCAGACATGCCATTGTCGGCAGTTATCTTTAGCCGTACTCTGGGCAAGGGACCTAAAAGGGCCCTGATATTCCGGGTCAGAAGTAACCTGGAGCTCGCCTGGGTAGGTAAACCTATGGTATATACCTACATGTACTTCATACTTTGCAAACATATCTACGGCAAGTAGTTTCTATGGCTACGTTGTGTGATATTATATTTTATAAGTCTTAAACTACGACGACTGTCTACATTAAACTACGACGTTACAATCACTCGACGCTCGTTGATCTTCTTTCGACGACCCGACGCATCTCTCACGACTACACACACTCGCAGAGCTGGCTAACACTCACTGACAAACTTACCGACTCATGTCCGTAACTCTAAAACTAAATTAACTACCTAACTCCCAGAAAACGAATAACCATTTGAGGCTAATAACTTAATTAAAGTCTTTTGATGCTCTCCAAAGATAAAGAAATCGCAGGGGTTAAACTAGGAAAACAAAGGGGCACTAAAAGAGAAAGTTTACAAAACAAATTCACATACTTTAGAGGAACTTAGAAGTAACATTGGCCAAGAAATGGCTGCGATCTTGTTGAAACAGCATGTCTCCAGAAATGTCTAGTTCTCACCCACTAACATAGTCTCTAAATCACAATTAATTGTTCTTTCATACTAGCGCTGTATAGGAGAAAGATTGGAAAAGTAGGCTGAAAAATTCAATGCAGTTGCTGGGATTTGAGCCATGGATCTACTGCACTCCGTCCGGCACTGAGCTACCATGGCAGCATGCCGGCACTACGCTAAATTTTCCGAACGACATTTTTTCCGTTAAACTATAAATTCACATGAGATACCATACCTTAATAGTGATTTATAATGTGTAAGTCCTTTAAGTCCCGGGTTTCAAGTTTAACCAACTCTAAGGTTGATCAGTAGCAGTTCATTGTTCTTTACACTAGCCGCATGTAGAGCAAGTTTAGAAAGATAGAATCACGGTGAAAAACAAATGGCATAGCCGGGATTTGAACCGGGATCTGCTGGTTATGTATCTGAGATCTTCTTGAGGTTTGTTGGGAAATATGCGAGTCACTTGGAGAATTTAGTGTCGTACCGGTATGTTGTCATGGAAGCTCAGTGGTTACAACAACGGAACGGAGACCTGAAGATCCGTGGTTCAAATCCCAGCTATAGCATTGAATTTTTCAATCTGATTCTAGTTTTCCAAAGTATTTAAATGTTTTTCAACAAAGACAGCTGTGACTTTCTTTTGAACAATATATTAGGGCCATAATTTGAGGCGTGCAATCGACCTAATTCCGCAGTAGTTACAATTGATGGAAAAAGCTTTGTTTTGGGTGTCGTGTACCTGGAAACCTGGAAAGCACTCGTGCTTGCCTGCCATTATGTTAACAGTCTTCAAACATTCACAGATATCAAATTATATATTTCGTTCCTGTGTATCGTGGCCTTTCTATGATAACACGAGTGCAGAACTAATAACAATGACGTCCAATCATATAATTACCGAGCTACAGCATGTGTCCACTTGGGAGCTACGATGTTGCAGCTGCGCAGCGATGTCTACTCTAGAGAGCGTATAGCCTCTGCACAGGTGGGCCACCCAACCTACTGCACAATATCTATCCAAGCCACCCAGTACTTGCTATTTCATAATTTGGTAATTTCATTTAATAGTTTATATACAACAAAACACTGAGAAAATGTTTACTTAAAGGTATCGTATTTGATGGCGAATTATCTCCTTACATTACAAAGTTAATACAAAACTTTGTAATTTTGGAGAAGTGACTACAGCCTCCTTTCGCTACATCAAATTAACAGAGTCACAATAACAGACAAGAGTGGCTTCCTTCCGCTGGGATAATCCCATTTCAAAAACAGGATACTCGATAACGTTGCCAGCATCTGCTGAACAAGTGAGACTTCAATCACAGAGAGGAAACAAACCCTAAAAGATAAATCAAACATTGTTTACAAAGTTCTGTTTTAATAACAAGAGAAGCTCAAGCATGATTTTGTCAATGAGGCAATTTAAGTAGAATTTGAGAAGATCCCATCTGTAACAACATCACGACTTATCCACTAATTACTGTTTATTATCTTGCCTGTTCTACAGCCACTGGCTCATTTTATATCATGTTAGACTTCGCCAGATGAGCTTACATTGATATATTTACTTTCAGTTCATGAGCAACAAGAAGCGAACAATTGACAATTTAGAGTGTCTTACCTAAAATGCGGGAAAACTTTTACGAATATAGTTCTAAAATGCTTAGTGTCATAGAATTTTCCCGTAATAAGTTTTTCATGCATCTCCTATAATCTCTCATATACAGAATGAATCAAAAATACTTTTACAACGTTTGTGAGCGGGTTCCTTACATTGAAACAAGAAAAAAAGTTCATGTAAACATGTGTCCCAAAATCCTTCGTTTTCGGATTATTAAAGTTCGTGTCATTAATAAAAGAATTTTAAAGTGACACAATATATTTTTTGACATGGATAGCTTCTTAGGAAGTGTTCAAAACAAGCATCACACACTCAAAATGTTCTCCTCTTGCATCTAGACACGCCTGCACTCGTCGCACCTTGTCAAACACTACTGACTGTGCAGCATGTAAACAATTGAAACGTTAAAGACAGACTGGTAGGTACTCCTTGAGTCAGATCACTATATGTAAACAAGTATCTATGGCAGGCATGGGGAAGAGAGATGACAGGAATGCAATCGGGTATTTACCCTTTCCACTTCCTGACACAATATGAAGGACTGGCAGGCTCTCTGAGGTGACAAACAATTGCGGGAGGCGTGGCCTGATAGCTAATCGCTGTGAGGCAGTGGAAGGGGTTAAAACTACGATGTATGGGGAAGTGACACATTGAGTCAGTTCTTCCCATCTATGATCTATGGCAACACATCGCTTCCACATGAGATGCAATGAATCACAGCCTTCTTGAATCAGTACATAGATAAATTAAGTTGTTGGTTGGATCTGGGAAGCAATTGCACATAAACTTTCATTAATAAAGTTATAGCTTAATAATGGGAAAACGGGCATATGTTTATATTGACTTTTTTCCCTTGTTTCAGTGCAAGGAACCTATTCTTAAACTTTGTAAAAGCATTTTTTGTTCATCCTGTATATAAAATTCAGTGAGATTCAAAAGCAGACTACTTCCCAAAATTCAACACAAGTATTTTGAACAATTTCAACGTTTCAAGAGGCGCTTCATACCCAAAACGTGAAGATAAACATGAAGATGATGGTTATGTAGCAGATGATGATAATGATAGTGATGATGATGATGACGACGACGATGATGACGATGATGATGATGAATTGACATCGGAAGTATTGCAAACCTAGATTTTGCTTCAGGGAAAACGGAAGTTTAATACCAAATTACGAGTTTTAATAAAAATCGTTGAAGGTAAAATAATTATAACAGATTTTTGTCCATTTTTAATGGTTTTTGACGTTAATTCCATGCATTCTTACAATATGTCTGACTTAATAAAATTGTGTGTCTGGTTGACATTTCGTATCTGAGCACTTCTGTTCACACAGCACACATATAAACCTCTTTCTTATCCAATTATTTGGCAAAATTAAATATTTTCTTTCTCATAAGTAAGAAGCGCAAAAGTATGTATCTGAAGGTCCAAAAAGTAACTTTGAGTAAAGTAACTTCGAACGTTTATATTCATTTAGAGTTACATGGCAATCAGAAATATATTTCAGGGAATGAAACATGGAAAACCATAGTGTCAGATGTTTTCAGTGTATTTACTTGAACATATGATCATTAATATGTCTTATATGAACGTTAAATTATTTTTAAATTTCAGTTCCGTATAAGCCATTCTGTTTCAAAACTGGATTGCATTTTCCTACGTAAAACATTATATACTCCACGGAGTTTTAAAAGCACTTTATTTCTTATGGCCATTTATCTGGCCCCAGTGCACAAAATGTTTGCACTATTTTTTATTAGTTTTAGTTCAGGAGCAAATGAATTAAACATTTGGTAACTTTTAGTTTATATGGTTTGAAATATCCTTATCGTTTTAGGAGCCAATATCTTAGAAATGTATCGCTGTGCCAAAGTTAGCTTTAATTATTTTACTTTTTGGAACGTCCACGGCAAATTACAAAGAAATTGCAAAAAAAAGATCCCATGTTAAATTTTGAATGCCCAAAGGTGCTGAAATCAAGCATCGCCAGAGAATAAAATTACAAACTTAAATGCACTTTATTTTTTATTCTTACCTTATTGCATACACAGATACGTTCTGAAATTGCAGACAGTGTAATTTTGGACACCCAGTTCAAAATCCGATTTTCGTAAATGTGTAGGAGATCTCAGTGTTGCGTTCCCTCAAAAGCCTAACCTCACCTTAATGGATTTTCCAATTTACCAGTTTAAGACAATTTAGGGCAATACAACTGTTAAAAATAGAAAAACTCGCCATTTTCATTTAAAAAACCTGACATTTTTATCAGAGTATGGTAATGTAGTATAACGAGCGCATACAAAACTTATATCACATAATTGTATTTGTTTAAGAGGTTGGCCCTTCTATGTTTACTGTACGAACGTAGGCCAATCACAACCAAAAGTGAAAGCGGTCGACCTGTTTACATTCGGAAACCAGGTCAAGTCCATGACCAACCTCAACGCAACGTTGTCCACATACCTCGCATCTGAAAAAGTCGTTTGGAGTATTCCTTCACGTCTTTTAAGTGATTAATTATATCGAAACCCTGTGTGGTGTACCAGAATTACTACCGAAGCTATGTCACAAATAAGTTACTCCACGCATGTTACAAGTAACAAACTGTTATCTTCATACATTCTTGTGGAATTACGCATCCAATTTGGAACAAAAACCACTTATTTTTTCGAAATCGGCTGATCAAAGAACAAAATACAATAAGACTTTTTTGTTTGTAATGCTTCTATGAAACACATATTAGAAGGAATGTAATGACTTCCCTTCCACCCTGTATGTTCATATATGTATGTATTATACATATATATATATATATATATATATATATATATATATATATATATATATATATATATATATATATATTAATTTAATTGTGTTAATTATAATTCCGCAGGCCTTAAGTGGTTTTTTACATCCTACTGAGAACTTCATTTTAGCTTTAACAGACCATTTTACAGAACCCATTGGAATTTTTTAATAGGGGAGAGGACCCGATTATCGGATGGTTTCTCATTATTGGATAATAGGATTTCCTTGCTTGTAACTGCTGCACTCTACCGGAGTATGCATTAAATGCGTTGTCTTCCCCTGCTATGCGGCCATTCTGTGTTTGCTGGCAGGAAGAGGAGCGCGTGCTAGTTTAGTGGCAAGTATTGTGAAACGGCAGTCGCGTAGTATTTTGTAGCCTTAAGTGCATCTGAAGACATCAGCTAAATGTAAATATTTATCCTATATTTTTATATGTAATCGTAAATGATATGTTTGACATAACTATGTGAGATTTATTTCATGCATTATATGTTTTCCACTCTATGCGTGTTTGCTTGTTTGCTATCGAGGGTTCTTATAGCTAGTGCCTTAGCAATATCGGATATGCGATATTAGGCTTCGATTGCCTATCTCAAACTAGCATCCTTATTTTACAGATGTCAGCTTTGAAAAATACCAACAGCGGAAAAAAATGGAATGCACAGTCCACGATCGAAGCTGTTAATGTTGTAAAGAGGGGAAAAAAATATGGGGTATTTAAGAGCTTCGAAATTGTATAATGTTCCGGAATCAACTTTTGAGGACTATGTAAAGCATAAAACAAAGGACATAAATGCTTTAATAAATACGAAACTTGGACGAAAGTGCATTCTAGGAAGCGAAGTGGGTGAAGAACTAGTTTCGTGATCATCATCTAAGAAAGTTGCAACTGCTGTTCCTAAAACATCCACGTCAATTACCCAACAGAACAGGCGAAAACAAAAGAAAAGAAGTCGTAGCTCATCATCCTCTTGATCTGAAGACGATTTTGTCCCCCTGGTCTCAACTGGCGACAAGGACAGTGCAGAAAAACTACAAAGAAATGGCGAACCAAATAGTCCTAGCAAATCAAGAAGATCACCGGCAACTCTGCCCGTATCATCATCCGAGAATGTTGCCACTGCTGTTCCTACAGCATCCATCTCAACTACCCAACACAACAGGCGAAAAGAAAATAAGTCGTGGCTCACCTTCCTCTTTGTCTGAAGATTTTATCCCCTGGTCTAAGGGGATAAAATAGAAGCTGGCTGCGCTCTACTGCTGTAAACACCTTTGTTGTCAGTCTAATTATAAAATGTTCTATGTACAGCTTGTATTTAACATTAATGTTTGCTTTTACCAATATTTCGTTAACCTCTTTAATGAGTATGAAAGTTCTAACTATATGTTATGGCGTTTTTCTCAGTCGCTACAAGGTTAGTGAACTGAAACTAATGTGGTAGGTAAATATATTCCGTTTTGAGTGGGGGGCTTATGTTCCCTGAAAAATTTAAACTCTATAGGTAAGTAGTAGAGAAAGCAAAACTTTCCTGCTAAGACATATATTGGAGGCAATGGTATGCAATATTTGAGATAAATGCTTCATATAGCAAGACAAAACGGAAAGGAAAAAGAGAGAAGAATGAGGTGGTTTGGTCAGCAGTGAAGAATCCTTCCTGGTTGGAAAAGAATGAGTAATCGATAAATAAGAAAGTAAACCATATTAATGGAAGTTATGATAGGACAAGATGTGAATGTGATTTCACATAACCTGATCCTCATTTTCATACTCTTTCACATTTATTATTAACTAGCTGAAATACTCAAGTGTTGTCCGTGGTTTAACCATTTATGTCTAAAACTTTCCGACTTAGGTTGCACTTGCCCAATAGCCTTGGGTTTCTTTGGGAAATGTTTCAATAAAACTTTTATTTTCTATCTATTTTGCTTAAGAATAAGAAGCAAAACCCATGCAACTGCAGTCAAACGTAACCCCGACAGGTTCCACGCGTCCCATTATACTGCTTATTTTACTTGGGCCCTCCCCGTCCGTTACCACATTGGACTGCAGTTCCTGGGATACGAACTCGCGACGTTTGGCTTTAAATGCTTGGCCAGTCCATTGTGTTTCGCTCTAACGATCATGGCTATTCGAATCGCTTCCACGCAGTATTAAATCCGGAATGAGCACAAAAATCGATGTCAATAATTGTCCATTGAATCGCAGTCATAAATATGTGATAACGTCGGCTGTCATGCAAGACATTTTCCAAGGCTTTAATACATTATTACTCTTCCTTGAAATTCTAGACCACTTGGCTCAGTTGATCTAAATTGGACGTGTTATGCAATAATACTTGCTATGTACAATCAGCGAATAAAGTGCCTAGGCGAGCCACATTTCTTTTTGTACATCCTGTGAAGCGCAACATAGCATGGAATCAGCACGTGGTGCAGCTCATTGCTCATGTAAAGCCATATTCGGGGGGGGGGGGGTGGTGGGTGGTTCAATTTCCTTTCATCTAAAGTAAACTTTAAGCCAATGTCTTTTGCGAAATTGTAGCTATGATAAAAGAGTGCTTTCGAGGATTTTCCAGGGTCAAAGTTCTGTAATTTGATAAATAATTACACGATTCTCAAACTCGTAGCTCAGAAACTATTCAACGTAAAAGTCTCAAATAAGTTAATATTGTGTAGTTTGTAGTGGTATTTATTCGATATTTTTAGAACTTAAACTTAATGTAATTTTTTATCATATTTTGTCTTTTCTCTGAAAAATGTCATTTTAAATGGGATATAAATTGTGCCACATCGCTCAACACTTAATTTCAAAACAATGAAATGGTTTTAATGATATCTTCAACGGACAGCTGTAGAAAAAATAAACAGTAAATAAAACAGCCTCAAACCCCCTAGTTGTGCTGCACCATACCACGCGCCACCCATCATCGTTGTCGATCCGCTGCTGTTTAAGTTTTCCTCTGAGAGGATGCTGACGAGTGAGACGATAAGGGTTCATAAATAAACAATCATCTTTTGTTCCCCTGACCTAAGCAAGTCACTTTCTTGCCAGGTGTGGTTGTAATATGGATGTATTGTGTAATTTCGTTATAGTTATTTTTTAGTGTAGTAGCTTTTAGTTTATTCTATATGAAAATCTACTACTTTAAGCTAAGAGAGTTCCATTTAATTATAATAGAGAGTGAGGAAATAACGATATATAAGATATATTAAGCAGACGTAATCAACCAACATTGAAGCCCGCTGGTGATCTAGGTTCGTTGCGAGCCTCTTCCCAAGTTGAGTGGCAAACTGCAGATTAGCGCTATGTAAGTACAGCACCAACTTAAATATTTATTGTTTCATTTTTTCCTTATTTCAAACAAGGGGTGCCATAAAACTGAAAACTGCAATTAATGTGTAATAAAAAGGTTTAAGCCTATATAAGTTTAATATTTATAAAACGGTATTCATACTAAATACATGAAGAGAAAGGTTTTTAAAAAAAGTGTGAAATTATTGCTATGCTGTTGTAATATACCACCATCAACAACACAGTCAGTTTCAAAATGAACCGTAGTTCACCGAAATCCCATATAGGGTTCTTGAGTTATATGGCACAGAAGTCTCATTTGGAAAATAACGGAAACTTTACCGAATTTTAACTTGAAAACTATAAACATTTAAGAGGTAATTTCTTAAAAACTGTTTTCGTTTACACTGGCGCATGCAGAAATTATTAATTATTTTAAAAAAATGCGAGGTCAATTTTATTATTTTTCGTCCGATTTGAAATGGAATAGCCCCTGTACACCAGTTAGTACATTTCAATGCGGAATTGAACTCGATTGGAGTCCATTCACATTTTCACGTTTCCATGTTGAATTCAATCCGGGAATGACATCGCTTTGGGTATGCAAGGCTCAAGCATAAATAATTCCAGCTTGGTTTATGTTGGCGAGCTTCTAAAAATATGTTTTCTGCGTATTTTAGCAAGGATTTGAGATTAGTGAGTGTGTTTGAGAAGAATATATATATATTCCATTGTCCCATTTATATCCCGCCTTTAATTGCAGAGGTCATATCGGCGGCCTTGCCTATTGGCAAATGGTGTTACTTGTTCAAGAGTGGGTTTTTCGGTCTTTGGCGTTTTTATACGTTGAATTCACACACACACACACACACACACACACACACACACACACACACACACACACACACACACACACACACACACACACACACACACACACACACACACATTCCGCTTTCATTCATACTTCCAGACTCGGAGGGATGAGGAATAATCTTGGCTGGAGAAAAATTCCTACTCCCCTGCCGGTAATCAAACCCGGGACCCCCAGCACAGCAGGCAGGTGTTCTAGCAACTGTGCCACGCGGCACGTCAGAAGAATATGTTGTGAGATTGTAGAAACATTAAAACTGGCTTTGTTTTCTTTTATTACACCATTTTCATTAAGAAAACAAATGAAGAGTGTGCTGCGTGTTACAGTGAGAACAGTAGAAATTAGCATCTTTGGCGGATTCAAATCGGTAAGTGTTTCCATGCAACACAATTTCGATCCGACCCCACGATATCTGCACCTGTATATCTCTGAGAGTTTGTGCGGGTCACTCTCAGCTTCTAGCGCGCAATTTCTGCAGGATTCGAAGAAATAAGCGTTTTGCGCGAAGCTCATTTGTATTGATTTTTCTAAAAGTAGAGCTTTGAAGCTGGGATGCTGTGGTAGGAGGGCTTCCCACTGAGGCTATGACGTCTTTCGCGTGCTAGAGATGTTATTTTTCTCGTAGCCATAGCAACCGTTTTAATGCCGCTTCTTGGAAAGGTTGTTTCTGATCCCCCCTCCCTATTTTTCTCGCCCACCTGAAGCGATGGAAATGTCATCTCCACTCGGGATATGATCACGTAACAGGTGCCCTGTTTATTCAACCGTGAAACGCGTCTCATCTCCAACAAGCGCTCACAATATGCTCCTGTCACGTATCTCTCTTATGCACCAGTAATCACAGTAAATCCATTTTAATAACTCACTCTCAAACATACGCAAATATTTGAAAAATCACATAAATTTCCCCCTTTCGTCACCTCTTTCATACGTTGTTACTGGGACAAAAACGACAAAATCCAGTTCAACTATTTTTGTTCTCACTTTATTTTCCTCTAACTTAGCACACAATACAGTTCTCTTTTACTAACGTTAACACAGTCCTCAGTGCTTCGTGATAAATTGGAATCCGGACCTAATGTGGACTGAGAGACTGTAGAGTTTTACGGAATATGGGGTCTGTTATTCACAACTTATAACATAATACTGCAAATTACATAGATATTCTAGTACAATATAGGAAACAGAAAAATATAACATATCCTACAATTTATTGCGTATTAATATGTTCCCCTTAGTTCGGTCTCTTTAACACACTCAATTTCATTTCCATTGTCATGCTAACCTGTATTTCCTTCTAGTTCAACATTTTCACTGGCACAAACAACTCAACACAACACTAACAGTAAGCCTGAAATCTTGGAAGCTGCACTATAACCAGAAATATGTAGCTTACCACGTACAGGGGTAGTGACATATTGGATATGCGCGAGTGACATCATGCAAATTGATGATGTGGGTAATGTCTCTGTTTCCTTCCTTGAAATAAACAAGACACTGCTGATAATGCAAGATGGCACTGTACTTAATCTCGCACGGTCTGCGATGTTTCTGTACTATGTGGAAGTAGGAAAGATAACCTGATACCCCTATGTTCTTATAAATACAAAGCTGAACTCGATCATAAACCTCTGCACAATTCGTCACTCCTAAAAAATATCTTTGTACTGGGTAAAGCAATAAACCTTCAAACCTTCCAAACAAGTGTTTGTGCTATGTATCCACATTATTAGCGGCATCCTTTTGTTTTCGCGGAAATGTTCTGCCGGCTGCTTATGTTCTGACTAGATATCGAATATACGGTCAACCCTGTTGTTACTGTGAGGGAGAATGCGGTAGGTTGTATACCTATACTACTTAACATTTACCTATAGTATTCGTACGCACGGTAGATAGAATTTATTACAGTCAAGTATAACGATAAAAAAATAAAATAAAAAAGGTTGTCAAGATATATGGAATGTCGAGTTATCGAGAGACGAGTTATAGGGATTCTACTGTATTACAAATAACAAGTGTTTTCTAGTCGCAATCTTGACTTACTCTTTTCTGTCTTTCTTAATTTTCTCTGTCTCTCTAACAGCTGACTGACGTACAATCACTCAACCCTCATTAACTGCTTCACTACCTTCCTTCACGACGCGCCAGTACTCTCACGGTGACCGTTCACGCGCAGTTCACACACACACGCGCGCGCGCGCGCATCAAACTAAAATCTTACTCCCAACTCTCGTTGCCTCGCCTCCGTATATATCGAGGATGACGTAACGCGGACCTTTCTGGAACTTCTACAAATACGTCGGCCGCAGGACACTTCTCGAATAATCTCGAAAACCTCTTTTGGTTCTGCCTCTCTGATATCACGTGTTCTCAAACGGTCGCGTGAGACAGCCTTACCTTGAGCGCCTTTCACACACGCACCGCCAATGAGGTGGGGCAGCCCGACCCCGACCGTCCTCTGTTCTGCGCCGCAGCCGGCGTCACATTACTTTTACTACAGTTATCTAAGGCTTTTGGAGTATTGCATTCGGCCCAAAAGTTCTACATCGAGTTTATGTCAAATGCATTGTTTTGTGGAGTTAACCATTTCCGACATATTCCTTGTTACTGGTCTGCATTTTCTAATACCTACAGTTTTTTCAAATTGAAAGTTTTTATTTTATACTTTCTCTGCCAAGTAGATAGTAGGTAGAGAAGGCATTGCAATCCACCCAAAATTTCGATACCAAGATTTCACAGGAAATAAAGTTTTGAGATCCCCCAAATAAAAAACAGCATTTTAGTTTTTTTTTTTTTTTTTTTTATTTATTTATTTATTATTTGAAGTCGCTTCAACATAAAAGTCATATCGCGACTAAACATTGAGGAAAAAAAGGAGGAAACATATCATGAAGTTTACATTTTAGTTGTGAACAGCACAGCTGAAAAACAAAAGACGGTTAATATGTGCTTATCTTGTTATTTAAGTTCAACATCTTTCAAGGACGAGACATATTTTCAAGAAAATTCCCTACCCCAAACTATCCTTTACAAGGAAAAATTTTCGAAAATTTTGATTTTTACTTTCTCTACTACATAAAGTAAGCAAGAGAAGTATCGTATTCGATCCGAAAGTTCGATGTCAAGGTTCACCGGAAATGTATGTTTAGAGGCGCCTGAATTTAAAAAAAAAAAATCATTTTTACAAAAAGGTTCGTGTGTCTATGTGTTTGTGTGCTTGTGAACCGCACAACTCAAAAACGAAAAGTTGATTAAAAACCAAAATTGGTATTTAAGTTTAATGTTTTTTAAGGTTGTAACAAACATTTTGAATAAAATTCTTCCACTCTAAACTACCCTTTACATTTTCCCAAAAATGGCTCAAACGACTTTGATTAAAATTCATATGCTTAAGACATTTGTAAGGCAAATGAAATGTATATTTTGAGATTCCTGGCTAAATCTCATGCAGTCCTGTTTATTCTTGATAACCTGTGCATAACTAGTAAACCGTCAGATAGACCAATTCTTACTATACAAAAATGTAGATCTCAGTAAAATGCACCATTTATGTCGAAATGCATTTTTTGTGGAGTAAACCATTTCGGAGATATTCCCTGTTATTTGTGTGAGTTTTGCAGTATTTACTTTTCCCAAATGGAAGATCGCTATTCACTTTTTTACGTCATGGCCATGCAAAGAGAACGGAATTTCTTTGCCTTCATATAGCGGCCAGCTTTAAAAGATTTGACTATCGCTCAAAACCTATTGAATTCCCATATTCCCCTTGCACATACAAGAACATTTTATTAGCAATAAGATAATTTCTGCAAATGTTTATCTCGACTAACATGAAGATAGAGAAATAAGAGTTTGTAAGAATAGTTAGTGCAAGAGAAGAGAAAGTCATGTGAGTGCACTGCATCATTTTTTTCAATAATGGTTCTAACGATTTTGATTAAAGTACTATATGTTTAAGATGTTTTCATGACAAGCATCTGAATTTTAATTTTATGGGAATTCTGGGAGTTTTTTGTGTGAAATACAACACTTCTGCTTACTATAGGTGCTCCTTTTCGGATTGCACGTGTCTCCTAATGTAAATATCTAGTGAAATATGCTTATAGAATCCTTAGAGTGAGTGCAGTATTCCCCTGCTGCTGTTAGAGAAAGTAAAAAACGTTTAAATATTAAAACAAACATGCTCAAACTCTTGCTATCGAGGCACTACAACTACGAAGCATGTGATATATCCCAGAGGATACATTCTTCTCTACACTTGAACCACAAGAGCTTCATATTTCAAATTGAAATTACGAATGGTTGTTTGAGCTAGAGGGGATCTGTGGGATCGATGGGCCCCAGGCGTGATGTGGTAGGTCAAAAGTCGTGACCTCTGACACCAGCCTGCTCTCATTTCGCTGCGCAAATCTGAGGTGTACTTCAAAAACGAACCTAATCTTCTGGAACGGAAGTAGCTACCAAACCGGAAGTTAGCTTGCAGCTGAGTGTAGAGATAATATGAACATGGTTGTATTTATTGATATTAATAGACATTTTACCGCTTATGACGGCCACTAAAGGTAATTGCTAAAACACGTTAATCTAGGAATACCTACATCCTTGGTCTCCGGTCCCGAGGTCGCGGGTTTAAACCTGTTGGGGAGCGATGGGTTTTTTCGGGAGTAAATATCCTTGATGTGATGTGTGTAGTAACGAAGGGTGACACCTCGACACACTGTGACCCCTACATGGATCTATTGCGGGCTACCACCCCTCAGGGGGGAAGGGATGAGGCGAAGGGAGGCCGTAGTCTTGTCAGAGAACGCAGCTAGCGAAGCCCAGAGACGCACAGAAGTCCCTAACAGTTACAGATATTGACACCTGCCGCACAACCGAAGTGGTTCCTCTACCTTGAGAGAGGACGACCAGGCGACCCGGGCAGCAACTTCCAGGAGGCGCCAGAGAAGGAGGTTTTCCGGTACGCAAACATCTGTGCCATCTGTCCACATTCACTGGAACGTATCGCGGTGCTAACCAAAGCTGAAAGATGACAAGGGAGGGAAATGAGAAATGAAAGGAAAGGAATCCATGAAGAAGATAATCCATGCCAGCATTCACCTGGTGAGAAGGGGAAACCACGGAAAAACCCAAGTCAGAGTGCTCGGTGACGGGAATCGAACCTGGGACCTCCCGAATATGAGTCACACACATTGCCGCGGCGCCACCTCGCTCCGCCGTAAATATCCTTAGTATGGCTTCCTTTGCTAGGGAAATAAAGCCGGTGGTCCCCTGTTGTTGGTTTGCGGCATGTAAAAGAACCCCATGCTTGACAACGAGGCCTCTGAGCAAAAGTAAACGATCTTTCATGCTCAATGTAAAACGGGACGCTGAGAACCATAGAAGTTAAAGAGCGTCCATAAATAAAATCTCAATTTCAATTTTTACGCGATGCACATTTGAAGTATGCCCGAATCTGTAGTCAGCTCTCCATATATGGGTTTGTTGAAGGTGCACAAAAAATATATTGTTTTAGCCAGAAAGTTTTATAACTGCATAATAAACTAGAAATATAATTATACCACCAACACTTAAAAATATTTTTGGGGGTAACCCTAAACAAATTTAAAATTGAACATTTCATATATTTTTTCATATTCTGTAACCGTATAGATATTTCAGACTTTAATAGGTCAATTTATTTCTCTGAACATGAACAATAATTTCAACCTCAATTATGCCAAGTAAACTCTCAAAATTCCTCTTTTTACGAACTGAATTTTTATCTAATTGGGTACTGAGTTTTTGTGATTTATGTTAAGACCATAGTTTTTGACTCACATCATTTCCTGTCAAATAAGCTTCAAAATGATATATGAATGAGGCACAATTTTAAGAGTGCTTCCTTGGGATTGAAACAAATATAAATATTAATTACGAGAAATACTGGAAAGAATTTTTTACAATGTTAGCAGAATATTAGTAACGTCATGTTAGAACACACGTTGATATTCCCAACATGCAGCTGAGTTTATTGATGATCTCTGTACCATATGTTATTGTCTGTTGGACACAGAAATGGCTGTGTCTAGAATCACTACTCGAATTTGTATTTGTCGCTGTTAAAGAAAGAGGCGATATAGCAAACTGCCTATTTGTGTGTCCCATAGACGATAAGATATAGAACACATTATCAGTAAACTTAGACTTTATGTTGGAAATATCGAATTCTGTAAACCTTGCTGCAACACGACTTGGGACTTAGTAATATTCTGATCTTATAATGCTCTCAATCGCTTTTCCATGACTTTGCAATAATAAGTGGATAAAGTATTACATTCCATCCAAAAAATTTGATATCGAGATTTCACCAGAATTACTCTCTTTGAGACTCCCTGAACAATAAAAAAACTTTTTAGAAAGTTCATGTGTCTGCGAAAATCATAACTTAAAAATGAATAGTCGGTTAAATACCAAACTTGGTAGCCAAAATTACTCTTCACACGGAACATTTTCAGAGAACTTTGATTTTCTCAAAAATAGTCTTAACGATTTTGATTAAAATGATATATACTTAAGATATATTTATGGCAAATGAAATGTGTATTTTGAACTTTCTGGCTATAGCCCGTTTAGACCTGCTTACTCGTAATGACTTTTGCATAACTGGTAAACCGTAAGAGATAGACCAAAACTTATTATACAAAAATGTAGATCTTGTTAAAACACATAAGTTGTGTCCAAATGCATTTTTTGATGGAATGAACCATTTCGGAGATATTCCTTATTTGCTTGAGTTATGCAATACTTAAACTTTTCTCAAACGGAATGTGTATCTTTTGGCCGTGCAAAGAGAACGGAATTTGAAATCTGTAAAAGATTTGACTATTGCTCAAAGCCTACTGTATTCCTACATATTCCCCTTGCACCTAAAAGAAGATTAGCAATAAGATAATTTTTGCAAATGTTTATCTCGACTAACATGAAGATAAAGGAATAAGAGTTTGTGAGAATGGTTAGTACAAGAATACAGAATGTCATGTGAGTGCAACACGTCAGATTAGTTTTTTTGAAGTGAATAGTTTGGTATTAATGGCAACATGGAGCAACAAGTGAGTGCAAATAGAGAACATATGTGACGCCACGTTGCCAGTTCTTGTCGTGCACACCGCCAGGTCGCAACGAGACTCGTTTATCGATCTCTGTTGCTACTAGTTGCAAGTCCCGGGCAGCGCGGAGGTAGGTCCGTCCGTTCAAGCAATTACGCCCTAATTACCGCCAAAGAAAAGCGAAGGCTGATTCGCACTCTGAAGATGTTCGCGCTAAACGAGCCGAGACACCATGTCTTTATTGTTGCATCTCCGGAAAGTTTTCTTCACGCTTCGTGGTTTTTATGTAACAATGCTCTCTCGACTTTCTTCTGTCACTCGTCAAACCTGCTTAATGTGTGTTTCTGCTTCCATGAGCACCATAAACTTCCGCAAGTAAAGAATTCATGGAAAGTTTCCTTATGCTGCGACTACAAAATGGCCGAATAGCTGATTTGCCAGTAAAATGAGATCCTTGTTGTTTTCACCTAGACTAAAATACAAGCAAGTGTTGTGCACGAGATTAGATGATTCATATCACAATCGCAATTAAAAAAAATATTGTGATGTGTTGCACTCGCATGACTTACTCTACTCACTCTTGTACAGCCTTGGAAAAAATTATTGAGTGCATTAGGAGAGCAGAATATTTCAAAGACCACGTCGTGTTGCAGCGCGGCTTACACAAGTCAATATTTCCAACATGCAGCGGAGTTTATTGATAGTCTGTTCCATATGTTATCGTCTGTCGGACACACAAATAAGCAGTTCGCTACACCGCCCCTTTCTTTATCAGGAACAAATAAAATGGGAGTGATGATTCAAGATACAGCCTATTTGTGTGTGCTGCTGACCACTCTCAGGTAGGCCTCCATTTTCTATTGAACATACATTCTTATCTCAGTAGGAGTAATATATTCATAATGTATAATAACTACTCTATACCTATTTGTCTTTGCCATGGCGTTTTCAGTCTACAGAACGTGACTAGTAACGTTATGAAAACACGCGCGACTACATAAGGGTTAAAATCTTATTTAATCCTACTATTTAGTATATCTCCAGTAATTTCTTTTTTATCAGCTCATTCCTCCATTCATTAGTCCCCATACATTGACATTATGTGTGATTCATTTTCTTCTTCACCACAAACTGGACAGAGCTCCTGTGTAATTTCCCCCTCGACCCTTTCAATTTCTAAATCCCGAATCAAAACCTAAAGGTAAAGGGTAAAGGGTACAGGTGCAGAGGGGGACACTTCGCTCACGTCGACCTACACAGGTACATTGTGGCTACCACCCGCCAGGGGGCAGGAATGAATGAGGGAACCGAAGGGGTGCTATCAGACCCGCAGCTAGACAGGCCACCAGAGACGCATGGAAGTCCCTAAGCAGTGCTGGGATGTCTTCATCCCGGCGCTAGTCCACGCCAAGCATCCAGCATCACATCGCGAGTCCGGGGCGGTATCGTACGAAGCGTCCCGTCCCCCTCTTGACGGGGGACAAGGGCCATCAGACGCCACCCAGCGCCGAGAACAGCCATCCGCCCGACACTGCCCACACTACATGCCTGGAACTGCACTACCTGAAAGATGATAAGGAAATGGAATGAAAGGAAATGATGGAAAGGAAACCGTGGTATGAAATAATGCACTCCAACATTCGCCTAAGTGACATGGGGAAACCACGGAAAAGCCCATGTCAGAGTGCGCGGCCACGGGGATCGAACCAACGACCTCCCGAATGCGGGCCACAAACGTTACCGCTTGAGCCATCCCGCTCGGCAATCTAAACCTAAGCTATCCCTGATCTATCACTTCTGTTACAGACTTCAAGATACAATTCATTTTGTATGCTTTCTAATAACTTGATCGTAAAATTGTAAGAACTTTTTTCTCTCATTTGGGAAAATAAAATGTGCCTCTCCATATCCTTCAATCCTGTTCTAACTTCCTTTCAGTAACCCCTATACGAAGTATCACTTCTATAGCCAAACATCTCCTAGCCCATTCTTTATCAATTGCTTTTAATTCTACCAAGCCAAGTACTGTTTTATAAATAATCAGCTTGAAACCCCAGGCATATTTTCAGAGTATCTGTCGCTGGGTGTACTTGAATCTGCAACAAATGCTACAAAATTCTTTCCATTATTTTTCCTTTCGTACTAACTCTCCCCATCTCAGCCAACCCCCTGAAGTAGCGGTACTTAGTGGGACTCCAAGAAACGCTGTAAAATAATCGTTGCGTTATATTCAGCCTCTCCCACCCTTCAATCCTTTAAACTTCTATTAGGACCAAAAAAGTGAAATCAATTATGTGTAACATCTCCTGCTATATCATCTTATATCATCCACATGGATTCAACCAAGGCACGATAAATTCTTTTGATCCACTCTACGATCATTATAGGTGCTATGTGTAAACATTTCCCCATTGCTCTCGCAAACACCTTATTTGCTATGGCACAACTCTAGAAAATATTCTTCTGCTACATATAACATACTCAACCGCACTTTGACCAAAATTACTTGAAAAGATAAACTCACTAGCTGTATCCTCTCTTCCCAACAATCGTTCAAAATTGAAGCCTTGAATTATCAAAGGAACTAAATGTCAAAACAAGTTATTTGAGAAAAAGAGTTTCATTTGTCACTGTGTACATACTGTACTTAGGTAACTCTCTCTATACATTCAACATGTAGCTGCTCAAAGGAAATTATCGTCAAAAGCCATATAAACTAGCAACCAACTATCTGTATGACAATATTACAAATACATTTTGTGAAAGGGGCTAAGTGCCATAAGCTATCTCTTGCAACTATGTTCTTTAAAACAATGTTAAGTCATCAGTTATAGCTCACATATCATTTTTGTTACAGAAATGTTTGTTTTATGACATTTTGAACAAAAGCCGAAACACCCAGTTATGCACAAAGTTAAAACTCTTGGTGGTTTTTATAAGTCTTTCTTTTCTCCTTGTGTTAAGCTGTTGCTGCCATCAATACTTCCCTTGATCTCTATACTCCTGATGTCTTGAACGGTCTTTGTACGCTTCATAGGGTTCACTTTTCACCATGCCTCGAGTTCACTGAAGGTTTTCTTGACACATAATAGTTTTCAGCTTCTACCCTTATTACCACAAGTTTAATGATCTCAATGTGCCTCAAGTTTAGCAGCTCATTAGCTGCCTCTTGAATATTATTGAAATTAGTGGCTTCCATTTTAACTACTTGAAAAAGCTTGGAAAGTTTTGCAGCTGTGATGACATCTCATAAGTCATCAGATGTATATGCATTGGACTCTTATGCGCTTCTCTATAATACCAAAGTCACGGTGATATGAGAGGAAACTGTCACCTGAGGTAAGGAATTTGTATTCAACAGATTCAAACACCCCAAGAGAGACAACATACACCTGAAAAAACACTAACATTCTATTCTTATTTTACTCGGTGCAGTTAATCACAAACTAGCTGCTTTTTCCGTGTCAAGTATGATTTCTCCACTGTTTTCAATTCCTTTGCTCAAAAATAAATGAACTGGAACCTCTAGGTCTTTTAGAGGATCTCATGGACCTTGCAGCTACCGACACAATTACGTTTAACGAGTTAATATTTGCTAAATACCAAAAAGCAGCAAATTGACATGAGTACCAACATACAAAACAGAACGATCAACACAATGGCACATGCCCTATTTGAGACTACAAAGACCAATGGACTATGCACTAACAGTATCTATCCATGCTAGTGTGAACTGCTGACAAGGTTTATGGCACTTGGCACGATTGATTTCTAATGTGCGTTGGTACTTTGCACCTACCTTGTGAAAATACAATTTTCGACCAAAATGGCACTTAGCCCCTTTGATATTTAAAGGCTTCAATTATCAACTCGCTACTTTCACAAAATCCCACCAACCTAATGCCCTCTCATTTACAACTTTATCCTTAGTGTGGCTTGGCTTCCCTCCATTTCTTTCTCTTTCCTCCACTCCGCTCAAATGCTCATCTTACGAATCTCCATCTCTCTAATCCTAGCATTGAAATCACCAACTAGCACATATTCGCCTGTTGTATAATCTTCTTTCATCCTATTTAATTCCACTTCTAAACGCCAAAAAAAACTGGGTTATGAAACTTTCAACTTCCTAGAGGGCTGTAGAGGATATCTAGATATAAACCACAGTCTTGAATAAAGACCTACATTAAAACTACTAACTTCCGACTTTTTCTGCTTCACTTTATTTTTATAATCAATACTCACAAACAGATCTAAACCTTCCCATACCATTCCTTTCTTGTTCTTCCTTTCATAATTTTTACCTAAAAATTGAAAGTCCTGCATCCGTGATCTATCCATGTTTCAACCACTGCTATTAGCTGAACTTTTCGCAAAATTTCATTGATATGTCCCTAATCCAGTGCTTTAAACAAACCCTCACAATTCCAGAAACCGAGTTTTATAACCCTCTCCTGTTCCCTTATTTATAAGTATATTATAAGTGGATGTTGGATAATTCAAAGCAGAAAGGACAAGCGAAAAAAATTCCAAAATATCCAAAAATCGAATTACAAAGGTTACGTCTAAAACGTAAGGTACATAACTCCATCAGGATTTTGAATTGTCTCACTCTTTCTCGACTCTTTCCATTTTCACTCGAGGCACTGCCTAAAATTGTCTCCTTATTCTTCAGATAAGTTGACAAAGTGTCCTGTGGTATCCTGTAATCTTTCGCGATTTCCGATTTTTTCTTCAAACCCTTTTCAGCTTCTAGAATGACGCGCGACTTTTTCTGCAAGAGTTGGTCTTGTACTGGATACGCGGTTTACAAAGAGACAGTGGCATTGATATGTAACACACTGAACAGTAGAAAGCTCAAGCGACAACTAAAGGTGCACATGTTTTAAACAAGGGGATGTGGGAGCAGGTATAGATAAACAAGGCCGGTAGCTAGGTAAGTTATTCCACCCCATAAACTGCATTCCCACGAAACAAACAACTCCGGAGCGATAACCTTTTTTGCAGAAACACATATACGAATTTATATTAAATTTCCACGTTTAGATTAATTTTTCGTCTGACGTTTCTGAACAAAAACAACTTCGAACTAAGGAAAATGAAATTGGAATTACATGTGATTTTTTACATCTTTTAATACAAAATTCAAGGGACCAAAAATAATCTTTGAATTAACGACGATTTCGAATTATAAACGTTGGAATTATCCATGTTCTACTGTATTTGAAAACTCAAGCCAATAACAAGGAGTGGGTATTTCGAAACTGGTTAACTTTACAAAAATATTTGACATAAATTGTATGTTTTAATGAGACCTACATTTTTTGTCCAGTAAGCATTTTTTATCTCTTATGGTTTACCGGTTTTGCAAAATTCATTCAGAATAAAGACTTCAGAGGCTATTGCCCGAAATATCTTTTGTATACATTTTATCATCATTTGCAGTAAGAAAACCTTAAACATATGGTATTTTAATCAAAATTGAGGAAATAAAAATTTTCACAAAAAAGTTACATCTAAACGGAAATTTGCTGTGAAGAGATTTTCTTGAAAATCATATTCTTGGAAGATGCTGAACCTAAACATCAAGTATGGTTATTAACGGAGTTTTCCTTTTTGAGCTATGTTATTCACCACACCCCCCCCCCCCACACACACACACACCAACACACAGGTATGCACGAGTCTTTTTCTAAAAGTGTTTTTTTTTTTGTGTGTGTTCAGGGGTCCTCAAAATATGTATTTTCGATCACATTTCGACATCGAATTTTTGTATGGAATACAATACCTACCCCACTTACTATACGTAATACAGAAGGTAAAAATTAACTAATTAACTAGTTGTTAAAAATACTGTCAATATAAAAACATTCACTTCAAGATAAAATATACTAACTCACTTTATTACAAATGCTCAAAACCATTACCAATAAGGCCTCCACCCAAAAATAGTTTAAATAATCATTGCTATTTAATTCGGTTTTACTGACAGCAAAATGCGAAATTTATGCTTGTTTTCAGAGCAAAATAATTTTATTTTAGGCCTCAATTTTGACAGAAAACCGTAATTATTCCATAAGCATATTTAGTTGCTTGCTTGTAGTATTTCTCAAACAAGAAAACGCTTATTCACTAAAATATGTGCAGAATAGGAGTAAATCGTTTTCTTTGATATTGCAGAGACTCTTTTCTCACCATTAACCAAACCACAGCTAAAGATTATTTCATTGAATGTCACTTTTAATGTCCGACTACTTTTCAGTTCAGGTAATTGCTCGTCCTGTTACAAGTTTAATATTTTCTATGCTCCAAGGGTAAGTTTTTTCAAATGGCAAACTTGCATTTGTACCCCTGACTTTCGTGTATAGTGACGTTGAAAAATATGCCAGCATATTATATTGAAATATAAAATAAAGCTAAAGTGAACAAAGGTGGAAACATCCGTCCAATAAAATATGAACCAATAGGAGGGGGGGGGGGAGAAGAAAAATATTAAAGGAATGAGAATGCAAGCAGAGTACACTGTAACAAACATAATACTGTTTAAAGAGGAATAAGTATATAATTAAATGTTGTACAAAGCAAATATTACACACAGCAAGAGAGAATATAAACACGTCCAGAAATGTGAAGATACAACCAGGAGTTGATGTGGGTCGGTCATTAATAGATTTCCAGATTGAGACAAACAAAAGAAAACCAATCACATACAGAGCGAGTGTACGATGCTGGGGGAAACTGGTGCACACAGAAGAGGCAGCCAAGCAAAAACTATAAAATAATAGTCTAACTATTGCACGGACGAGGACTTTGTAATTGAAGAGCCAATCAGAGTAAATAAAAGTCCGTCACGATTGTCAATAAAATAAATCAGAAACCGGTGCCTATAGCAGAAACTGAAAGAAAAATAGAAAAAGAGCGTTGAATAGAAATTTGTTTTGGCCGGGAGGAGAATTTGAGACGAGGTTCACTGGGGCTCTGCGCGTCATCCATCTGTTTTATCACGACGGGAAATCTGTCTCAGAAATGTAATGGGGAGAAACTCGTAAAAGCTTAAGCGAATCCGAGGGAATCATCAGTGATACGGGAGACGAACCCGAGGCAAATATATATGATAAAACAAAGGATTTTAATTGGATGAGTGAGTGAGTGGAGTTTAAGGGCCCTTCGACAATGAGGTCATTTGGACCCGGGAGAGTTTAGCATGCATAGAATCGACGCTGGTGTATGGAGAACGAGAGAACTCAATTTGTGTGGAGTAGACAGAGGGGTCATCTTGGAAAAGGAATTATTATTATTATTATTTATTATTATTTGTCTTTCCTTCCATACGTTCCGACAAGGGGATGTTCATTCCTGAACAGAACATCTTTCCTCACACCACACCAACAAACACCCGCAAAATACCACGTCAGTAGGAGGAAAGTAACGCAGTTTGGTTTATTCTGGCAAATATGCCCCTAGAAAATTGCATAAAAGATTACTGTACCTGTATAACAAGTGCTGGGAAAAGAAACAAATACCCCAAGAATAGAAGATAGAAAATGTGATATCAATATTTAAAAAAGTAGAAAGAACAAGGCCTGAAAACTATAGAAGGATCAGTTTATTTGTGCTGACTACAAAATATATGCCAAATAAGTATACGGTTAAACAATATAACATATGCAATACACCTAGAAGAACAAACGGATTTTAGAAGAGGAAGAGGCACCATTGATAATATTTTTACTCTGAAACAAATTATAGAAAAAATAATAGAACAAAATTTAGAGATGCACTTACTATTTATTGACTATTTTAAAGCTTTTGACAAAGTATCGCGAACAATACTATAGAAGAGTTTCAAAGGTACAGGCATACCTCTACAACTAATTGAAGTTATAAAAAATATGTACACTGATACAAAAATAAAAAGAAGTAAGAGAGAACCAGTGGCAGTTAATTGTGTTGTAAGACAATGTCGACCCTCTTTAATTCGTACATTCACGAAATAGTAATTATTTGGTCAAATAAAATTAATGGAGGTATCAATATATCAGAACTAAAACTGAAAACTATGTTACATGCAGATCATCAGATACTGATGGCCACAAATGAAGATGACCTGCAGAAAAAACTACACTGTTTAAATAAAATTGCTATCAATTATGGAATGAAAATATTGGAAAATAAATCCAAAACCATGACTTTTACATGAATGAATCCTGTTAGACCAAAAATACTGTAGATAGTATAATAACTAACCAGCTATCACACTTCAAGTGTATAGCATATAATGTGTGGTATCAGAGAGAAGCTGATGTCATAGAGCAGGGGCGGGAAGAATAGTGTCTGCTCCGAATCCAATGTGCACGCAACCCGTGTTACATTCTTGCTGGTTAGAGGTTCTCGCTTCTTAAACTAATGACAGTGGTGGATTGATAATTAACGGTCAGCGCGTTTGTTTCAAACAGGAAAGAGGTGCTCATACTTTTATTATGTGAAATCGGAATTACACACGTTAATAATCATCCGAACATTTCAGAAGTCGTTCAAGCTCTGACGTAATATCCGTAACAGCAATACGCAGTTGCGCCGAGAGATGGTCATGTGAAACGCGAGATCTCACTTTTGAGTTTGCTATGTTCATCAGAGAATAAAAATGGTTCACAGACATATTTTGATGTAACAGAAGCAGCAAATTCTCTCAGACCAACATATTTTACTTTACCCAGTACTTTGAATACGTCTGTGTCAAATAAACCTCTCCACTTGTTTTTGTCACTAAATCTGTGTGTATATCTATGAGTTCGCTTTGCAAGTTAAGCCTTACATTGACTACATCTACAGTAAAGGGTTAACAAACATTAAAATGTCATTCTCAAGATTCCTGAAATCGTGGGATCTATGTGAAATGAGTTCAGTTTTTAATACCTCAAAAATGGGAACACTACTAGTTTATCCTCTGGAACAGTACCAAGTAATTTTATACATAAGTATTTCATAATGTAATTTGTTAATAAGAGAGTTTTCACATAGCGTAGTATGTTTGTTATGTGTGCACTCTAAACCTTCTAGAAGTTTGGCACATTCTAAATCTGTAACCATAACAAAGAAACAACAAAAACAGTAATAAAATAATAATAATAATAATAATAATAATAATAATAATAATAATAATAATAATAATAATAATAATAATAATAATAATAATAATAATAATAATAAATGATAATAATAATAATAATAATAATAATAACAATAATAATAATAATAATACTAATACTAATAATAATAATAATAATAATAATAATAATAATAATAATAATAATAATAACAATAATAATAATAATAATAATAATAATAATAATAATAATAATAATAATAATAATAATAATAATAATAATAATAATAATAATAATAATAATAATAATAATAATAATAATAATAATAATAATAATAATAATTATAATAATAATAATAATAATAATAATAATTATAATTATAATAATTATAATTATAATAAAACTAATAATAATATAATGCCAATAGCAATAATAACAATAACTAAAAATGAGAATAAAATAGAGCAATAACATGAATAAGAAATGAAGGAATGCCAATGAAACATTACGTGCACTCATATTTGCATATTTTGTTACGACAACTTACAATCTGTAATCTGTAATTCTAGGCAATAGCAGAATACATAGGAGTGAGTTTATTCCCTGGAAAATAAAGTCCCTATAAGCAAAGTGGAAAATATTCAAAGACTGTTATTGTCTATTATCACGTGCTACACACGATAGTTCAAGCCTTGGAAACTACCTCACATCGCTCGTCTTCTCTTACAAGCAGAACGCCACTGCCATCCACTTCATAGGAATCGCGCCATTGCGTTCTGCAACTATTTTAACGCACGAAGGGTTATCTACTTACAAGAATGCCAGATAAGATGGGCCACCTGGTACATATATCCAGCTCTTACTTTATAAGGAGGACTTCCCAGACATTTTATTTATCATATATCATAAACACGTGGTTCTTTAATAAATAATGTAATGGTATGTCAGAAAATCAGATATTTTAAAACGTTTTCCGTGTAAAGAATAGTTTGCGATGAGGGATTTGTTTTTAAAAATCTTCGTGTGACCTCTTTGGAGCATGCTGAACTTAAATACCAAGTTTGGTATATGATCAACTTTTATTTTTGAGCTATGCTGTTCAGACAGTCAAGCAAGCAAGCAAGCAAGCACGCAGACACACACACACACACACACACACACACACACACACACACACACACACACACACACACACACACACACACACACACACGTCTTTTTCTTTTCTTAAACTCTTTATCTCCTGTGAAATCTAGGTATTGAATTTTTGGGTGGAATACAATACTTCCTTTACTTACTATAAGTACGGAATAGAGAAAGAAAAAGCAGTTACTAATTGCGGAAGTGAAGCTGTGCAGTGAGCAACATTTGCACCTGTGAGGTAGGCAACACTTGGTTAAGAGCGGCGTATATGGTTCCGTATCCCTTCAGGGACAGACTGCGGTTACTCGCGCGGCAACAGGTAGGTATCTCCTGTATCTTCTGTGGTAAGATGTCATTGCTGTTAGGTAATGAGGGTCACTCCGGAGGTTTTAGCAGCTGTCCAGATTAACTTAGTTTCAACTTTTACAGCTACTCAGACTATTCTCTCTAATGTGCACATGTATAGCTTTTTTGGTCGATGGTATCCTTTTACGAACTTATTTCCTTCATGACATGCTTGGGAAATTCATTTCAAAAATGTAACTTATCCAGCTCTTGCTGTTTTTAGTCTATAGGCGCTACTCGTGCCATAGTTATAATCTTTTTTATGCTTTTGTTATATACTCATACTTTTAATTAAAACTTTATCATTCTTAATATGCATATAATTCTCGCCTCATGTTGATTTTTACATTAGTATTAAAGGATCCTGAGACTGAGTTTTAAATTGTCTACATTTTTATAGCTATAAAATCAATACTTCGCACACTTAAAGGTGTTTATGTTATAAACTAATACACAAAGTTCTAGCACAATCTGTTTAGTTTTGAGGGAGTCAATTATTCAATTTATTCACAATGCAAAAATACTTTAATATTCAAAATGCTCCTGCGCATCAAAAACTAAAGTACCTCAACAATTTTATTATGTTACAAATCTAATTGCCCAACAAACACCACCATTCTCTGGCAGGAAGAAACAATAATTACTTTTAAAGTAATTGATTTCATTGCTTTGATACATATTGAACATATTTTTTAAAATCTTGTGTGTATCTCATTTTTTGAAGCTAAAACAATTTTAAGATTTTGAAAAAAAAAAAAAAAAAAAAAAAGGCTGAAGTTTAAGTCACATAAATGAAGCACACCCTGGAAAAATTCTAGGAGCATAGCAGAAAATTTAATGGGAATGGAGCAAATACTTATTAAAAATGTAACGTTGAGAAAAACCACGTGCATCATTATAGTGAGTAAGACTACTTGTTTGACCTAAACTTGCCCTGCTGCATATGTCACACAGCCCACTTCTGTCTAATCATCTCTCTACTCAGATTCATTGGTTGCCTTTGAGCCCTTTTTGGTCCATATTTTTTGTTCAAATGCTGCCGAAAATTTAAGCAGAAAAACGGCGTTAAAATGTAGCGCACAGAGCATTTAAAGTCTGTGCTAGACCTTTCAAAATGGTGGAGTCTAAAAACTTTTACTACCAAGCGATGACTGAAAGTTTGGGGAACATTTATATGCATAAACCTAAAAATCGTCAATTTGACAAATTTTCAGTCATTTTTGAGTCCCTCCCCTTTACCGGTGAAACTGGCTGAATGACCTTCATCTCATTCTTCTCAACTAACGATTTTTGGAGTAAAGCTTACCTTGATTTGGATTTATTAGAAAGTAATGAAGCATATCCTGTTTGTTATGGGTCTACAGTTTCATACTCGAAAGTGTTCTGCCTTGATAGCAACTTCAAGGTTTCCTTGCACCAGGCGAAGGCAATCGGTAGCAATACATCTTGGCGATCTTCAATCGATTTGGGGTTTATTTGAAAATAATAATGTTAATAAAAGAGGCATTCATATGCGGTGTTTTTACTTTCTCTGCCACGATCCTGTAGTAGAAAGACAAAGCAATGTACAATGGAACTTGCATAATTCGAATCTTTATAATTCGAAACCGTCGTTAACTCGAAGAGTTTTAAAACAATGTAAAAAACTCGCATGTACTTCGAATTTCACTTTCCTTTACTTGGAGGTTTTGTTCAGCGATGTCAGGCGAAAGTCAATCTAAACATGGAAATTTTATACAACTTCTTTTTCAAATTATCTGAAGAATAAGAAGACAATTTGAAACAGTGCCTCGAGTGAAAATGCAAACAGTTGAAAAAGAGCGAGACAACCGGAAAATCCTGATGGATGTGTGTACCCATACTGCTAACATTTCAATTTTAGACGTAACCTTAGTAATCCGAATTTTTGGATTTCACCTTTAAGGGCTTAAGAACAAAATGTTTTAGATAAAATTCCATGTGTTTCTGTGAACAGCATAACTCTAAAACAAAATATTCCATAAATACCAAACTTAGTATTAAGTTTAGTATCATCTAAAGATGGGACACAAAAATTTTCAAACCACCTTTACATGGAAAAATATTCGATATTTTCAATTTTCTTAAAAATGGCTCTAACCATTTGTATTAAGATGCCATGTTTAAGATATTTATATCATAAATGAAATGTAATACTTGATTTTTCTAGGAAGAGCCTTCGAAGTCTTCTTCACTTGCAAGGAATGCTGTATGATTTTGTATGATGCACAAACCTTAAGAGACAAAAACACTAAAATGCAGATATCTTAAAACAGCGGTCGGCAAGTATCGGACTTATGACGTTGGAGCGGGCAAACGCTGGCGGAGCAATTAGTGAGAATACACGAGCAGTGCAAATACACCACATGTAATGCAGTGGCGGCTCGTATTGCTTTATTTGTTACTAAAAGTAATCTAATTCTGGATGATTCAGAATCAAATATCAAATGTTGGTCTATGATGAGTTAGAATTTATATTATTTTTGTTAATAATAAACACATTAACCGGGGGTTCATTCAGTGACGCAACTTTCCAAGAGTCCTGGACAATAGCTACTATATTATATTTAACAAACGTGTTTTTCGTGTTTAGGATAGCTGAAGAGAGGAGTCCATTAGGATAAATAAATAAATAATAAATAAGTAAATGAATGAATTGCTGAATGAATGAATGAATGAATGAATGAATGAATGAATGAATACATAAATGTTAAGTTTCCAAACGAAGGTACCAAATCCTGGCTGCGCTACTGGTTTCTCAACTCGCACAATTACACAGTACAAAGGCTGTTTTGTTCAGTGGAGGGGTAGCGCCAGACCCTCCCCTACTCTGCTCTTTGAAGCAGGTGCACTGAGGAAAGAGATAATCTTCTCCATGGAATGACGTCACAGAGCCAGAGACCTGCCTATCCCTGTCTTAAAATACGCAATTTATTTGGAATAACTATTTTCCGACATTTCCGTTATTATTGGTTTGAATGTTTTAATAATTTCGTCATTTTATGTAAAGTGCTGTCACTATTCAGTTGTTTCTCGCGAATCGCGGAAATGCCATGGAATTTTAAGGCCGGCATATAGCGTCCCACTTTAAAACATCTTATTGTCTATTTCGTTTCTTCTATCCCCCTTGTGCCTACAACGAAATGTGTCACGAGACTTTCTGCAAAGAGGTCGTGGGTTTAAACCCGGCGGAGGGCGATTGATTTTTTCGGGCGTAAATATCCTTAACATGACTTCCTTTGGAAGGGGAGTTAGGCGGGTGGTCCCATGTCGTAGATTTGTGGCTCGTAAAAGAACCTCAAGCCTAATAAAGAGGCCTCTGAGGAAAATTAAGTGAATTTTCATGCCCAATATAGCAGTTCATAAATAAAAACTAAATTTCATTTTCGATTAACATGAAATAGAAAGAAAAAAAGAAGCTTACGTAAGAACAGTTCGTAGGAGCTATACAAGTATTAGAGGTGTGAGTGAGCAGATTTCGCGTGATGGTAGAGTCAAATATGACGAATAAAAAAGACCAACAACAAATCCATCTATCGTGAAAGGTAAAGAAGATAATTAAACATTATTGAATAATACATTATCTGCACAGTCTGGTAATAGAGTGGCGAAAGTTTTGCTTACTAATGCATCTTCTGCTTCCATGTATACGTTCACACCTACGACTAGTGAAATTCCAAAGTAGACCAGATCTTGAAAACTGGTTTGGGCAGGTATGTTTGTTATCAGCTACTGCGAGTAACGAGGTAAGGGTGGTTTTCTTTTGAGCTTTCCAAGCAAATAGTTTTATTCTCAACATTCCTGGTCCTCCACTCAACACATGCGCCTAAGCTGTGCGCTTATTACCAAACGTACGTTCACAGATTTATTGCAATACATCTAAGTATTAAAAATGGAAAACACATGAATAACGCATCTCTTGAAGCTTTGCTAGTCTAAGCTAATTGCAGAAGTAAACAATAAAGGAGTGCTGGCATAATGTAATCAAATATTCAACCAATTTTATCTGTTATTTATGCAACCACGCACTATAGATGAACATAGTTGAGGGAATTATGTTTCAGCTTAATGAAAAGGAGTCGCAGTTAAAGTTTGCGCACTCGTGCCCCTAACACTGTTTAAAATCATAGTGTGTAGATAAATTCATATGAATAAAACAATAAGATTTTTAAGGTTTATACTGACAAGTCATTTTGATAGTTCAACCAGCTGTTAATGTGCATATAGGTGAACACCATTACTTATAACAAATATAATATGCAATATATCGTGTTAAATGTATTATTACTTATAGAATTTTCACCCGATTCTGTTATAAACTAAATATCACTTTTGTTATTGCTAGTAATATTAGCAGCCAAATACATAATAAACGCATTACGTGCTCTATACTCTTAATGGTTAGTCCTTGTTCACACCTAACAGGTTCTTTTGATATTGTAAGCAACTTAGTTACGTTTAACTATCCCAATTGCTCGCAAAACGAGCCCTATTATGCAGGAAAAGCTTAAGAGGAGAGTAGTTCCATAAATCTGAAAGCAAAATAGACCGCCTGTCGCCAAGGATATCCCGTCAGTAATATATGCATTCGTACTAAGCCCTTTGAAATCCCTTTTGGGGAGAACAAATCATATTTCAACCACAACTGTACCTTTTTCTAAGCGATTCAAATTCAAGGGTACTTTATAGTGATCAGTTATTATGTATTTACAAATTATGTTGAGATTTGACTGAAGAGCCATTCACGCTAAAGCACCCACGTGTGCACACAGTTTTGTTCGTCCGTTCTGCTCTCTACCCTGAAGTGCCAAGTTACACACCTGATGCTAAAGATACCGATGGGAAAGTGCTGAGATGCTAAAGGAAACTGCTGCTTTTGTACAGGAATCGACGTGTTACGATGATCAGAAACCGTATGTGAAGCAGCTGAGATAACGAAATCTTACTTTACACATCAAGGTGAACGTTGAGAGTCACTTAACTTGTTTCATCCACTTTCAAACTACCAGATGAAAGCAAAATATACGTATTCGAAAGGAGCAAGTAGGCGGTAGAAGGTAGAAGCAAGGAAACAAGAAAGCATCGTATAACAGTTGGTGTAAGTTGTAAGACTTTCAAACTACACATATGCACCTTTTAAGTGTTGGTGTTACTCATATAAAATTATTATTCCACCCAGTTTAAATTAATAAAAATAAACCATTTTTATACAGAATCATTTTAATAACAGTCTTCTTTAAGAGCGACATAAAATATTTCAAAGAAAATTTGTTTGGGTCCAAGGAGGCCAGAATGAGACGTTGATAGTTTTTTTTAAGGTCAAGAGATGAAGGAGATAAAGAGTTACAGTAAAACCTGCCTTCAATTGACCCTTTATTAAGCACAAATCTGCCTTAAACAGAAATATTTTGTGGTACCATGAATTTAGAGTTGAAAAACATGCTAATTCCATTTGTTAAACAGAAACTGTCTTACGTGGACTACGGAAATCAAAGTACGCCTTTTAGTGGAACATTTCCAGTTTCGGAATACAAAGTTTAGAAAATGTTCAGGCACAAAACTACATCAATGAAGATGCCAATTCCAATGCCATGGAATATGTCAACATAGACAGTGATGTGCAAACTGAAACAGACACAGTTGATGTAGATAGCTCCTTCAAGTACGAATAGAATCACAGTGTTTAAGGGCCATAAAAGTTCATTGAATGTTAGCAGCAGGTAAACACTTTTCATCATAAAAACTCATTTTAACAACCGACTCCCCTAAATGGAGAGAATTGATATTGTGATTTATTTGTATTTTTTCTTTGTGATTTATCGACGTTTTCATTCATGCCATCACGTTGTGGACCATTTTGAAATTGACTTGTTAATGCAAATGGGAGTATTTGCTTACTGGTGTACTAGCTGTTTGCAGTATGTTGCATAGCACTAAATTAGGAATCAGTGTTATTCGTCTTCTATCTACTTGAATGATAACTCAAATAAGATAATAGCTGTGGTGACGTTTATTTCAAACTATTGCTGAAATTTGGGACATTATATTAAAACAAATAGCTTACTTTTTCAAAAATGTGCAACTTTTGACAATAATGAAATCATTTGTTCCCTCAAATCATTGAAATTAACAATGCAATACAACTGTACTTATCATTTTTCAATAAATTGCTAATTAGCCTTTACTCATTTCTTTCCAACAACAAAATCTCAACAAGTCCTGAAATTCCTTAGATGCGTTCCTGTTTACATTCTCTACTGGTAAGTAGGGGAAATATTGTATTCCACCCAAACATTTGATGTCGGGATTTCACCGGAAATATATGTTTTGAGACCCCCTGAATCCAAAAAAAAAGCATTTTTAGAAAAAGGTCCGTGTGTGTGTCTGTGTGTCAGTCTGTGTGTCAGTCTGTGGATAGCATAACTCAGAAACGAAAAGTCGGTTAAAAACCAAAGTTGGCATTTAAGTTTAATGTCTTTCAAGGATGCGACACAAAGATTTTTAAGAAAATTGCTCTAACCTAAACTACCCTTTACATGGAAAATTGTTTGAAAACTTCGAGTTTCTTGTAAATGGCTCTAACAATTTTGAGTAAAATGCCATATGTTTGAAATATTTTTATGGCAAATGAAATGAGTATCTTAAATTTTTTGGCTATAACCCATGTAGTCCTATTTACTCTGGATGACTTTTGCATAACTGGTAAACCGTAGGAGATAGACCAAATCTTACTATACAAAAAATGTGGATTTTGCTAAAATACAAACTTTGTCTAAATAAATTTTTTGTAGGGTGAACCATTTCGGAGATATTGCTTGTTATTTGTGTTAGTTTTGTAGAACTTACTTCTGTCAAATGGAGCATCGTTATTCATTTTTATATGTTAACCGTGCAAAGAGAAAGGAATTTGAAAGTTTTTTGAAAAATTTGACTATTACTCAAAGCCTACTGTATTCCCCTATTCTCTGTGTACCTACAAGAAGATAAACAACAAGATAATTTCTGAAAATGTTTATCTGAACTAACTCGAAGAAGATATAGGAATAAGAGAGTGCAAGAATGGTTAGGACAAGAGTAGAGAAAGTCATGTGTGTGAAACACATCAGATTTTTACTTCTGTAACACAGGCCTTCGTTTCGAACTTTCGATGACAATTGAGATGCAGTACATATCACACATTTCTCATTGTTGATTTCTTGTGTAAGTATTACTGTGTGCGCCATTGTTGATGCTTCAGAATATATGTAGTATAGTAAATCTGGATTTAGTTGTCATAACAAAATACTGTTTTGCTATACTATTCTGAGATTTTCAAAAGCACCCAGTCCCATTTAGATCAAGAATTATCTAAGTGGTAGAATTTTGTCGGCGTATCTTGTAATTAATTTGCTGTCATGCTGGAGAATTCCTAATAATCGTTTCAGTCGATTATGATTCTTAGGAAAATGTATTATTTGAATTTATTTTATTCACTCAGGAACAGCTTTATCCTTTCTTGCGAAATTACATAACCAAAACATTTTTTCTGTCTGTGCTTACAGATTTACACTTTTCTGTCATACTAAATTCATGTACTCTCGACATACTGTGCTACGAATCCTTCTACTATGTTGCCAAATACAAACTAGTGTTCGTGGTAGTGCACTGTTAGTCGTAGACAGCCCAAACGCACATTTCGAAAGAATGTGGGTTCGGTCTTGATGACTGAGATATATATTTCCTAACATCAGGATGTAAGAGTGTCTGCCAAAATGATGAGGCTAAATCAATACTAGTAAAATACTTCGCTTCTTTAGCCAACATAGTACATGATTAATGCCTTCCGGTTTAAAATTGTGATTTTGGTGTGAACTAAATGTTCTGGCATATTTTGTCAACTTCAATATATTCATTTCTGGTTTATGGATCCAACAAGTGGCACTGACGAATTCTGATTTCGATACCTCTAAAACGTTATCTTTCAACATTTGGTGAATTATGGTGCCTGCTTCCGCTCTGATTGGATTTGGGATCGCTCAAGGTTTGTGATTAAATGGTTTCAAGCCTGAAATTGCATCCGCAAACATTACAAGCTCCAGGTACCTTGCTGAATATATGTACGATTTTTACAAGTACCTTTTCCAGCTGTCGTTTTTGTTGGAAATCTAGATTTTATTTTCCTCTACTTTTTCTTCTATAACCTTCCTGGTGGTTCTGGTTTTCATTGATGTCGACTTTGCTGTGTGATACATATTATGCTGAGAGCATTTCTATAGTTGTCTCTAACGCATGATGCGCAATGTATTTCGTACTTGATTCTTCATGACATAGGTAATTGGCATTTGATGGTGATGGTTTATCATTTGATTCAATCATCTATGCGGCATGATTTGCCTACTGCAAATTCCTCTTATATTATAGTAAGGGAAATATGTCCACATCTCTCACTACTACCTTTTGCTCATCAAAGACTAGCTTAGGACATCACATCCTAATGTCATATCTGCTTGTAGTCTAGATACTACCAATGAAATAAATTCATACTTCCATTAATCTATTGTCGCATTTAACATCACTGGTATTTGATGCGACATGCTTTCCGCCTAGAACAGTACAGTACACATTACACACTGGGGGATATTGTAGATGCCTGTTCGACTGGCATAAATCTATGAACCATTTCTCGCTGCTTACAGATGTTGATGCACCGCGGTCTATCATTACATTACAAGTGTAATTTGTCTCAGTCGTTATTTGCGGAGTATTTAATAGTTCGAACTGCATATCTAAGGTATATGCACTTCTCTGTTTCCTATTCACCTTAATGATATTGCATATAGTTAAGGGACTCCATGTGTCGGAATTACGTAAGTCGAGGTTACTGTTAGAAGACTTGACATAATCTCAGTTTTCCTGTAAGATCATTCCAGTTCTCATTGGAATCGTAAGTTATAGCCATGTGATTGCTTAAAATTTCCTTTTCATTATTTAGTGCATCCTCATTGCCATTATACACGTTGTTATTTACATTTCAGGGCACTTGATGAACATGAATGTGTCCACAAATACTTGAAACGTATTTGATTTTTCGTTTGTTTGGTTTGGTTTTTCGATTATGACTTCCGAATTGTTTGCCAATTTCTTCTCCAATTTTACTTTGGTTATCTGGTACTTTGGTAACCAAGTGTTGTGCACACATTTCAGTTCCCAGTGTTTATAAGCTTTCATTTACTACTGCAATTTCCTTAACTTAGTATCAGCTATGGTATCACAATTTGATTTTAACTTATATATCCTTATTTATAGTTACATTAATAATTGTACAATCTTCCCTAATTTCATGAGTTCGTTTTGAAACATATGCTTAATTTCAGTAATTGTCTGTCTGAAATTTAATTTTCTACGGTCTAATTTCTTCTATTCTGTAATTTATATCAGCTGCTAACTGGCTTTGCCTGTTAATTTCAGTAGCGAGCTGATCTTGTTTCTTTGACATTCCCCTAGCTATTTCTACATATCTGATCACTGGCTAACTTGTCTTGTTTTTCAGTGATTTTCCCAGCTATTTCTTTCTGTTCCCTAGCCATTTTTTTCCGTTCATTTGTTATCTTCCTTTCCATCTGTCTTAAAAAAGCGATTAAGTTTAGATTATCCTGGCTAATATTATTCTTTTCTGCCCTAATCTCATTATTTGTATTCTCTGGAGATCCATTTCGCTTTCATTTTCTTTACTCATCTTCTTAGCTTTAAGTTGGACTATCCTATCACTTCTTAAATGCATGCATTATTGTTAAATTTAACTACAGCTTTCTGCAAGATGTACAATTTTTAAATTTTGACTGTTTTCAAGTCTTTAACTTGCTACTTAGGTTTTTAAGTTTTAAATATCATCGACGTCTTCGTTCTTCTCTTCCTTGTGGTCCATGGGTTATGTTGGAGGGCCTCGATGACATTGTGAACTTGAAGGCATCAGATTATCTAGACGTTCTGTACAATTTATGTGCATTTTACTTTCCAAGAAAATATTTCAAACATATGCTATTTTAATCAAAATCGTTAAGATCAATGTCTGAGAAAGTGTGAAATAAAGACAATTATTGAAGTGTTTAGGATGGGGAAATTTAATGAAAACTTTCGCCTTACGCCGTTAAAGGTATCTGACTTAATAATAAACTATAGACTTTGCTCACCTTTTCATTTGTGAGCTAGGAGAGGGTTGCATAATTTGTACCATCACCTAAATTGTACCATCTTCTTAAAAATTAGTTCCTTGATAAATGCTGCCATCTCTATCAAGCATTATTAACTATACTTACACACACGCCATTTACTGAGAGAAGGAGCCTATGAGTTGAGTTGTGCGGATACGAGGTGAACGAACTTGCTTTAGATAGTTTCAATCTAATTTTTCGGTTACCTGCCTAGAAGAAATACTTCGCAAAGCTAAGTGAAATTCCACAATGCTATACATCATTAACAACTACACTAACATACTGTAATTCTCACAGCGTTACATGCTTGTGTCAAAAATCATCAAACTGCAAGAATTCAACAAAGAGAACTTGTAGAAGTTGCCTATTTTGTACCGGCTTCAGTTCGCTGTAACGTACCAGTGTAATATAGGGAACTTTGAGTATACATTTATGTATGACAGTGACGTATGAAAAAAAAACATGTGATTCAATAATTGATCAATTATAAGTTATTATCTTCCATTTTAGCATAAATATAATGAACTAATTTTTATTTAATACAATAAAACACATTCATTTCTAGATTTTTAAATAAGTCAGTCAGTCTTTCATTAAAAATAATAAAGCTTATTATATACAATATTATAAGTGCACAATATTTTATATTTAAAGGTTCTAGATTTCATATTCTGGTATATTTAATTGTCTTCCTCTGTAACAAATTATGAACATATCTATTTAATTTTAGTAGCGCAACTAAGTGGCAATATGGGGGTGGTCACAGGATCAACTAAGTCTTGCTGTCGCTGCATATGTGCATGGCGATCATGGAATACATGAATCTGCTCGAATGTATAATGTGCTAAAGTCTACAATTCTAAAGCACGCTGGTTGCTAATAGAGATGTGAGATCTTTGGGTAAACCACAGTGTGCAGGAATAATAAAATCGGTAAAAATAGCATTTCTGTACTAACTGCAAAGGAAAATAAATTGTTTGTGCAAACAGAATGTATATGGTACAATTTAGGAACCCAGTTGTCTAATTTGTACCAATAGCAGACATTTAGAAACCTGAGCATCATGACTTTATCTTAACTTGAAATAAACTTTCGTTTTAAGAAAAGTCACCGTAACATATTTGGAATTAAAATACCGTTATTAAAATAATTCAAATGTTGTCAGTTAAAGTTAGGAAAAATGAAATGTGTAAATTGGCACAAATTAGGTAACTCTCCCCTACTAGTGTTCACAGAAACCAACATACATACTGACTTTTTTTGTGAAAGCGTGATCCGCAACAGATCAGAGGGCCTCAAAATGAGCATTTTCAGTGAAATACACAGATCGTAGTTTTCGATCAAAAGAAATACTCTAATTTAGATGAGCAGTGGAGAAAGTGTAAATGGTTAATTTTTTTGACAATTTTGAACCCAGAGACAGTGAATAAAAAAGTGTGAAATGACGCTCAAATGAGCTCAGGGTTCACTGAATTGAGGGATACTCGATATTTGTCTAATAAGGATAAGAGGAAAGAAAACTTATCACGGTCATTCTCCCCATCTGGATTCTAACTCATGTCTTCCAGGCTGGAGGGCAGATGTGCTTCCCCAACAGGAAGTGACAAAAGCATTATGACACGGCTCTTTTGTTTCATTTTGCACGTATAATGGAAGCTCTCAAGGCTGTTACTGAGAGTTTTTTGAGAAAATTGCTCAAGTCTGGGCTTTTAAAACTTTCTCTTTCACGTGTGTGGATGAGCGTGAATTATTCCACAAAAATAATTCTATGTCGACATTTCATCCGAAACACGGATTTTGAGGTCCCTGAATTAAAGACATTTTTATAAAAAGGCGTGCGTGCTTCTATGCGAACAGCTAATTCAAAAACGAAAGTCGTTTAAATACTAAACTTGGTATTTTAGTTCTCTATCTTACTAAGTGTGACACAAAGGTTGCAAGAAAATTCTCCCACCCCAAACTACCCTTTACACAGAAAATATTTAGAAATTTTTTTCTCTTTCAAAAATGGCTCTATTGATTTTGATTAAAACCCAATAAGTTAGATACCTGTATGACAAATGAAATGTATAACCTGAGATTTCTGGGAATAGCCTCTTAAATGCCCTTCATTCTGAACGACTTCTATAACTGATAAATCGTAAGAGTGAGCGAGTGAGTGGGTGAGTGAGTGAGTAAGTGAGTGAGTAAGTGGGCGCGTGAGTGAGTAAGTGGGCGCGTGAGTGAGTGACTAAGTGGGTAAGTGAGTAAGTGGGCGCGTGAGTGGGTGAGTAAGTGAGTAAGTGGGCGCGTGAGTGAGTAAGTGGGCGCGTGAGTGGGTGAGTGAGTGACTAAGTGGGTAAGTGAGTAAGTGGGCGCGTGAGTGAGTAAGTGGGCGCGTGAGTGGGTGAGTGAGTGAGTAAGTGAGTGAGTAAGTGGGCGTGTGAGTGAGTAAGTGGGCGCGTGAGTGGTGAGTGAGTGACTAAGTGGGTAAGTGAGTAAGTGGGCGCGTGAGTGAGTGACTAAGTGGGTGAGTAAGTGAGTAAGTGGGCGCGTGAGTGGGTGAGTGAGTGACTAAGTGGGTGAGTAAGTAAGTGGGCGCGTGAGTGAGTGAATGGGCGCGTTAGTGGGTGAGTGAGTGACTAAGTGAGTGAGTAAGTGAGTAAGTGGGCGCGTGAGTGGATGAGTGAGTGAGTGAGTTAGTGAGTGAGTGAGTGAGTGAGTAAGTGGGCGCATGAGTGGGTGAGTGAGTCAGTGGGTGAGTGAGTGGGTGGATGAGTGAGTGGATGAGTGAGTGGGTGAGTGAGTGAGTGAGTGAGTTAGTGAGTGAGTGAGTAAGTGGGCGCATAAGTGGGTGAGTGAGTCAGTGGGTGAGTGAGTGAGTGGGTGGATGAGTGAGTGGATGAGTGAGTGGATGAGTGGGTGGATGAGTGAGTGGATGAGTGAGTGGGTGAGTGAGTGAGTGAGTGGGTGAGTGAGTTAGTGAGTGAGTGAGTAAGTGGGCGCATGAGTGGGTGAGTGAGTCAGTGGGTGAGTGAGTGAGTGAGTGAGTGGATGAGTGGGTGGATGAGTGGGTGGATGAGTGGGTGGGTGAGTGAGTGAGTGAGTGGGTGAGTGAGTTAGTGAGTGAGTGAGTAAGTGGGCGCATGAGTGGGTGAGTGAGTCAGTGGGTGAGTGAGTGAGTGGATGAGTGAGTGGATGAGTGGGTGGATGAGTGAGTGGATGAGTGAGTGGGTGAGTGAGTGAGTGAGTGGGTGAGTGAGTTAGTGAGTGAGTGAGTAAGTGGGCGCATGAGTGGGTGAGTGAGTCAGTGGGTGAGTGAGTGAGTGAGTGAGTGAGTGGATGAGTGGGTGGATGAGTGGGTGGATGAGTGGGTGGGTGAGTGAGTGAGTGAGTGGGTGAGTGAGTTAGTGAGTGAGTGAGTAAGTGGGCGCATGAGTGGGTGAGTGAGTCAGTGGGTGAGTGAGTGAGTGGATGAGTGAGTGGATGAGTGGGTGGATGAGTGAGTGGATGAGTGAGTGGGTGAGTGAGTGAGTGGGTGAGTGAGTTAGTGAGTGAGTGAGTAAGTGGGCGCATGAGTGGGTGAGTGAGTCAGTGGGTGAGTGAGTGAGTGGGTGGATGAGTGGGTGGATGAGTGAGTGGATGAGTGAGTGGATGAGTGGGTGGGTGAGTGAGTGAGTGAGTGAGTGAGTGAGTGAGTGAGTGGGTGGGTGAACGAGTGGATCAGTGACTGAGTGGGTGGGTGAGTGAGTGAGGAGTGAGTGAATGAGTGAATGAATGAGTGAGTGAATGAGTCAACAGCTGTCCTTCAGGCTAAACCGTGAGAGATAGACAAAATCTCACTGCAGAAAAAAGTATAGAGCTTGTGAAAGCATACGATTTATCTCAAATACATTTTTTGTGAAGTTAACCATTTTTGAGACATTCCTTGTTATTGGTTTGACTTTCCAACAGCTATACTTTTCTGACATTGGAAGTTGTTATTCTCTCTCTCTCTCTCTCTCTCTCTCTCTCTCTCTCTCTCTCTGTCCTGGTCATGCAATGGAACGAAATTTGAAAGCCGTCAATAAGCATAGGCTGTTGTAGAATGGATGGAGAAAATGATGTGAAGTAACACATCAGATGCTTTTTGGAGTCAAATCTTTATTTTCGATGTAGTTCACTGAAGATATTTCCTATAACATAGCTATTTCCTAGGGCGTACAAAAGAACTATGCCACAGTAGCAATCTGGGATGTTGTAAGGAGGAAGTTTCAGAAGAGAACCTTATCTTACTTTCCTCATTTAACTTTATCAGCTTCCTGTAAGTCTTGTTTCACGCAACTCTATTCTATAGCTTGCTAAATGCAAGTTCATTGAAAGAATTCTACGACACGATTCCTTATTTGTAAATGAGACCTTCTGTAACATATCTACCGGATTCCTTTCTCTCTCTTCCTTCCGCCCTCCCTCCCTCTCTTGCTCTGTTAATTAAATTCTTAACATTTCACATTACCAGAAGTATCTTTCTTCCGCATTTTTATTACAATTGCCTTCCTACAGTAAGCAGGGAAATTGCATTCCACCCAAAAATTCGATATCAAGATTTCATGAGAAATACACTTTGATGTCCATTAAACCAAAAAGCATTTGCGCGCGCTCGTGTGTGTGCATTTATACAGAATAATTCAAAAACAAAACTGCGATTAGATACCAAACGTGGTATTTAGGTTCAATATCTTCCAACGGTGCAACACGAAGACTTTCCAGAAAATCGTCAACGAAACTACGCTTTACTTACAAAATTTGGTTTTATGTTAGTTTCTCAAAAGTGGTTCTAATGGTTTTCATTAAATAATCATATATTTAAGATAATCTGCATGAAAATAATATGTATGTCTTGAATGTTCTGGAAAAATCCTCTGAAGTGTTCTTCATTAGTAATAACTTTTGCATTAACCCTCCGTCGGGCGCAATATATCTGAGAGATACCTCTCCCACTTTTTTGAACAATATGACGCAACTGTTTATGCGAAATTAATGAAAGTCATTGTAGCTTCCTAAAACACACTGTAGCACTTCCTGGTTCATTATTGGCCAGCTGCTTGTTGTTTCCTTCGATTATCAAGCAAAAGTATCTGTGAGATACATTGCGCCCGCTCATGTACCTCATTGTTTCTGTGGTCTTTTTTTTTTTTTTTTTTTTTCTGCTGGTCACGTTTATACGTCCCATAATGTCTAAGAAGCAAGAAGTGTTCAATCTGTGCAAACGTAACGACCTACAGAAAGCTCTGGCAAGAAAATGAAGATAATAATGAAGATTTTGTTGATTATGAAAGTGACGCAGATTGCGAAGCTGCGACAGAAGTCCATGATGAAGATTCTTCAGGTCCTTCTACTGAAAATAAGCGCAAAGTTTGCAAGACTTACCTTGTAGAGTCAAAAAAGAAGCGACTTTCAAGATATTGCTGCAAGAAATGTGAAATGTACTATTGTTTAGAGCATGCCGGACAGGTTTGCAAGAAGTGTGCTGAGAATTTGCAGTGAAAACTCTCAAGTATATTACAGACACACGCACATACAATTTAGTTCAAATAACTGATTAATTGTAATAATGTTTTTAATTTCATAAAAACTGATGATGTTTATTGTTAACTTTATGTTCAAAAGTAGGAATAATTACCCTTTCACATTTTGTACATTCGCAGTATTAGTTTATTTTCTGCAACTTACACAACTCATGTTTTTGAAATTTAGTATGATGTACTGTAATACTGTGAAAATAAAATTTGGTATATAAAAATAACATAATTAAAACACAAGAAAATACAAATATTTCACATTTAGGAGGAGCTTCAGACAGCACAGAGGCAGATATGTACGTGGTATCTCTCAGATATATTGCGCCCGAACACGTAACAATAGGTATTGCGCCTGACGGAGGGTTAATGGTGAAGTATTATAACTATTTTAAGTTAGACAAAATCTTACAACTTGAAAACTATAATCTTTATATTATTATTTTTCTTTTTTCAAATTAATGTCCTCCAACGTAATATTATATCGGACGATGAATGAATGAAATGGGTGAAACGATTCTCAAATGAGTCCGAGGTCCATGGAGCTTTAAGTTACCCGACATTCTTCTTCTCAGGATAAGGGAAAACCTCGGAAAAAAACCTTACCCGAGATTCGAACTCAAGACCTCTTGAACGTGAGGCAGACACGATAACCCTCACGCTACCGAGATATACACCCTAAGACAAAAGAATGAGCAGACTCTGGAAGCGTATATTTGTCTAAGTGCAACCACTCGGCCATCCGCTCACATTGAATAATTGACACTCAATGAGAAATGACAACAGAACGACGCTAAAGGCACGCATTTCGTGACACCATTGTAAACCGGCCACAGAAACAAGTGAGTAGTTAGGGTTTAAGGGCCCGTCGACAGCTAGGTCATTAGAGCCCCGCCACGGAAACAAGGATTTAAGACAAGTATATGCTTCCAGAGTCTGCTCATTTGTTTTGTCTTAGGGTGTATATTGGATGATATATGAGTAAAGGAGTAAAACGTGGCCGCTCCGTAGCCGAGTGGTTAGACCATTTGCTTCTCACCAAAGTGGCCCGGGTTCGATCTCAGGCAACCGCATGTGGAATTTGTGGTGGACGGAGCGGTGCTGGGGCGGGTTTTCCTCCGGGTTCTCTGGTTCCCCCGCCATCTCATTCCACCGGTGCTCCATCTTCATTCCATGTATCATCAGTGTCACCACCTGCGGTGCCGTAGTAGTAAAAGTGGGCGTTAAACACTACAAAAAGGGGGTAAAAGAAGCTCAACTGACTTCTTGAATGTGAAACAGTCACGTTACCCCCTCACCACAGAGGCGGGCTTTAGAGGAAGTATTGTATTTCACCCAAAATTTCGATACCGGGAATTTTGGGGAAAATAGTTCTTTCCTTTAACTTTCTCTACTATGTGCACGGTGCAGAAAATATTACATTCCACCCAAAAATTCTATGTAGAGATTTCACAAGAAATACGTGTTTTGAGGTCCCCTAAATAAAAAAAAAACATGTTTAGAAAAAGGTGTTTGCATGTCTCTTGACTGTGGAGAGCATAACTCAGAACGAACACTAGTAAATACCAAGATATTTAAATTATGTATTTTCCAAAGATGCGGTAGGTACCAAATTTTTCAAGAAAATCCCCAACTTTAATCTAGCCTAACACTTGAAACATTTTCTGACACTTTTTATTTTCTCGAAAATGGTTCTAACGATTTTGATTCAAACACCTTATATATTAAAGATATTTACATGAAACATAAAATGTACATCTTGAATTTTCTGGCAATAACCTTGAAGTTCTGTTAATTCCAAAGGAATTTTATTTAACCGTAAATGTTAAGCAATAGAAGGAAATTATGTTTCCATATGCTAGCCTGAACTACTTTAAACCAGAGACGAGTTTGGACAGATCGTGTTCAAGATCAAATATAATCCTCACAAAAACTGTTAATACCCTTTTCTGAAAATATATGCTACGTATTTAGTTTCTGTTCGAACCTGTATACATATTCAGCAAAACCAATAAAAGCGCAAAGACGTTTAAAAAACGTATTTATATGTTAGTTTGGGAATTCATTTCAAATGACAGAACTATAGTTCACAGGCTCCACCTCTCACTCGCTTTTTTTTTTTTTTTTTAAACTTTCTCTATTAAGTATAGTAAATAGGGAAGGTATTTTATTCCACCCAAAACTTCGATGTCGATATTTCACAGGAAATATCTTTTGAGGGCCCCTGAATCCAAAAATAGGATATTTAGAAAAAGGCTCCGTGTGTGTGTATATATCTGTGTGTGTGTGTGTGTGTGTGTGTGTGTGTGTGTGTGTGTGTGTGTGTGTGTCTGTGTGTGTGTCGTTCTTTGAACAACATAACTCAAAAACGAAAACTCGGTTAAAAACTAAGTTGGTATTTAAGTTTAATATCTTTCAAGTATGCGACACGAAGATTTTGAAGACAATTCCTCCACCCTAAACTACCCTTTACGCGAGAAATTTTTAGAAAATTTTTATTTTCTCCAAATGGCTCTAACGATTTGGTTTAAGTGTCACATATTTATATGTTTATGGAAAATGAAATGTATATTTTGAATTTTCTGGCTATAGCCCACGTAGTCGGATTTACTCTTGATGACTTTTGCATGATTGGTAAATCGTAAGAGATAAACCAAATCTTACTGTACAAAAAAGTAGATCTTATGAAAACACAGAATTTATATCCAAAAGAATTTTTTTCTTTTTTTTTTTCGGTTTTTTTTTCCTTTTCTTTTCTTTTCTCTCTCTCTCTCTCTCTTTTTTTTTGGTTGAGTGATTTCGGAGATATTCCGTGTTATTTGTGTGAGTTTTGCAATACTTATACTTTCCACAAATTGAAGATCGTTATTGATTTTTTATATGTAAACCGTGCAAAGAGAACGAAATTTCAAAGCTTTCAAATAGTGGCAGTTCTTAAAACATTTGACTACCTCTCAAAGCCCACTGCATTTCTCTTGTGCCTGCAAATAAATAAGCAATAAGGCACTTTCAGAAAATGTTTATCTCCATTAACATGAAGAAGATGGAGGAATAAGTGTAAGACTAGTGTGTACAAGAGTAGAGAAAGTAATATGAGTGCAGCACATCAGATTATTTAAGGGTGAAGCGTTGACTTATTTCACTGGGATCCCTCTGTCCAATCACTAAGCTAAGCCCCAGCACAACTGCTCATGAAGAGCCAAGCCTTACCGCCCAGCCGCTGCGTCCTCCACCTCTGCCCACTACAGGCGTCATTGGTGGGGTGCAGTACTGGATGGTGGCACGCGGTCAGCGTCCCGATCCCTCCCGGCCAGTTATGTGGTCTTCACGACCTGGGGCCGCTACTTTTCCATCAAGTAGCTCCTCAATTGGTTCCCCCGCGACTAACGAGGCTGAGTGCACCCCGTATCAGACCTCCCAGAGAGGGAGGCAAGTGCGCTGCCAACTGCGCTACGAAGGCGATCTCTGTCCAATCACTAGCTGCATTTATTCTGGTACTGCTCCACCTCCTGGACTAAATTGGTGCTAAGGACGTTTCTGTATTTTATTAACTTTTGTAAATAATACTTGACTATTTATGGCGAAAAATTAATTTAACAGTTACCAATCTTGAGAGCAGAAATTCAGTTTTTCTTTCACATATTTCTCCTCCCCTCGAAGATCTGTTGTGTTGCCCTCACATGACTTTCTCTTTTCACTCTGTATAAATTACACTAGTCTGCGATGAAATTCCTGCCTTAGATGTTTGATTATTTTTAGAATATCTGTAGCATGCTGAAAACAAATCCAAACTTGAAACTTTCTATCACGTACCACTTTTTTCTGTTTTAGTTTTCTTATTATAAATTTCGAATGTATTCATTTAAATGTTATTGATTTAACATATGTAGCTTTAGTGGGTTCGAATATCGTAAAAAGAAATCGCATTTAACATTTTTAAAGTGTTGCATATTGACGATATAAAGGTAATCAAAGCAATCAATGTGTTTTTATTTTGAGCTATCTAAGTTAATTGCAAAATCTGATATCAATCTCAATTTAATAAAGATTATGTTTAAGCAACTACCTGAATTCCAAGGTGAAACTAACATCTATGTGCTTTTGTGTTATATTGAATTCCGCAACTGTGCCAGAAAATATCATGATGGTAACGAATTTATGCATTACTTGGTCTGTTGACATTTAAAGCCAGAGGTAACGAGTTTCATAGTTTTTGTGAGATTAATATATGATTAATATCAAATGCGGATGGAGAAGGATTCTTTTTAGACATCTGGAACTAAAACTAGAACTTTTAACACAAGAAGCACGAATTAAAGGTTATGCTTTATGGCAGGAGTTGGCATATTGCTCATCGGGATTGCACGAATTGTGACGTCAGAGAATGCAACCCGCATATGATGCACGCCTTGAAGGAGGGGGTTTGAAAGTCGCAGTGGCGGTGTATAGGAAGTTCTGTAACACACCTTTGATTTTATACATGCTTAATACATATAGGACCGCCCCCGTAGCGCAGTGGTAACGCTCCGGTACTGCGCCTGGGCTGGGTGGTAGGCCTTAGCCCGGATAGGGCTGTCGCGCCGCGGGGTTGGTTTGGTTAGGTTAATACATAAACACAAACTGAATGCGCTTTAACATTTATTTTTCATTAAAGTATTCTTTACTTCACTCAGAGCATTACGATTTCGCATACATCTAACGTTCAGTCATTGACATGCAATAGAGCACGTAGGTTTCCATCTGTCAATCGCGATGTGCTTTTAGATTTTACAACAAAATTGCTCTCACTTATATGCTTACATATGGCACTAATGTGCGCAGCAAATGAACGGAGAGACGGAAATGTTGTCAAGTTCTCTACATAACGGTAAACCAGCCTTGTCTTGTAATTGTGATTTCAAAATTGTATTTGATTGTTTGTAAATTCGCAATCTCAATCTTTAATTGTGGTTTTACACAGCGATCTTTAAGGTTTTTATAGGTGCGTTATAATCTACTTCTTCTCTTGACTACGAAGCTTCATTGAATATTTAAACTTTATTGTTACATTTACGGACAAAGTTTGATTTTATATTATTTTATAAAACCTTAAGATGACTTGTGATTTTGCTGTAATCTTGGTGACAATGTTTATAATGTCGTTTAATGTTTGACTTGTAAACACAAATCAAAACTTTCAAACAAAACAGACATTTCACATTTTCACCCATACTGCTGCAAACGCACTCTTCTTGGAACAGGAAAGCTCCTTTTTGTTTTCGTTGTCTAGAAAGAGCCATGTGTATCGATGCGGTGTTCATCACTGCTTGTTGTCGTTTGAACGCGTGTTGACTGAAGGAAGGAGGGTTGGAACAGGACGACGTATTGCTGTCCTCTGATAGTGATGTTACGTCATATCATCAGCCATTATGTGATTATACGAGGCGCGTTTTTAAAGTAAGTACCGTTTAAATATTTTGCCGCTGCACCGCTGCAGTCGAGCTTTTGAGGATGCGTTATCTCTTCTTCCATTCATTAGGAAGTCAGACGCAGCTTTGAGTGACCGTCGTTTTGATTTTTCCTATTGTTTGAGCGTTTCGATATGTTCAAAACAATGGAACGACCCGCCGACTGTGAAGTCAGATCAGTGATTCGTTTTTTGAATATGAGAAATGTTGTGTTAGTAAACATTCCTCCCCAATTGTGTGAGCTTTATGGGGAAACAATGAGTGACAATGTCCGGCCACATACAGTCTAAATTTCAGATCTGATCCCATCATTTGGTTGGGGAAAATTTGGCCATCCGCCCTACAGTCCGATTTGGCACCATGGGATTTTCATCTGTTTCTTCATTTGAAGCAATTTGTTGGTGGAAAACGCAGAGATGACTTTTATCACAGGTGGCATCATTACTTAACAAAGGCTTGCAAAACCTGGTTTCCCATTACATAAGCGGCTAAATAAGGGCGGTACCTAACTGTAGCAGTAGTGAAAGGTGTAAACTAATGAATGATAATAAAGTGTATGGAAAATAATCTCCTGTTACTTTTTAAAAAAATTATCGGTACTTACCTTCAAAATACGCCTTGTATCGTTCCATTTCAAGCCCAATCACATGGCAATTGTACTTTGTATTTGCACACATTTAATAAATAAGACTTGATGTGAACATTCTTTTACATTTCATTATGTCTCTTTCTGACTAATTTCTCATGACGACCGCATTATCTGTTCTCAGTTCAAATTGTCATACTTCAATTCATCGCAATGTTTTATCCAGTTAACCTGCCCCTTGTACTTTCGTTGATCTGAATCTTAATTATATAACCAGATTAATGGACAAAATGGCGGTAGGCATGAATATGGATAAAACTAAATTCCACGAACTGGACCAAATTCTGGAAGCAGCCGGAAGGGTAACATTAGAATTGCTACCAACAAAATTCATAAAACAGTATCATCACTTCAATGACTGGTGTTTGGTAAGCACTGATAGCAAATCAACAAAACAATTGCTACATTCTCACTGCGCACATCTGTTGACATGTCTCTAGGCGCCATTTCTCTTAGCTACCAAGTATTAATATCCATTCTAAATTAACTTCCTTCTCTTTTAAATCGTGCATAAACTACTAGTGGTATTAATAATTCAGTTTCCGGATAAGATAATGTTTGTTTTGTGTAAGATAAGTCAATGTTTTGTGCAGCGAATTTGAAAGTCGTTTATTGTACGAACATGTATTTTTTTTTTTTTTTGTGGTATTTATCTCACGAAATTATGGCGAAATGTAATATTATCACGAATATGCCAACATCTAAAAATTAAACGCGAATTCTTTAAATAGTTATCGCCAATAAAGCACTCCCTTCCTTACAGCCATATAAGACGAAGGTATTAGTGAAATTAATCCTTAATAGATTCCTGGGACCAAAGAGGTGATAGTTACATGATGTTTATTTTCTTAGAGCAAGGATAAACTTCGAAATAAAACCTCGTCCATAGAGTTCAATACGATAAACATTCGCATTCTAAACGTCGGTATTAAGAGTAGGCACGCTACCCCCACACTAATGAAGATGCTCAAATTAATTTTGTCATTTTAATTATCATCATTTCTGTTATTTCTTTATGAAAATTACCTTATTTTCTTAATAGGAACATCTTCAGTAATCAACACACCAAAGTATTGCGTACTTTAAACGTTCGTATTGGTTATTTCTGTGTGTACAGGTTTTTATTTTCTCTAAGTTATACCTAGTAGGCAGAAAAAGTCAACATTACCTTCAATCAGTAAAACATATTCTGAGGCTCCTGAATTTAAAGAAAAGACATTTTAAAAATTCCGCGTGTGTCTGTGAACAGTATAACTCGTCATAAAGGAAGTGTTAATGATGAGTTACGCGATGTTTAGGTTTAGGATCTTCCAAAAAAAGACGCGAATATTTTCAATAAAGTTCCTCCACTCCAAATTATACTTTACATGGAACGTTTTTCGAAATTTTTTATTATTTTTCTTTTGATTAAATACGATATATTGTAAATATTTCCATGACAAATAAGAGCATACCTTGCATTTTGGGGTAATAGGCTGAGAAGTCATCCACATTCAGAAAAAAAAAATTGTATAGTTTTTACAAATAGTAAACCTTAAGAGATAGACAGAAACATACTTCAGAAGAAATGTAGATCTCTTTAAAACACGCATTTCATTTCATAGATATCCCTTGTTATTCTTTTGAACTTTTCAATACTTTTGTCGTTTTTCTAAAGCTCTGTCACTAATCAGTTGATTGTAGTTGTGTAACGGAAAGAGTGTGGAATTTCTAGGACAGTAAATAGTGACTGGATTTTAAACATCTGACTGTAGATTCGGTTTCGTGCATCCCCCTTGTAATAACGAAATATGTTATATACTGTCTCTGAATAGGTTTATTTCGATTAACATGAAATAGAGAGAAAAATAAACTTCCGCAAGAATGCTGCTTAGAAGCTATATAATAAACGTATATATAATAATTTGTAGAGAATTTCATACTAATATAAAACAAGACTTCTTTAATGAGCTTTGATACATGTTTACGCAAACATTTGGCTGTTTATGTTGCACAAACCCCTAGCTAGCTATAAGACATATGGTATGTTGAAACATTTTAGTCATCCCATATTTTCCAAAGAAAAGAGAAAAGGAGTATATCATGGAGCATTAAACTGATAGGAAATCATAATAAAGTAATGAGCATTGCATTACAAATGTAAGAAATTGCGTATCATATTGTGTAGGGCCCCGCGCCCACGTATGTCATCTCCCCCTCTGGTTTTATTGATTTTGCTGGGACATGTCATATAGGTAGTTGGTGGTAAAACTCACCCAAAAGACGAAATTGAACAACATGAGAAGAGTCTTCATGCAGGCCATGGCGGCCACCGTCTGGAGTCGCTTGCCCATCGCGGCCTGCTGTGCGCTGGGTGTCTTCTCACAGGACTTGCTTCACACTGGATGGGAACAGAGGTTGCCCGCTCGCTCTACCTCACGCCATTTCACACATGCGCACTGCACCAATTTCTCTCAAGTGTGAACTACGTTTCCATTAAATTAGAAGTTTATGAACAAAAGGTGTATAGCAACTGTTTCTAGGCGGTGCCTGCATCCATCTTTCCCTCAAATATTAAGGTGGACATTTCAAAAATTAAGACAACACCAACAGAGGTTTGAATAAACATCAATAACATTAAGATTACAAATATCAATGGTTACGTTGACATGACGTTCTGTACACAATATTTTCCAAATTATCCTTCTACTATATATTTCTTTAAGATGAAGCTACAATTACTATGGCACAAATTATCATGCAAATGATTGATTTAATGCATGGTGAATACTCTGATGGCCTTGTAGCCGAACACCTGTTTGAGGGTGGGGAAAGATTAGTATCTCGGGAAATAGCACAAGGGAAAGGGTTAAGGCAAGGATGTAAGTTAAGCCAAATACTATTTAATTTATTGATGATATTCTATTAGGGATAAGCAAGAACAAGTTTCATGCCTGCAATAAACAATACAGTGATTCCTGGGCTACTGATCTAGTAGTAGGATCAATTACAGTAAATGGTTTGTAGGAGGTAGATAAATACTGTAATGAATGGAATTTAACTGTGGATCAGCAGAAAATACAAATAGTGGTATTTAAGAAGGGAGTAAAATTGAGTAAATATTAAAAGTGGAAGAAGGGAAACAAGTAATGTGAAGTAGTAGGAGAATGCATGTAGTTAGGAATGAAAATAGATGGGGGTGGGGTAGGGGTGAAACTAGCTTTGACAAAGGGAAAAGGAGCCATATCACCAATAAGAAGTTGTAAGTATAGAGTACCGAACTTTAGCGTTAAATGGTTGGAAAAAAATTATAGTTTGGTGGTGGAATCCAAAATGCTCTTGGTATAGACATATGAGTTAATACGGTCCATAGAATGTTTTACAGGGAAGTATTGGGTCTGGGGAGTGCCGTGGCAAGAGAAGTAGCACAGAACGAGATAGAAGGGTATCATTATATAAAAAGCTTTGAAATATTGGTTTAGAATACTGAATTTAGATAAAAATAATTAGTTAAGACACTGTGTAGAGTAACAGAAAAATAATCTTAGGGAATCTGGGTGGACGAGTAGCATCCGAAAGAACCTGGAAGTGAATGGAATGGGGCAATACTGGAGGAGAGGGGGAATAATAATAATACATTTTGGAAAATAATAGGGAAGAGATTTGAAGATATAGAGATCCAAAAAGTTGTTGGTGGGATGTTGGAAAAGAGGTGTTTATACTGCTCGCAAAAGTTAAAGGCATGTGAACGGTAGCCAATGCTCAAGCAGAGCGCTGTTGCCAAGCGTAGTGCGTGTACCGGCAGAGGATCTGTACATAAGAGCGCGTGAGATGCGTGTACCACATTCGGCAAAGCTGGTAGGAGAGGCAAGCTAAGGATTCGCTAGAGTCTGCAGTACGGCCCGCCTCCATGTGCCTTTAACTTTTGCGAAGATCATAGTAGATTATACCTGCAGGTATAACACAAAGATATGTCAAAACTTTGGGAAAACATTTCTTGCATATAGAGGATAAAAATGTTACATGAACATAGCTCCAAAAATTGTTTATTTCCATGGTAGAGGTGTTTCTCTACAAGTCTGCTTATACGGTGAGATATGTAATAGGTAGCTGTAGCCCCTATAACAGAACAGTTGTTTAGCTGTGCAGTAGCAAACAATCACTATTACATCTGATTGGATCGGGTGGAGGTGACATGGTCATTGTGTTACAGCACAGTACTGCCTTGTAGCAAGATACTGCATTAGCAAAACGACGAGACATGTTGTACTTCATGCAGGATGGAGGTCATCCTCATTTCAGTCTTTCTGTCCGTGAAGTTCTGAATAGCAGGTTTCCTGGTAGATGGACAGGAAGAGGTGGGCCAATACCGTGACCTCCACGTCGCCTAACTTAAACCCACTGATCACCCGTGAAGCCTTGATCAATAACGCTCTCCGTGAAGCTTTAAGTCTTACGTAATATTTATTTCTGAAGTTCTAGGTAGCTCAGCTGGAACAAGCACACGATTGTGCTGTAGAGGCAGTTCGAATCCGCTGCATGTACTAATATTTTTACCGTGTAATATTCACTAATAGCATTGATTGAACAATTATTGTGTTTAAAGCTGCTATTATTTTAATTCGTAGTGGTTTTAGTTCCATTTTATGGTATTGTTGTTGTATGTGAGGATACTTCTCCTGGTATAGTTGCTGAGCTGCTTGTGTTTGGCTCTTTCTTCTCCGTGGATCAAAAGCATATCAGTGTACTCGTCTGCGAATACATCGTGAAGGACTGTCACAAAATATTATCGTCTTCATCATCATCATCATCATCATCATCATCATCATCATCAATATTTTTGTTGTTATATATGATTTATTATATGACATTATTATCAGCAAACGGTACCATTTTGCTGACTTCATTCATAGAATAGGTGTTCAAAATGATGCCCATGTTGATTGACATATTGTTTCAACAGTCTCCTTGTATCCATATGGAGTTTCTGACAACTGCGGGTGTGACAAATACACATGCTTTAACGGTTCTTACACTGACACTTCTTTATTGAGGGGATCTGTTTCAAACGCAATACTCTTGATGTGACTCTGAACGAAAAAATCTAACGGGGTTAGATCAGGAGATCTTGGTGGCCAAGGTATTGGGCCACCTCGGCCGATCCAGCGTCTAGTGCACAATTAATTGAAATGGACCGTCACAGGTCCATAATAGTAAAGTGGTGCACCATGTTGATGGGACCAGTGGTTTAATACCAGTCGTACCGGAATCTCATCAAGAAAATCCTCTAGCTCGCCTTGCGGGAATCCCAAATACCGTGGTCCTCTAAGTCTGACTGGAAGAAAGACAAGTCCGATAACATTGACCCCAAGAATACTACATCAAACGTTTAAGCCCCAGTGGTTTTGTAACCACTTCTTACCCAGCATTTCTTACCTAGCATTTCTTACCCAGTGAGTCTTCCAGCAGAGCATGTTGTGTCTATTCATAGTGGTGTCGTTACTGAAATAGCATTCATCGCTCAGAAGAACACTTTCAAGAAAGTCAGGGGTGTCGACAATTATTTGTTGAACCCTCGTGCATTAATCAACCCTGCGGAAAAAAGTCATCGACATAGACTTGTTGATTGAAGTCAATTTTGTAGGGATATCACGCCCATTTCTGCAAAATAATAATAATAATAATAATAATAATAATAATAATAATAATAATAATAATAATAATAATAATAATAATAATAATAATAATAATAATAATAATAATAATAATAATAATAATAATAATAATAATAATAATAATAATAATAATAATAATAATAATAATAATAATAATAATAATAATAACAGTAATAGTAGTAGTGATGATAATAACAATAATAACAACAACTAATAATAAAAAACAACAGCATTAATAAGAAACGAACAAATGTCAATGAAACATTACGTGCCCTCATGCTTGCATGTATTTTATTACGGCACTTTGCAATCTGTAATCCGCAGGAGCGAGTTTATTCCTGGAAAGTAAAGCCCCTATAAGTAAAGTGCAAAACATTATAAGAACCTTTTCGGTTGTGTATAGTCTATTATCACGTACTGTACACGCTAGTTCAAGACTCTCTTCTCTCGTCTTAGGGACCCTAATGACCAAGTTGTCGACGGGCCCTTAAACCCAACACACTCACTCTTATCTCGTCTTCGCTAAGAGGCAGCAGGAACCTCGCTCACGCCACTGCCGTCACTGTGACTGGATTTGTCCCTTGCGTTCTGCAACTGTTTTAACGCACGAAGGGTTATCTACTTACCCCGATTCCGGATGGGCTGGGCCACATGGTATATACATACATATTAAAAACAGTAATCGCCTTCGTAGCACAGTGATAGCGCACTTTGCTCTGGTGTGGAGGACCCGGGTTCGATCACGGGTACCGACATGGGATATTTCCTCCGTTGGGAGGTCTGGTATGGGGTGTAGATCCCTGAGGGGCCAATTCAGTCGCTATCCTGATAGAAAGGTAACGTCTCTAAAAGGCCAAGTAGTCGTCTTTTCTTATTACTCTAAATAAATGCTAACGAATATCTAGGGAAAAAACAAATTTTTAAACCATTTCTGAAGGTGCTAACGAACTTTCCGCCTTGCAGTAAAATTAGCTGCCAAGTCAGTGACAACAAGCTTAATATCATATGATACAGCGCGAATGCCCAAGTGAAGAATGGCCGAGAGCGTCGAGTCGCTGACCGTGGAATTCAGAGCTTGTAACTGCTGGGGGTTCGATCCCCGCCTTCCTCGTGTTTATTTTCTGAAATACAAAATAAATAAACGTGCTTAATTCTCTACAGCTTTTTATCAGGAAGGGAAAAAACAACATCGCGATATCACAGGTTCTCTTGTGTCAACCACAAGGTCATAGCTAAACTCCTGAGACAAGTACAGTACTTCACAACGCATGCCGTGCAGGTGGGCGGGCAAAAACGTTCAGGCCGGGCTCCCTGGCGGGACTATGTCTACGTGACAGTCAACAATCGAAGCGACAGAAACATAAGGGCTGTCGAGAACGTTCGCGAAACTTTTAGTTGAATCATTTCCGGTGTGTCTCTGTGTGGAACTCGAGAAAGGTCCGTGTGACGTCATCCCCAGTATATAAGAAGACCTGAGAAGAACAATTAGTGAGTTTTAGAGTTACAGACAAAGACACGAGTCGGTCAGTGTGTCAGTGACTGCAAGACAGCTGTGCGTGTTAGTACGTCGTAAGAAGATTCAATGAGCGTCGCTAGTGATCACATCGTCATAATTAGTGCATGGGAGATAGAGGAAGTGGAGGAAGACACTAGAAGAACTGAGCAAGATTATGAGAAATAAGAATTTGTGAGTTGTGATAGCCCGAAAGACTGGAGACTGTGTTCACGACGAGAAGAAAGCTGTATTTGTTGTAAAAATTTAGAAGACATAAAGTAATAGAAAGGTAACCGGACTGATTTTTGTCGTTTTGTCACAGTATAATCACTATTTCATTAGTGTACAAAATTACCAATCCTGAACTGAAATGTTTTGAATTTGGCCTAATACAACTGTCTATTCTGTAAACGTTTTCGCTTTCTTAGGTTTGCTTCAACAGCAGTCTCTGACATTTGAACAAGAGCATTAAAGACCACTGATTGGGCTTGTGTTCCATCAAACTGCGTCCGTATATTGTATTCAAGCGCTCAAACAAACTCTTGATCCCGTCAGACACACTCAGAATCAGTACATAGCAAATGTCAGGTATTGATTCTGACTGGCAAACGATGCTAATCCACGCATGCGCATTAGAATATCATGTAGGTGTCTGTACTTGCACTGATCAGAAATTATCAGAGATTTGTGTGTTGGATCGAAGCTATTTTATCACCTCGACATAGACTAATGCCTTTTTTTCTTCTTAATGTCGCGTAAGGTGCTGGGAACTCTGCTATCCCGTGAAATGTTGCAATTTCGACCTTCACCTGTTCGATTGTTTGCAGAGATTAAAATGCTGAAATGGTTACCATATGGGGCGACTCTGAGAGTGAGTAGGTGTTCTGTGGTGAGTGCCTCCGCGCCATGACACTATCCTGTGTTGCACTTACATGAGTTTCTCTACTCTTGCTCCAACTATTCTTACAAACTCTTATTCCTCTAGCTTCTATGTTAATTGAGATACGCATCTGCCGAAATTGCCTTATTGTTAATTTCCTTGTAGGTGCAAGGGGAATATGGGAATACAACAGGTTTTCAGCGAAGTGTCATCTTTTAAAGGTGGTCGCTATATGAATGCTTTAAAATCCATTCTCTTTGCACGGCCAAGAGATAAAAAGTGAATAACGACCTTCCATTTGAGAAAATTGTAAGTATTGCAAAACTCACACAAATAACAACGAATATCTCCGAAATGGTTCACTCTACAAAAAATGCATCTGTTTTAACGAGATACACATTTTTGTATATTAAAATTTAGCCTCTCTCTTACGGTTTACCAGTTATGTAAAAGCCATCAAGAGTAAACAGCACTACATGGGCTATAGCCAGAGAAATCAAAATATAGGATAAAGATGCCTAATTCCGTGATGCTCCTAATACCATGACACAAAGTTCAATTTCCTGCCACGGTTTTATTCTGTAACAGTTAGTAGTTCTGAAGCATCCAAGAGATAGCTGAACCATTCTACTTACCTTTTTCAGCAGTTGTTGAGAAAGAAAATGACTATGTAATATGTTGTTCAACGAATCTGAATAAATGGCCAAGCTGTGAGTACTGAACTCCCTGCCGGAAAAAAAATTCAATTAATTTTAAATAATTAATTGGAGGTAAATATAAAGGCCAGTGCGCTTGCCTGGCGCGGAGGACCCGGGTTCGATCTCCGGTACCATCATGGGGAGTTTATCCCCTCTGAGAGGTCTGGCACGGGGTGCCAGATACCACTATCACGGATTTAGGAGCCATCGTCAAAAAATTTATTTCTACGATTTTTTAGTATATTTATACTGTTTTTCAATTTTCAGTCAGGTAAACAATGTTGTAGAACATTCTATTTGGGTTCTTGGATCGTTATTTAAACGACTTTTGTCCATTTATGACCATTACGCCAACCTAATTCAAAGCTATCACGGAATTACAATGAATTACATTTCATTTACCATAAAAATATCGTAAACATGGGGCATTTTAAACAAAATCTTTTGGGAGAATAAAAAGGGTAGTAAAGGGTAGTTTAGGATGGAGGAATATTCGTCAAAATCTTCGTGTTACGTCCTTGAAAGAT